>LOEQ01002269.1:82689-93625 GCA_001685075.1 Bramus lutescens | reverse complement strand
GGAGGGAAAGAAACTTATCTGTGGGAATTAGATCCAAGGAACCAAAAACTAGAAGACTTCAGTTTTAACAACTGAATGCTGATCTGTAAGAAGGGCTTTCTAACATAATAATATGTACCCCATGGTAGGAGGTTTTAATTTTTTATGTTGTGAAAGGACGGGAGGATGGGTTGGGTACATGCCAAGGCCTGCACCTTCACCGGCACTCTGGGAACACACTTTTGTGACTAGTGGCATGAGCAGTTTTCAGTGTGGAGATTTTACTTGCAAAGAAAAATCATTGACATAGTGAAATAAACATAGTAAAAAGCCCTTTGTAAGATCATGACTTTCTTTGAAGTGGGAGAAAAATGTGTCACCTGGAGATCATCATCAGTGGCTTTAGTCAGCTACTAGAAAAGACAATTCGGTGCTCGGACCTGTGCACACATATGACTATGGGTTATTATAAAAAAAGAAAAAAAAATGACATTGGGAGGGGCGTGTTGTGGTATATGAGAGTTGAAGGGGACAACGTGGAGTGGATGCTATGGTATTTCATTGTGTGCATGTATAAAATTATCAAGAATAAAGACAAAAATTTTAAGATAGTTTGAGCAAGCACTAACTTAGCCAAAATGTTTGCCCTTTTTAGCTGAGGGAGTTTGCTAACTTCGATTTTGATATCTGGCGTAAAAAATACATGAGGTGGATGAATCATAAGAAATCGCGAGTGATGGACTTCTTCAGGAGAATCGACAAGGACCAGGATGGAAAGATCACCCGGCAGGAATTTATTGATGGAATTCTTTCCTCAAGTAAGTCCCAAGGCAGATGACTGTCGCTAGAAGACTTTGTGCAGGAAGTAAGCGCACTTTAAGGTTATGGGGCTAATAAACATGTGTTACCTTTTAAATTGGCTAGGAAGTCACCAGCTTGGAAAAATGTATAATATTTTTGTCACTTGAGTCAGTCACTCTGCTGCTTTCTATGGCCACTCTTCTCAAGCTGTGTTATTAGTGTAAATAAATTAGCAATATTTTATTCTAAAAGTTTCTTGTGTATGTTACTTAGCATGCAGAAGCAAACCAATAAATACTGAATTCTTTATATTTTAGCTCATAATTCTAATATTCACATTAATTGAACATGAGTGCCCTAAGCTAATTTGTCTGGCAACCCTACCAAAGCAGCAAGGGCTGCTAACCACTGTGTGTCCCTCCAGCCCCTCATCCTTCTTCTTGAAGATAAATTTGTATTATATATTGTTGATTTATTATACTGCAAATAGGGTGGCTTTTTTTGAGTTGTTCAGTCGCCCTGACCAGCCACATTAAGAATAAAAATAGTCAGTCAACTATGTTGTGAGGTGTAGTTAATGAACTACCTAACCAGCATTTTTGGGTGCATTTCAGAGTTCCCGACGAGTCGCCTGGAGATGAGCGCTGTAGCAGATATCTTTGACCGAGATGGCGACGGATACATCGACTACTATGAATTTGTGGCAGCTCTGCATCCAAACAAAGATGCCTACAAGCCCATCACAGATGCCGACAAAATTGAAGATGAGGTACGTGTCATCCGTCCTCTGTCACTGCCGTGCTCGTGTGTTCCCCAGGGCGTTGGTGCAGCCCATGTAACCAGCTCATCAGTTCTTAGGGTCCCACTCTGACATACCAAGGTTAAAGTGAGTATTTCGCCTTCATTTTTGACAGGTCACGAGACAAGTAGCAAAATGTAAATGTGCGAAGCGGTTCCAGGTTGAACAGATCGGCGATAACAAATACAGGGTGAGTGTCCAGGTGGCCCTGCTCGAGCCCCTGCAAGACCAGAAGCTGAAGGAGGCAGTCGTCAGACCCACATCGCAAATTATATAACGTGTCTGTTACAGAGATAGCTTGCATTTGAACAGCAGGCCATATTTTTTAACCTCTGTAATGTGCATATAACCTTTCATCTTCTTTTACATTTGTCTATTTAGTGTGTGTGTGTGTGTGTGTGTGTGTGTGTGTGTATGCCGCAACATGCATACAGGTGAGAGGACATCTGTGGGAGTCAGATCTGCTCAGCTGTTTGTGTCCTAGGGATTGGACTCAGGTCCTCGTGCTGGATGGCAGTGCCCTTACTATCCCACTCATCTCACCCCTCCCCCACCCACACACATCGCTTCAGGAGAAAGTTACTAAATGTGTAAGATACTCAAACCAGACATTCAAGCTGTCCTGTATTACTTCTTCCTCCATTAGGATTAGAGCAAAGCTTCAGGCTTCTACATAACAGCGATTCCAAACCAAGGTCATTTTATTTCTTTTTGTCTAGAAATAAAAAATACAGATGCATTTTTATAAATATGAAAAGATGCAGCATTTTTCAATTTAGGTATTTTTTGCTGCTTTTATTCAAAATCTAAACGAATTTGGTTCACATTCAAAACAGAACAATGTGATTTTAATCTTTCTGTCTTTGTTTTTTATCCTTTTCTCGTCTTTGAAGCATCTTTTAGTAAGCAGCTAGGAGGAAAACGTGTTGAGCTTCCTTACACAGCATGTTATCTACAAACCCAGTGCTCTTTCATTTAAAAAAGATGTTCCTCTACCTACCGACCCTTTTAACTTCAATTTGAAATCCTAAGATTTTTTCCAGTAAATTTGTAAGAACAGAAATGGTTTGGTTTGAAATCAGAACAAATGGGTGCCTGCGCATCTCTAAACTAGATACTGTATCTTAAAGTCCAGGGCGTGTGTCTGTGTGTACTGAGTGTGAGAGTGGGTGTGAGAGACAGACTGTGTGTGTGAGAGAGAGAGAGAGAGAAACTGTGTGTGTGTGAGAGAGAGACTGTGTGTGTGAGAGAGAGAATTTTCGAGCCATATAGGAAGTTTCCTGTTTTACTAATTTTGTCTTTCTCCCATTTTTCATTTTTTTTCTCAGTTCTTCCTGGGAAATCAGGTATAAACCAGTGGAATCTCAAGTTCCCAATGATTTTTTTTTAATCTTTAACTCATAGCCATTCAAGCTTGCCATGGCCAGTCCTTCCATGCTGTCTTGCTAGCTACTACAGTGTTGGTTGGTGTGCTGTTCCTGTCAGCTCTATCAGAGTCCTTGACCCAGGACCCTTGACTGCTTTGTGTCCAATGAGGAGATTACTTTTAAGTGAACCAGATAATGAACCGTAGCTGATTAGCTGGCTCCAGTGATGTAAACACAGCGTTCAAGTCCCATTGTTGCTGACACCGCTAACAAATTATTCTGCAGGTGGTCGCTGGCACACAAACTTGATTCTCCATACATCGCTGTGTCTGGGTGTTCAGGACATATGGCATACAGTAGCACCGAACACTGACCATGGCAAGAAGTACCAAGAGATCTTCATGGGGCCTCACCACAAGTGAAATGTGTGCTCCCAGTAGTTCACTTGTTCTGAGTTACTGCTTTGCAGTGTGTGCCAGGTCATGTTTGGTGCTGTCGTAGCCAAATGTTTCCATTGACATCTAAGTCAACATGAACTGCTTAGTGGTGCTGTGGCATGATTGGGAATTTTAAACTACACACAGGAGAAATTGCATTTTAATGGACACATGATCAAGATGTTTGTGACTGCACTCTTCAGTCAGGAGCATACATTGTTAGGTAGCGATCACGGCTCCACTGTAAGTCACATGACATCTTTTCCCCCTTTTATT
Organism: Bramus lutescens; assembly: GCA_001685075.1. Classification (NCBI taxonomy): domain Eukaryota; kingdom Metazoa; phylum Chordata; class Mammalia; order Rodentia; family Cricetidae; genus Bramus; species Bramus lutescens. The sequence continues at coordinate 89,966 of LOEQ01002269.1, read as the reverse complement.
AAGAATAGAGTCTTTTCTCATACATGTATCCTGATTACAGTTTCCCCTCCCTCCTCTCCTCCCAGTTCCTCTCCACCTCCACTCCCCTCCAGATCCACTCCCCTTCTGTCTCTCTAAGAGATAACGGCAAAAATATGAGACAGCATGAAGCAAAAACTACCATATTGAAGTTGGACACTGCAAACCAACAGAAAGAAAAGAGCCTCGAGAACAGGCACAGGAATGAGAGACCCACTCATTCACACACCCAGGAGTCTCATAAAAATACTAAATTGTAAACTGTATTATACATTCAGAGGACCTGGCTCAGACCCATGTTGGCCCAGTGCTTGCTGCTTCAGTCTCTAGCAACACTGTGTCTTGAAAGTTGCAAATGATCTCTTTCTTTCAATTTGCTCCACCAGAAATTTAGAGTTAAACAACACCATTACTTTGAATAGAATTTTCCCAAGAAATATTTTAATTGACATATACTAGTTGTGTACATATATATACTAGTTGTGACATATGTGTGTGTACATATATATATGTGTGTGTGTGTATATATATATATGGAATAGAGTGTGATAATTTAATACTTAACGCACAATATCTAAGGATAAAATCAGGGTAATATACCTATTTGTTATAACAGATATAATGTTACTTTTTTATGCTTGGTATTTTCTGAGTCAACAAGTAAGGTAATATCTTTTCGGAGAAAAGATTCTTACCTTCAAAGATTTTGTGTGCTGAAAATTCAAAGAGCAGTATGAGTCTGTTTTTCTTATCACATGGTTTTGCCTTGAGAAAATTAGAGGAATTCTAGACACACTGTTAGTTGGCTGGAGAACACCTTGGTAAAGAAAAATCTGAAATTACCATATTTAATAGAACCAAAATACCATTTTAGGAAGCATTTTTAGTTGTTTCCTTAAGTCTGATTTTGAACCTGGTCTTGAACAAGCTTCACCTGAGCCCATTATCTGGTTCCTTAAGAGTAATTTTCTTCACCCCTCTTTTCCCTTTGCTTACCAATTGCAGCACCAATTTTTTTCTCTAACAACACAAAGACAAGTTTTAATTTTTAAATTCACATTTCAGAGGCAGTTCACCCATAGGAATATTTAAGTTTCAGTGTTTTAAAATCAAATTTAGGAAGAACTAACTAGAGGTGTGATGGGAAACACTGAGTTCCTGCTGGTGTGCTTATGTGGCCATCTAAGTGCAGGTGCCTGAATAGAGTCTGGCTGGTTCACACCCTAAAATCCAGCATTAAAGACCATAGAAAAGTAGCAGGGGTTTCTACTTAGCGTAGTACGTGCAGGGAACCATCACGGGCAGCTCTGCTAGGAAGCTGTTGGCCCCTGAGAGACTGCTTGTTTTCTGTCACTCACTAAGCTGATAAACTGGAAATTCAGTATGGTAGTTTCCACAGTAGCACATGAGCCTCTAAGAAATGGTTTTCAGGTCCAAACTCATCAGACTTTCAAAACAAGCCCATGACCAGAACTACCTGTGATCTCACGTTTGTTCAAGACTTGGAGAGTCTGTGTGCTCCCAAGTGATTGGAGCTTGTGCGCTCCCAAGTGATTGGAGCTTCACCAAAGGAGCAGCAATGGTACCGACAGCTTTGAGTAAAACCTCTTAGACTTGGAAACTGTGTCATTAGTAATTTGTCAGTACCTGTTTTAAGAATGCAGTAATATATAAAGTGGCATGTTAACCCAACCACTGGCTAATTGATTTACCAGACCATTAGAGATCCAGAAATTTTAGTATGAAACTTTTATTAGACACAAGCATTTATTACTTTATCCCCAAGTCAGAACTTCCCTAGGGAAAATGAAGGAGCTTAAGATTTTTTCACACAGATATCAAAGGAAAGCAGTTTTAAATTCAGAGGTAGTGTTCCCAAATCAGTTTCATGAAGTCCGTACACTTCCTTTTGTGTAAGTCCTAGGCAAGTGGACCTGTGCTTCTGTTCATGGCTGCGCTTAACGTCTAGAGACATTCTCAGTTCCTGCCTTGTGAGTGCTGTTTCTATTACAAGAAAGAAAAATGATTGGTTACTTTAGAATGAAGCTTCAACATTATACTCGATTAACCTTTGTGATCTTTTTCCCCCAACTGTCTCCTTTGAGCTAAATCGGCATGCAGCAGTCTAATGTCGATCATTACAAACCCCTTTTGAGATTTCACTAATTAATCACTGTGAACTAAGCAAGCAATTGAGTTGGTTGCTTACGCCACTGCAAGCTGCACACCATCCTCTCGCTTGTCATCGGTACTGACAATTAGAGGTCCTTTCTCTCTTCGCTGCCTAGTTTGGAGACTCGCAGCAGCTGCGGCTGGTTCGGATCCTGCGGAGTACGGTGATGGTTCGTGTTGGAGGTGGATGGATGGCTCTGGATGAGTTCTTAGTGAAAAACGATCCATGCAGGGGTAAGGAGACAAACGGGGCGTCAGCGCCGTGAAAGCATAGCGGTGCCCAGTGTTCCTCATTGACAGCAAACTGGGCCCAGCTTGAGTCCCACGGCCGTTGTTTCAGACTGGTCTATAAAATACATCCTTTCTTCTTTTCAACTAATGGGATGAATTTGATACAGGTAGGTAGGAAATACAGTCTAGATTTTCTGTGTAAGACCTCCTATCTGTAGTTTTCAAAATGAACTACACCACTCACCAGGACAGACTTCTGTCGTTGAAAGAAAATCCACATGGTAACGTCTGAAAATGACAGAAAGTAAAAGTCTAAAAGTCAAGTTTTTTTAAATGAGGGGAGAGATGGGGAAAGCAATACATAAAAACAACAGCAAACCCTCATTGAAGTTGAATAACTGTAAATATTATATTGTAGCTTTCACCGGCTCTGAGACCAGGAGTTTTAACTTAGGTTCTAATATTCCTAGTATCTCTTTTTGAAGAGTATACTATTGTTTTTAATTATATGTGTGTGCATGCATGTGCAGTGTGTGTATGTATGTGCCAGTATCCACAGATCCTCCAGAGCTGGCATTACAGGTGGTTGTGAACCACGCATGAGTACTGATACCTAACAAAGGCCCTTTGCGAGAGCAGTAAATGCTCTTAACCACTGAGTCCTCTCACCAGCCCTAATATTCCTATTTTTATGTCCTATAGTTACTCGATTCTTAATTCATCATATGAATATTTGATTAAAGTTTATAATTAGGTGCCATCTATTCAGTAAGCATTTGTTAATTTTAAACAAGAAAACATTAAGGTTGATGATTTCTTTTAGTCTGTCAACTTATTATAGTCCTTTAAAAATGTCTGTTCCAGCTTTGCCCGTTAGGCTCCCAAGTGGAAGGCCAAGCAGGAACCCTTTCTTTCAATGCTGGCACCTGGACACAGATGTATCCAGGTCAGCAGGCTTGTCTGTCAGGTCCAGAGTGAGCTGTTACACAGCCACATAGTAGCCCTGCTCTTTGTTAGCCAAAGATGCAGCTTAAAGAGGAGTAGAGCTCTCCTGTCCATCAGTCCTGCTTGCTTACACAGGGGATGTGTTCAGAGAAACGTGTCAGTTTGGCGTTTTCATTACAGTGCAGACATGAAGTGTACTTAATACCAACCTAAACAGTTTAGTGTCCTACACACCAAGGGTGTATGGGGGTTGGGGGGCGGCGGTATATTTCCTGTTGCTCCAAAGGCCATGGTGAATAAAGCAAGGTGAGATTGACTGGAGCACAAGATAAAATTATGCGGCCAAGAAATGCAGTCATCATAAGCTGCATAGGCGGCTGGCAGTCTGAAACGGCATGCTCTAATAGCAAATACAGGATGGTAAATACATAAAAGAGGAGTCGTCATTGTTAGCACGATTGGAGCCCTGTGTCCTCTCTGGAGCTCTGTTATGGTTTTGTCTGGCTGGTGTTGCAGTAGGCTTGGTCATACCAGCGTCACCACAAACACAGCAGTGGTGTTTCCGCACCACACCCGCAAGATGGCTGCCACATCAGGCAGGTGATAGGAGTTTCTCAGCTCCATTAAAGTCCGTTCTTAAATAAAATGTTAGTTTGAGGTGCATGACCTTACTCTGAAAAGAGCGCGGGCCAAGGTCAATACAGCCGGGACTAGGAAATGGCAGTGCAAATGTGTCCTGTCCTGCGGGATCACGGAGGACAAGCTAGCACGACTGGCCGAGCTTTGCAGCTGCTTCTCCTGGTGGAGTCGGACCTTGTAGGGCTTCTTCTCCTGATGCGACTTGTGTCCTGAATGTGTGCTGAAGGCTACATCTGAGCACTCTGCCTACCCAACTGCCGTACTGTTTCCTCTGCTAACAGTATTCTCTAATGTGACTGGTATCCTGTGTCATTTTTTCTAGTTCATCATCATGGGAGTAAAATGTTACGTTCGGAATCAAACTCTTCAATTACTACTACTCAGCCTACTATAGGTTGGCAACCCCTCTCTTTGACTCTCCCCTATCACTTTTCTCTTTCCTTTTACATTCTTGCTTTCATGATTCGTTTTAACACAATATGCTTCATTCACGTGTATGGCTTAACTCCCATCCAGCGAGCTGGGGCTTCCAATCTGAAATTAGAAATTCTGAAAATGTGACACGCTCGTAGTATGTCACAAGTGTTACCCAAGTGATCAAGCACATGCTAACACGTTGCCCATCGGGTCCTTGTGGAGTGTTCTCCATGTGCATATGTGTTTGTATGAGTGCTCCATCACTGATTGCCTCGTGGATTCCTGGGTCTGGTGTTTGTTCTGCATGTTGGTAAAACAGTTCATTTTGTTTTAAAGGCCTGAAATTAAAATACTAGCTGCCCTCACTTCAGTGAAAGTTCTGAAAGTTTTTAATGTTATCTTCATGACTAACAAGCCACCTCCGATTTTGTGTAATTGTTTAATCCCAGTGTTAAATACTGGCATTCCCCAGACCTCAGCAATACATGTAAAAAGACACAGCTTTGCCTTCCTGACTTGTCTATTTGGTGTGGTGTAAGGGTGACCAAGTGTGTGGGCATCAGTAGCTGGTGGAGTAACAGTGGCATGAGCTTTCCATTGTCATGCTGACTTTGTTTTACACTGGTTATACTTGCTGGTGTCTAGTGTTAGAGTAAGCGCACCCTTGCCCATCTCCACGCTCCCTTGTATCCAAGAGGAATGCATTGTGAAGGAATGCATTTAACTTCTTGTTTTGCTAAGTTGGAGTTGGCATGGCAAAAAGATGTCTTCGAAGTTTTCAGCGTGCTCTTTGGTGTCAAGTGCCCCCACCCCTGCAAAGACTGAATGCTTTCTCTTCTTTTCTGTGCCTTCTGCTGCATGTGTGAATCCAGCTAAAGGACGGACCAACATGGAGCTGCGTGAGAAGTTCATCCTAGCAGATGGTGCCAGTCAGGGGATGGCTGCCTTCCGGCCACGAGGCCGCAGATCACGGCCTTCATCCCGAGGGGCTTCGCCCAACAGATCCACTTCTGTGTCCAGTCACGCTGGCCAGGCAGCCTCCCCACAGGTGCCTGCTGCCGCCAGCACACCCAAGGTAGGACTCTGGGCTGTGGCCTCTCCTTTCCCAATGCACTCACTGTCCCTGGCAGCATACTGTTGGGTGTTTTGTCTCCCTGGAATTTGTAGGACCAGCTTCATCCATTTAGATCTCTTCCCACCTATTTTTTTTAATATGCCTATGAAGCAGTTGTCTGTACTACAGGGTTACCTGTCTAGGGGCTTTGCCATCTTCCAGGTTGAATTTTCTGTTTAAAAGCTTCATTTTATGTTTTGTTTCGTTTTTTGGTTTTAGGTTTTTTTAGTCTGTATGATTTGCCATCCGCTCTCTCCACCTTTGTTTTCATTGCCTATGTAACATGAGTCTCCCATGAATGCCTCTTCTCTGTGGGTTTGTTTTTGATCTGCCGTCCTTTACATTTGATTTGCCATTGTTCCACGCAGATTCTCCACCCTTTAACACGCAATTACGGTAAACCATGGTTGACAAACAGCAAAATGTCAACTCCTTGTAAAGCAGCCGAGGGCTCAGACTTTCCCGTGTCATCAGCAGAGGTATCGTAAGGGCCCAGATTCCAGTCCTAACAGCCTTCTCTAATTGACACTGTCACCTACTAACACTGTGCTACCACTACCTTAATGTGTGTGCTTTTAACAGTACTCCCATCCTCTTGCCACCGTCTGTAAAACAGTCCTCAGGGGGCACGCGAGTGAGAGGCTGTCAGAAAAGACCGACCATTCACGCCTTCAGGCTGGACACCGCCTGTGGTTTTTGTTCCCATTCATACTTAAGTCTCCGTGTATCATTTAGACGAATAAAACACAAAATGTATATTCAAGCCTATGAAAGTTTACTTTACTATTGGCGAAATGCTTTTGCCTATAGATTTAATTTGAGCGAGAAGCTTAGCATGTTCCCTTGAATGAGAATGAGGAACAGTGTCATTGGCAGCATTTACAGGAGAATTAAGGAATTTTAGTGTTTACCATGGATGGGGCCTCTGACCATCTGTGGCATTCACTTTTGCTCATTCACGCTGACCAAGAACAACATAGTTCTCAGTTCCCGGTGCAGGCATCAGAAGGATGAGCGTAGAAAGCCAGCTGTGATTTTCAAAGGTGTCTGTATTATATTTGAGGGGCAAATATTCTGTGAGCATACTGTAACAATGACCTGGTGTACAGGGAGAAGCCGTTTAGAATATTTAAGATAACATTTGCCAAGATTAACTCATAGATTATCCTCATTCAATTAAAAATCAACCATCTATTTTTGAAAGAAACTTCTGTGAATTGATCAATACAGACACTATTTCACATCCTTGATTAAAACCACATAATAGAGGAGCAGTCCCTAACTTCTCTTCTTGGAAAGAAGGAGACTTTTTTTTTTTTTGGCTTAATGGTTAGATAAAATTTGAAAGGCCTTTGTATAAAAGAAATGTGGTTCTTTTTTAAAGCTATTAATGGTTTTCATGACTGTTACTGAATCCTCACGTTAAAGGCAATAGGTGGGCAGAGAAAAACTCCTTGCCTTCTGTTCTCAGTATCGCTCACTGCATAGCCAAGCGGAAAAATTGAGACAAACACAAACTCCCTTCTAACATTGTCTGTTCTCTTCATTCCCCTGGGTCCTGCACTCCTGATTGTTCCCTTCGGGTGGGAAATACTAACATCATAGATTACATCTAGAAATGTCTGTTAGTTGTTATGAATCTATTATGTAAAAACTGAGAAGCTTTTAAAGGACCTCAAATGACAGGTCAATGTTTGTTTTAAATACTTGGGGCTAAATTTCTATGTTCACATTTAAAAAA
>LOEQ01002269.1:69871-82266 GCA_001685075.1 Bramus lutescens | reverse complement strand
AGAGAGAGAGAGAGAGAGAGAGTCCAGTCACAAACGGTCAGAGTGTAGGGATGGTGATCTTCTCACTCACAGGACTCTGGCTTGTGTAACGCTACATGGTAACTCCGATCATCATCCAGTGGTGGCTCCCTGGGGGCAGTTTAGATTCTTTCTAAATGAGGAATTTCACTAGATCCACTAGATCCACATTGTCAGATCTTGGGTGGTGAGGCGATTGTGAGGGCTAAGTCTGGCTAATATGTAAAAGTAGGTTGAAAGTGTTTCCATGCATAAGTCATACATCAATAATATGCTGGGGCCAGGCAGTGGTGGTGCATGCCTTTAATCCCAGAGGCAGAGGCAGGTGGCTCTCTGTGAGTTCGAAGCCAGCCTGGTCTTATAGAGCGAGTTCCAGGACAGCTAGGGCTACGTAGAGAAACCCTGTCTTGAAAAAACAAAACAAACAGGAAGTGCTGTGCTGGAGCTCGTGTGGGCGGTGCGTCCCAGCACTTAGAGTGTGAAGGAAAGGAGAGTCTGAGTTACAGGCCAGCCTTGGCTACAGAAGGAGTCTGAGGTCAGCCTGGGCTACATGCCTGTTTTTAAAAGAATGTTACTCGCACTTGGGTATGTATGTAGAATGCACAGGAAGACAGAGGGTAGGAATCAAATACTAACTCCAATAAATGCAATATCAAATGATAAAAATCAGTATCAAAAGTTCTGTATATGCTTTATTAAGAATTTTAGACTCGAATGTGGAGATTGTTTTCAAAATATAGTCATCATTTTTGTAGCTATGCTTTCTCTGTGGCTCCTGGGCTGTGTGCTCCTTAATATGAAATCCCTTATACTCAAGAGATGGTATTTTTAGCTGCAGAGAAACCGCCCTGCATGTTGTGACTCCTCAGAGTTTGAAGCAAGTATCCCAAAAGTATTGCCTGTAAGTTTTGTATGGTTGAGCCAGTACCACAGAGAATAAACAACACTAAGGAAGAAAAGTGATAGGCCAAGATATGAACACATTCAGAGTGGAGTTAGACGATCACACTTCCTTTTTAAGCTATTCTGAGCTGTCTTATTATCGGGTATCTTTACTTGCTCTCATTGCCCCCCTCTGTTTACATCTGCCTCGTTTTCCTGAGGACATGGACAACAGAGGAACATTCAGGCACAGTTGCAACTCTGTTGCCTTCTCTGCACAGCCACCATCCTGGCGACAGCTGTCTAACACTGTAACACTGACAGTCTGAGATACTAACATTCCCACGGCTCAGTCTGCCTTGTTTTCCTCGCCATGGCTTTTGCTTTCTGTGGGGGCCTTTGGCTTTGTGCTTCCTCTTCCATCACGAAGCCATTTTCTTTAGGAGGTTTCCTTTATGTCAGTCATAATAAAACACTGGAGGAGGAAAGCAAGTGAGAGCCGCACGCCTCGCTTAACTGAAGCATGTCTACTTCCTAAGAGGACATGTCTAGATGTCCAGCCGGGAGTAAAGTATGTCAGTGGAATATCGGGAAACACGGGCAAAGTCTCATGTGGTCTCTGCACTGGTCACACACAGGGAACGCCAATCCAGGGAAGCAAGCTGCGACTCCCAGGGTATCTATCAGGGAAAGGCTTCCACTCCGGGGAGGACAGAGCCTTGATTACAGCAGCAGCTGCCAGAGTCCGAACACAGCTTGCTGGTGAGTGTGGCCATTTCTTTCTTGACCTCAGGCTTAAAGTTTCCTCTCTTCCTCTTTTGAAAGGGAATTTTTTTGACAGTGTTGTATTCTTTTGACATGAAATGAAGCCCTAATCTTCCAACAAAGAGGGGTAAATGACTCATAGCAGGGCGACTAGGAGTCTCTTTGGGCAGCACCAAAGGACGCTGGGGCGTAAACATAGCTCAGCACTGCACCCTTTGCTCTGGGAACCTCTTGCCACTCAGGGAGAGCATGGGGCTGTGCCAGGTAACAGTTACTGGCCCTTCCATCAAAGACTAATGAATTTAGTGACGCTCCAGCCCTACCAAGCTCAACATGAGGGACACTTCTCACATAATTTAAGTCACGTCCCCTCAGACAAGACTTATACCTGAGGGTCTGTGGGCACCTCAAACAAGCCAGGCTTCAATGCTCCAAGAACACAGGGTGTTCTTTGTGTCTACCTGTAACAGACACGTATTAAGTTTTAAATGAGGTACATCCAACCTTACCTTTGGGGTGCCAGTCTAGATGTTGCTCTTCAACGTTTGCTCAGGATGAGGCTGCCTGCCCTTGAGTGATAACGAGAAGCCACAAGACCAAAGGGTTTGTATATGAATGCTGAGTGCTAGACAAGCATGTTGAGATTAAACATGGCTCCTCTGTCGCCTCTCTCCTCAGAATCCAGGAAGACTCCAAGCCGCCCTGGAAGCAGAGCTGGAAGCAAAGCTGGCAGCAGGGCCAGCAGCCGCCGAGGCAGTGATGCATCAGACTTTGACATTTCGGAAATCCAGTCTGTGTGCTCAGACGTGGAGACTGTCCCACAGACACACAGACCTGTGCCCCGAGCAGGTTCTCGGCCGTCCACAGGCAAGCCATCTAAGATCCCCACACCCCAGAGGAAGTCACCTGCCAGCAGACTAGACAAGTCTTCGAAGAGATAGTGTACCAGGCACCAACAAGCCCACCCCTGAGCATTTATTATTTAAGTGAATGATGTAAAATATGATGTAGAGATTACTGTGAAATATTACAGGAGGCAAGTTTTAAATTCTGCAGATGGCCTTATTTGTGTATTTGTCTTTTTATTTGATCTGTATCACTTTTTGGTCAGATTTTCTGGGGTAAAAGTCACATCATATGTGATGAGGAAGAAAGAATTTAATATGAACTGATAATGTTCCTGCACCATCACGTGTAGACACACACACTAAAGGCAGTTACTGTACTGACAGGTAAGTCTCCATCCTCTCCAACAACCACAGCGCTACATAGCTGACATTAAGGGATACCTCATGACACTTCTTGTTTCTATGAAAATTCTGAACATTTGACAGACATAGCAGGGAAATCTTTCTTTTGAGATGCTTTAACTGTAAATTAGAAGGAAAGCAAAAGGAAAAACACATCAACACACAGTTCTTCAAGCTGTAACCAACGGAGAATCCCAGGAGACTGCTTCAAGCAGCTGTGGGTACCATGGTGTGCAAGCACCTCCCAGCATCCTTGTTCCGTTGCTTTAGATGCAGCCACACGTGCCCTGGGTTATCAGCCGTCTCTACTGTATGAATGTGGTGCAAAGTGCATTCGTATAAACGTGAGGTTTGCTTTGCTTGGGTGGACAGCAGCCCCTGTATCATTGAACTCATTTTGTAACAGCAATTTTGCTTGCAAAAAAGCTATGAAATAAAACATGTCCCTTAACTTCATTGCTATGGAATTAATTTTTTCCCCAGGGAAAATTGGTGTATTTTTTTATGAACAGTATCAATTTGGAGTGACCAAAAGATACTTTAAAAGTGGGTTTATTTTGATTTCTCATCTGGAATAATCATGTTCTGGTATTATATCTACTTATATTTAATAAATATGCATTTTAATTTATTATGTATACTCACATACTAGAGAAAGATATTAGTATGCATTTAATAAAACCTATTCACTTGAATATATGGAATACTTGATTATTTAAAGTGAGCTTCTCTGTTTGTTTCCAAGGATATGCTAATAAGTGTGACAGGGAGTGTGTCGGAGGTGTGAAAGGAGTTAGCACTAGTGGGAATCTCCATCTGTAGGTATATTAATATTTAATATATTCTAGTTCTATGCCCACTAGTGGTCATGATCATCAGGCTGCAGTGTCCAGACCTCCTAGAGTCAAGGGAGACTTTGTTATGAGTCACGCGGAAGCATGACAGAAGTGAGATCTGTAACAAGATGGCTGCTCTTACTGTTAGTATTATGATAGTCTTCTACAGTCTGTGTGAGTTTTCTTTGTTTGTGTTTAATCAAGTTACACAATTTCCCTAGATAAGAAAATAGCACAAGCTGTAATTAGAAGAATGCAGGTGGCTCATTTGGGTATGGCAGATCACAACACCCTCTAACTGAGCACAGAGTTCAGAAAGGGGTAGTGTTGGTGTTTGGGTACCACGGAGAAAGGCTTGGTTTTTTTTTCCCTGCTTGCTATATCATTCCTGAGAATTGGTGCCTTGTCTGCACAGTGGCTGTGTTCTCCTGTCAAGGCAAGGATAAGATAATTCTAACCGTGAGACGACGTGGTAGCCCCTGCGTTTGAATACATCACCTAAAAATGAAGCTGAAATGGCTATTCCTTTGATGTTTTGCACAGATTAGTTTTTTATTTCAAAGACAAAGGAATGATTTTGTTTTCATCTGTCTGGATACTGCTGCTGTTAAAGATGTAAGGAGCCCTTGGGACTGGAGAGGTAGCCCGGTGCTTAAGGGCATTGGTTGCTCTTGCAGAGGACCTGGGTTTGGTTCCCAGCACCTATGCGGTGGCTCACAACCATCTGCAGCTCTGCTTCTAGGGGATCCAGTGCCTTCTTCAGGCCTCGTTGGGCATTGCACATGCACATAGCATACAGACATACATGCAGGCAACCATACACGTAAAATAACTATTAAAAAAAAAAGCTAGAGTCTCCCTTTTTGCTAGTAAAGTAAGCTTTTTGAAGAAGGTAGGTGTTTTACTGTAGTTCAGAGAAACCGTAAGAATCCTACCTGGTCATCACTGCCTTGGCGGAGACTTCAAACCGTTGGGGGTTTCCTTTCTCCACCTGAGTCTGCACTGTTCATAGAGCCCTGAGTGATCCTGAGCACAGAGCCCCCACCCCCTACCCCCTACCNCCTTTCTGTTCTTTGTTCTGCCTCTCTCATTTTCCCTTCCTCCTCAAAATGTGGAGCATCCAGCCCCGGGCTGTAGCACACCAGTGTACTCCCAGGTACTCCAAAGGTTAGGTCGCTTGAGTTCAAGGTCAGACTGAGCTACTTAGGGAGGTCAAGTCTTAAAACCAGCAACAAAAACAGGTCAATGGGATGAATCTCAACCCTGAAAAATTAGCTGGAGTATCAGAGAATCCAAATCCTGGGCAGATGTTTTTGTCTGAAAAAAAAAAAGAAAAAAAAAAGCTACTAACTGTCGTGCACTGTTCCTTTTGAAACAATGGCTGGAAACTGTTGGACCTGGCCAAATGGCAAATGTGGGTTACAAACTTGGCAAGTTTCTCTGGGCAGCCAGGCCTGACCTTTAAACAAGAGAAGGGAGGGAAGAGGAAAAGGTATCTGTTGTCTTGTTTCCCCAATTTCATATATATACACACACACACATATATAGTCCCAAGTGCAGAACAGCTAACCTTGTGACCGATGCTTTGAAGTGTGGTACTTGCTGTCAACCTTATGGGTTGCCACCTGGATCCCACAAAAGCAGCAGGCGCTTTCGTTTTATTTATCAGTACTTTAGGAAACAAGTGTCCTTCAGTCTAGCTGAAGATAACTATTGCTCCAGCCTTCTGCTTAGAAGTAAACAGTCATGTTTAAAGCGTGTGTGTGTGTGTGTGTGTGTGTGTGTGTGTGAAATATGGTGTTGAAATTCTGGATGTGAGCTGACAGACTGCAGGATAACTGCATCACAACTCCTGCCGGCTAATATTTGGAAGTTTGCTACCGATATGCTAAGTTAACATGTGCAAAACGTGTGCAAAGGAAATTCTTCCTATCCGCCCTCCTCTCTCTCCATTCCCCTACTTCCTCCCTCCCCTGTCCTCTCTGCCCTGTGACAGAGGGAGAAATAAGCAAATATATTCACCCTGGGTAAATCAGCAAGGATGAACGAAAGAAGTTCCACCCAAATCGGACTTAGTGAACCCGTGAGTTTGTTGAGGTCACTTATAGGCACAAGAATGGATGACTCAAAAATAACTGTCACCAAAAAGCTTGCCCCAGTGGGCAGCGACTCAAAACTGTGTCCTTGGAGCTCCCTGCAAGACTTCCAGAGGGTTGGAAAGACCCTGCCTCCCCACCCCCTTGGCTCACATGATAGATGATCACCCTAGGAATGGGTTTCACCAGCTCTTCAACGGAATTTTACATTTATGCCTCTATTTTCATTTATTGAAAATTAAAGTAATTTAGAGGTTAAGAAATTTTCCAAGTACTTCCCCCCAAAAAATATTCTTTTAGAATGTTACTATTCTTAAAATTTCAGCCATTTTGCCCTGGGCTAAGGAGGACTAGGTTTAGTTGACATGATTCTGGAACCAGTCTACTTTGCTTTTGGTCTCTGGACTCTTCCTCACATGTTCCCATGAGTAAACATTTTTAAGGGTTTGTGTTATGGGGGATTAAGGCTACTTTCTGCGAATCTTTAATCTTCTTAGTGAAAGAATTTAACAATTGGCTTAGAAGGAAACGGACAGTTCTATTAAAGTTTGAAGGAAACCACGGGAGCAGACACACTATCGGTTTGTCAGCCACCAGGAGGAGTGAGGTGGCGAAGAAGGATGATCTGCCTTTGGGTTAGGGTCCAGAAATCAAGTAGGATCAGCAATGGAAGTGTATGTATTACAGCCTTGAAAGGAAAGGGATCCTGGCAGTCAGAAAACAAGGAATGTCTAGAGCTTGGGAGGGAAAGGTGTCCTAACAGAACATTAGTGAAGCTATGTTCTGGTGCAGGATGGTTTCCCCAGCAAAGGTACAGTCCTTCCTATGGGCAAGGGTTCCCTGATGCAAGTGTCAGCTCCGCTCCAGCAAGGGAGGATTTCCCCCAGTGAGGTTGTCACAGCTTTGCTCTGCTCTGCTCTGGAGAAATGTTACAGCCCTGCTCCAGCAAGGGAAAGTTACCCCCCCCCCACCACCAGCCAACAGGTTACAGTTCTGCTCTGATCCACTCTGCTCAGGCGAAAAGTGTGACATCTCTCCTGACTCCCCTCTGGAGAAAGAAAGTCTTTCCAACAAACCTCACTGGAGATTAATTGGGAGGGAGCAATCCAGGAGAGTGGCTGCCTCTGCCAGTGTGGAAAAAGGGCAGCCCCAAACTGAACAGGTACAGGGCTTATATAGGCTCTCTTAGGGGCAGAACTTTCCAACGTGGATATTTTCTGGGTGGGGATTCATAGGATCTCAATTCCTGTGCTTGGGACAAGCTCAGAGAACGATTGGTTTTCATGCTCAGGGATTGAGTTGAATTTCATCTCCTGAGGTGGTTAGGGGCACAGCATGTTTCTTTGTCTCTGGTTTCAGGGCCAGGGCTTTCCTTAAGGGGCCCTTTTTACCCTACACCAAGTAGTACCTCAGAGGAAGTGTAAATGCCAGAGTGTGAAGGCAAGCATACTTAAGATTTTGGCAACTATTCAAAAAGCAGATTGAAGAGTGTGGTAGTTTGAGCAGAAGTGGTTCCCACAGGCTCATGGATTGGAACGCTTAGTCATCGGTGAGTAACCTTATTTGAAAGGATTAGGAGGCCTTGTGTTGCTGGGGGTGGGCTTTGAGGTTTCAAAATCCCAGGCCAAGCACAGTGTCTCCCTCTCTCCAAATGCGGATCAGATAGGGATGTAGCTCTCAGCTATTGCTCCAGCGCCATGTGGGCTACCACGCCCCCTGCCGTGATGAGCATGGACTAAACCCCTGAAAATGGAAGCACACCCCCAACTAAATGCTTTCTTTTCTAAGAGTTGCCTTGGTGTCTCTTTACAACAACAACACACTGACTATGACAAAGGGCCAGAAGAAAGCAAGTTACACTTTCTGAGTTAGGAAAATAAGCAGACCTGGTAAAGACCAACAGATAAATGCCCCGGGAATGGGGGAGGGCACCTCTGGTTAGTATAAGTACATTGTCTCATTCAGATTATTACTCCCACCAAAGCCTTAGCATTTCTTTAGGTGTATTTGCTTTCCTGAAGGGTGGTCTCCTGACCAAGTGATTGGCAGGCCCAATTGGATGAACTCATAAAGGGGAAGATGATTATAATATTTGGGGCAATTTATAATTCGTGTCTCCACCCAGGACCAGAGGTAGAAATCATGCCACCCTTCTGTCTAGCAGGAAATCTCTTTCCTTTCATGGACCTTAATGAAGCCCTGATAATTCAACCTGTTTGGATGGTATTTTAAATCTTAATTAGGGGTAAAACTGATCCTTCTCAGTCCAGGGCTACCAGGTAAACAGGTGGAAAGGGGAGTTCATCCTCAACAGTCTGCAGGCCTGCTAATGTCTACCCAGCTACCTAAGCCCTTTGTATGTGAATTTCTTCTTAAGTTTTTGGTTTGGGTTTTTTTTTGGGGGGGGGTTGCAGTTCTTTTATTTTTATTAGCTCTCTGATCAAATCTCATTAAGGTGACATTTATCTTAACGATGTTGGCATCCATCCATTTTTCAATGTTCCAGGTTGTGTCTTTTCTCAAATCTGGTACTATCCTCTGATTTATAATGTGGCTGAAGTTATGCAGGAGATGGCATGTTGCAGTTTCCTTCGAGATGGAAACATTTTATCTTTCAGGGAAGCTCCTTGAGCAGGAAAGTAAACAACTGAAAATAGCTTCAGGAAGTCCCTGAAATCAGGCAGTTTCATTAGACCCCTCCCTGCAGAGTAAGCAATAAAGGCTGAGAGTCTCTCTCAGAAGAGTGAGCTAAGCAGCAAAGAAGACTGAGACCAGACCAGTGCCTAAAAGAGGTTTAGACCAACTGAGTCTTTGGGAAAGAACACTCCAACCTGTTGAGCTGGCTGCAAGTTGTCAGTGAGCTCCAGGTTCCCATCTTTTGTGAACTGTCACCCATGCTGGGGTGGGCTTTTGTGATGCATCTGTCTTTGAGTCATTGCTGCTCCTGTAAGTAATATACCTGAAAGTTACCCCAATAAAACTCATGGTTCACCAAGTTGAACTTTGGTGGAATCCACACTTTGATGTGTCATGGGATTCCTCTTTGGGGTGAGTAGACATTTGTGGTGCATCTCCCCAGGAAAAGTCTTATCACACAACAGGAGGGAAGGTGGCCAGGGTCTGAACTTAAATAGATTGAACTGTGTTTATTAGTACACACAACAAGGGGCATCCTCTCTTTTATGGGAAGTTGAGGAGACCGATGGGGAGGGGGGGAAGCTGGCTGGGACCCTTTGTAAGGGCAGGGTGTGGGGCTTGGGAATGAGGAAATTGTTGCGGTCATATCCCAGCCCACACATCTTCTGCTTTCTCTCCTCCCTGGAACTGTTTGCCCAAGGCGATACAGACCCAACAGATTTTCCTTTCCGTGTTGAGCAAAGTCATCTGTAACCTCATTGGAATCCTGTTTTACAACTGTGGCACTCTACTGGGGGTCAAAAAGCAAGAGACCACCATTCCAACTGAAGTGTCTGACAAGACAAAATTTACTCCAGGGTACACTGGGAAGGGCCACCACATAGAGACAGGAAGTGAGGGGACTGGTATTGGCACAAGACACCCCAAGACCAAGTTCTCAGCACAAAGGATATTTGTTTGACCTGGGGAGACAAAGGTCAGGGAATAAGAGACAAAGGCCAGAGATTGAGGATGAGAGAGAAAGGGAAGGGACAAGGGATTGGGGGAAGGGATATGGGGAGGCATGAAGGACTGCCTCTGGATAGAGAGGAGACAGATGTGTAACCCACAGGAAAATGACAGTTTGTAAAGGTAAAAGGGGAAACGCCATGTTAGGATGAAGTGTTTAATGCTGATTGGGCATGTTTGTTAGGGTAGCCAAAGGGGCCTTTTGATTAGTAGACTTCAATACTTGGACCTTGGTAGTCAGCCACAGGAGGAGGAAGTGGCCTAATAAGAGAAATACCTTGGGGGCTAGCTTTAGGAATGTAATCTGATGGTTTTTTATCCAGGCACAGGGAATGGGGGAGAAGGGCAATGCCGGAGCCATGTTTGCCATGCTTGGGCTAGCTAGAGTCCCTACAAGAAGTGCATTTTGTTATGCCCACCAGATCACAGGGACCCCCAAAAGATCACCATGGAGGCTGAGTCCCATATATAAAAGCAAAGAGCTTTTATTCTTATTCAAGTTCAAACTCAGACTCTCCGTGTGTCCAACACATTGAGCTCAGTTGCATAGAGTTTTTATAATGGCAGAAGTGGGGTGAGGAATTTCTAAGGTTCAGGACCCCTGATTGGCTGACATTTGTCTAGCGGGTCCCCTGGTGAAAGGGGATGTGTGTGTGCTGGGCTATGGGATATCAGGTGATCCTATCTAAAATGGTTGGAACAGTTAGGGATTTCCTTTGGCATGTTAGGTACTCTCCCTTTGAATGGTCCATTCCTCAGTGGTCTCAGTTTGTGGTCTTTCTGGAACCAGGTAGTCTGAAACTCAGGCCTCATGGCCAGGCCCTACACATTTGGTTTTTATTCTAAGGAAAGTGGTGGCTGTGTCTTTGCCCCATTGGCTGCTGGAGTCAGACCTAAAGTCTTATTGGCTTGTCTGAAAAGAATGGGTGCACAGGAAATGAAGGAGGAAAGGGGAAAGAGTCACTGTTCCAAGATATCAATTCCTATTATAGAGCAGTGGGCCTTGGTGTAAACCCAGGCTTTTCTGGATGGGGAGGATTAAAACATTTGCATGTAAGTCTTCCAAGGTGGAGGAAATTAAAACATTTTAATGCCTTGTCCTAAACACAAGTTTTACAGTATTTGACAGAAAAGACTCATAATTGATATGTCTTACAGGGGGAACTGAGGGGACATGATGACATTCTTGAAGCCAAAACTCTGATTCCATTTATTTTCCTATTTCCATTCTAAATGTACTAGAATCTGGTGATGATTCTGTCCTAATATCTGCCCGTGAGGCTATTGTTCAATGTGTCCTTCATATTACTATACCTCTGCCACCGACAGTTAGAAATATAATCTGGGAATCATTTGCTGTCTAACAGAAATCAGACCACGGCCATCCTTGATCTTCAGAGACTTGAGTTCTGTGTCTTAGTTCGGGGTGACTAATCATAAGCCAAGATTGCTGAGTCTTGGCATAGAACAGCTCCCCCAAGCCACACAACCATAATTCAGTCGAATCTTGTTGACATATTATCCAGCGAAGCCGAGGATTTCTCCATAAAACTGAGCACAAAGCAACTTCACATTCTGAATTTACATCAGATGCCTGAATTCTCCATCTGCTGTTGGGCCCCACAAAATCTTCCTGGTTTTTTTCCTTCTTTTTTGTTTATTTGAGGCAGGATCATACTGTATAGCCCTGGCTAGGCCGGAACTCCCTCTGTAGAACAGGCTGGCCTTGAATTCAGACATCTGCCTGCCTCTGCCTCCCAAGTCCTGGGATCAAAGGAGTTTGCTGCCACGCCTGCTTCCCTGTCATTGTCTAATCTCAATGAATATTAAACTCCCACATAAATACAGTTTGCATAAACTGGATGAGCTGCATTTTTTAATGTTTGTAGGTGAAGTGGGATGAAGAATGTACTTGCATGAGAATTAGAAGTGAGGCAAGAAACATGAAGACAACACCGACAGGCACAAAAACAAACAAACAAACAAATCTTAGACGCACTGCTGCCCTGGAGACATGGCACTGAACGAACCAAAAGCTTTGCAATTGGCCTTAATAGGGTAATTAAATGGACTTTTCTGCTTATTTGGGAGTTTGGGGCATGGAATTCTCAGCATTTCAGTGAAGTAGAATTAAGTAAAAAAAAAAAAGTCCAATTATTGATAACTGGTTTATTGTTTTATTTAGTGATTTACTGAAAGCACTGTTTGCACTGCCTATTTGCCAAGCATGAATTCTCTTGCTACCTGAAACAGAAGGCCCTGGAGAAACAGCTAAATCAATAGATTGTTGCCCTTAACAACCTGCTGACTGCCATGTTCACCTCTATAAAATCTCGATGGCTTGCCCACTCCAACTTGAGGGGTTAGTATATAAAATAAGAATACAACCTGGACCTAGGATGGAAGCCTTTCAAGAGAGCTGTCCTATCCAGCGGTGACATCGCCTTTCTCTCACTCGTTACTGTCAAAGTGCTCGCCCCAGAAGGATTCCTGCAACATCAGCTGGATCCAGTATCTGACCAGCATTATGGCCTCACTTCCACCTCAGTGTGCTGAATGAGAAGAGCGTGTGGTTCCCGGCACCGAGATGCTGCAAGAATGCAGATTCCCTTTAGAACTGATCAAGTGGGCCGGGGTAGCGGAGTCAGAATCTTAAAAATGACTCCATTCCTCTTTTGGCTTTTCTTTAGGATCAATAAAAAGTGACGAGCAGCTAAATATGGATGGATGGTATTTCTAACCCACGAAGAGTTCCGTGGTTTGTAGACTAGCGTCCAATCACAGGCAAACTGTGAAACAAACACAACTGCTGGGAAACCTCCCTGCAGAATCGCCTCATTGTTTAAGAAAATGATGGGGAAGCTCAGCCAATCACAATTGGCTAGGGCGTGGCCTGCTGGAGC
>LOEQ01002269.1:56075-67851 GCA_001685075.1 Bramus lutescens | reverse complement strand
AAGCTAGCCGTGCAGGAGCTGGGCTGGACGAAAAGCAGGGCCCGCTCCCCTTATTACTACAAGAAAACCCTGTGGATGCGCTTCACGTGCCCAGAACAGCAACTCCTCACGAAGTATTTCGTGCAGTTCAGACTTTCAGAGAGCTCCATGAGGTGTTTCTCTGAAGACGAAAGTGAGCCACCTGGTACAGACAGAAAGCTAACTGAATGCACCCCGGAGCAGAAGAGGCCACAGGGGAGTCTGATCTATTGTCAGATTCATATGCTCGATTTCACAAAAGAATCGCAACCTTTTAAAATGCTGCAAAAGTGGGCTGCCCTGGGAGAATACTGGAATGCGGCATTAACCCTGACCAGTTAGATGTAGGGATTGCCTGAGCCAGCAGAGGAACATTTAGACGTCGTGGCCTTAAGTTCTCCAGGAAAAGCTGCATCTGTGTAGCTTTCGGGGCTTTCCCCTCAGCCCACTCCTATTCCTGGGAGTGAATTCCCTTCAAATTACCTGTTCTTTCATGTTCTGGCAACTCTCTCTCTCTCTCTCTGGAGCCTGTAGGGCAAAAAAATACAAGGCATTGGAGCTAAGTTAGAGTTTCACATAAACACTTGGGGGGAAATCATACAAGTAAGTTCCAGATAGCACACAGACCATTCTAAATATTAGTCATTCCCTGTCTAAAGTTAAACTTAACTGAATATATTGTGGTTTTTAACTGGGTGTGTTGCACTTTTAGATCTACTTAATACTGCATTTCCAAGTTCAGGCTTTTGAAAATAATGACCGGCCATGTGGACGCCAGCAGAGCATCTGGGAGCCAGAGGGATTCACTGAGGGCCAGGGATGGGTTCTAGGTTGGGGCAAAATGATTCTAACAGTTCTTGGCTTGGAGGAGTAATCATTTCCACACTTTCTTTACTTATTCTTTCGGGAGAATCAGCTCACTGCTTTCCAGACTCTGGTATAGAAGAAGGTAGAAGGTAGAAAAAGGTGGTGGTTCTCTTCTTGGGATTGTTTGGACTTGCTGGAGGGCCTTGGAAACACAGCGGTATGCTAAACTGAGTTCTAGCTGATTATGAAAACTCCTTGTCACCAAATGCAGTATGCTGATATATTTGTGTTCTATTTGCTGAGAAATAAGGCATTGGGGTATCATGCTTAGAGGCGAGATCTCAAGAAATAGCTAATGGGATGGAAAAAGTTGACCCATTTTAAAGTTAATGAAACCGTAACTGTGGAAATTTTCTTAACATTACTGAATAAAATACTTGAGGAGAAACACATCCCTCCCCCCTTTCTGTACCTGAACTTGAACTCGGAGCTCTGGGCCCCCTACATGCTAAGCATGCACACTCTACCACTGAGCTGTATCCCCGGCTCTGTGAAAATCCCTTAAAAATGTTATTTAGCACAAGCATTAATGTCCTGTCGCATGAAAACCATAGGAAACAGCCATGCCAACAAATGACAAGCAGCAACAGTTTCGCTGCATCCATTCCTGAGGCAGGCCCTCTCACACAGCATGAGACTCATGAGACATTGGCAAGAGATTTGTTACTTGTATTGGTTTAATAAAATGGTCAGTAGCCAGGCAGGAAATAAAGGTGGGGCAATCAGAATAAGAGAATTCTGGGAAGAGGAAAGGCAGAGACACAGTCATCAGTCAGATGCAGAGGAAGCAAGTTGAGAATGCCTCATTGAGAAAAGATACTAAGCCATTTGGCTAAACATAGACAAGAATTACAGGTTAATTTAAGTTATAAGAGCTAGTTAATAATAAGCCTGAGCTAATAGGCCAAACCGTTTATGCTTAATATAAGCCTCTGTGTGTTTCTTTGTGGCTGAAAGGCTGCGGGACAAGGATGGACTGAAACTTTTGTCTACATTGGTCTCTTAATCACCACTAACTTCCCAGCTCCAGCTGACCAGCATCAATTGCCCTAATAGGGTAAAGGATTTACTTTAGTGGTTCTGGTTCCTTGTTAATAACATCTAATTCTTCAGCTCCGGTTGACCAGACACCACAAATTCTTCGTACAAATGGCCTAACAGAGTCTTTACTTCCCCCTGAAAGTTCACAAGCCATCTTCTCTACTGCTCTCAATGTTCTTGTCTTGTAAGGTCTTACAGAAGAGCTCGCTAATTTTTCAACATTCAATGAGATTTTAGTCACTTTCCAAAGTCCTCTCACAATCCGCCCAAACACAATCAGGTCAGGTCCGTCATAGCAACGCTCCACTCTTGATCCCAAGTTGTCTTAGTTAGAATTACAATTGCTGTGATGAAACAGCATGAGCAAAGCAACTTGTGGAAGATTGTTTTTAGTGTCTTAACTTTAATATGTCATGGGGAGCGTTTTTTCCTGTACAGTCTAGTTGGTGTTCTATAGGCTTCTAGTACCTGCCTGCATCTCTTTATCTAGATTTTGGAATTTTTTCCTATGATTTCAATAAAAGTATTTTCTATGTTCTTGGTATGCTATTCTTGTACTCCTATACCATAATTTGAAGATTTTGTCTTTTCATGGTGTCCAAGAACACTCCCATATTCCACTGACATAGCTTAAATTTTTCTTGTGACCTTTACTGAATGACTCAATTCTTCTACCTTGTTATCCAGCTCTGAAACCGTTTCCCACGTATTCTATTCTATTGATAAGGCTTTTGATTTGGCATATTAGATGTTACATGTACAACACTCAATTCAGTTTGGTTTTTCCTCAGCAATTTTCTTTATTGAATTCAATTTTTGTATCTTGGGCTGGTTTTTCTTATTTTATTCAGCTCTTTTTGTTACCTTTGGCATGCATTCATGTCTCCATATTTGCTTTTTGATTCTTTGTTTTAACATAGTTCTAATTACACTTTAGAATCATTTTCTGTGGGATTTTCCAAGGAGTTATCATTGGGAACCACTACTTGGGTCATCCCAGGCCTCGTATCTGGGTCTGAAACTTCCACTAGGAACTGGGAAGCCTCCTGTGCTTGTGAGCACATGATAGGTCAGATCCATTCTCTACTCCTCTTGAATATACTGCTCAACGTCTTACAAAGGGAAATAAGACAAGCGAAAGATATAAAATGGACACAAATGGGAATGGAAAAAGACATTTCAATTTGCAGGTGGTGACATTATTCTATACTTAAGACTCTACAGACTTTAGTAGAAAACATTATATAAGGACTTTTAGCCAAGGTGCAGGATACAAAACTGATATGCATAAATCAGTAGCTTTTCTATATAACAATAACAAACTTGCCTAGAAAAAATAGGAAAAGTATCCTATCCACAGTAGCTTCAAATGCATACAATAAACGATCCAAGACTAAACCTAGCCAAGGAATGGAAAGAGCTTCACAATGAAAATTTTAAGACACTGAAAAATTAAAGTGAAGAAGGTATTATAAGAGAGGAAGAGCTGCTACGCTTCAGGATTAGCAGAACTAATATTGTGAAAATGGCTATATCACTAAAGACAATCTACACATTCAATTAAATCTCCACCAAAATTCAAATGACATTATTTACAGAACTAGAAAAACAATCCTAAAATTCATAGTGAAACTCAAAAGGCAATGAATAGCAAACGATTCTAGGGAGAAAGAACTCTATTGGAAGTATAAACATACAGCATAACCCCAAATTACATTACAGAGCCATAGTGTCAAAAGCAACATAGTATTGGTGCAAAAACAGGTATGTACAATAGGGACCCAGAAACAAACCCAAATAGCTATGGCAATCTAATTTTTTACATAGTTTTTAAAACATACAAGATATGCCATTTGGCAAACGATGGTGGCAAAGTTGGATATCTCAATTTAGAAAAGTGAAATTATATCCTCATTTGTCACACAAAAAATAAATTCAAAGTGGATTTAAGAAATTAATGTAAAATCTGAATTTCTGAAACTGCTAGATTTAGGAAACCATTTGAAAATGTAGGTGTATCCAAATCTTTCTGAATAAGACCCAATAAAACAGTAAAAAGAACACAAAGGAATAAATATCATTACACAAAATGCAACAAATTCTATGCAGCAAGGGAAATTATAAGCTGAGAGAACATCCTGCAGAATTGGAGAAAAATGTTTACTAGTTGTACTTTAGGCAAAGGGTTACTATCTAGAATACATAAAGAATTGGGGAAATTAATCACCAAAAATTGAAACTTTCAGTTAATAAATTGGTCAGTGAACTGAACAGTCATCTCTCAAAAGAAGAAACACTAATAGTCAGTGTCTTGGTTAAGGTTTCTGTTGCTGTGATAAAAAAAAAAAATAAAATGACCAAATACAACTTGGGGAGAAAAAGGCTTATTTCAATCTACAGTTCCACATCATAGTCCATCATCAAAAGAAAACAGGGCAGGAATCTGAGGCAGGAACCTGAAGCAGAAGGCAAGGAGGATGATTGTACTTGGTACTCCATGGCTTCCTCAGCCTTCCTTCTTCTCTCATTCAAACAACCTGCCCCGGGGTGGCACAACCCACTGTGAGCTGAGTCTTCTCTCATCAACCATCCATCAACAAACTGCTACAGGTCAAAGCCATGGAGGCATCCGCCCTATCAAGATCCCTCCCTCTCCGATATGTCTAAGAATATGTCGGCTTGACAACTGGCCGAGCCAGGATATATTAAAGATGTTAAATACCTTTCTCCATCATAGAAATGCAAATGAAAACTATTTTTAGATTCCATTCCACCCCAGTGAGAATGCCTATCATGAAAACAAATGACAACAAAATCTGGCAAGAATGTAGGGAAAGAGGTATCCATATTCACCACAGATGAGAATATAGACTTATAGACTGGTATAGTCACTGTACAGAGATCAGCATGGAGGTTTCTCAAAAGCTAAATATAGAACTAGCGTATGACCCAATTATGTGACTTCTTGGCATACACCCAAAGGATTCTACACCCTACCACAGAGATACTGCTCCATTCTTAATACCCAGGAGATGGATCGAGTCTAGATGTCCACCAGCAGATGAAGGACAATCAAAATGTGATATATATATATATATGTGTGTGTGTACACATATATATACACTAAGTGGAATTGTATTCATCTGTAAAGAAAAATAAAATTAGCAAGAAAATGGACAGAGATGGAAAACGTAGTAACTCAGACTCAGAAAGATGCATGCTGCATGTTCTCTAGCATGTGTGGATCCTAGCTTCTCATTTATAATCACATACAAATTTAGAAAGGCAGTGATTAGAGTCAGGGAAACTAGAAACAAGCTCACAAGAGGTGAAAGAGTTTTTTAAGGGAGAAGAGGGGAGGGAGTGGGTGGAAAGACAAACAAGACACAGGACTAAAGCTAGGAAAGGGAACTCTGAGTGAAAGCGGTCAGAGAAACAAAGGTGGGGTGGTAGGGAGAATCAACCCCTAAACCATGAAAATTCCATATGGAAACTACTCAGTATGTAGCTTAGAAAATTTTAAACAGCATGATTCCAAATGTATGTATATCTAATGGCATATCCTTAAATGATAACAAACCAAACCAAAAGAACAGGGCAGTCCACAACCACTGATAATAATAGTTTTGAAATGCTTCTCTCTCAGGGATTAGTGAACAGCTCAGTCAGTAAGCAAAGCGCCTGCTGAAGAAGCATGAGGACCCGAGTTCAGATCCCCAGCGCCCATGTAGAATGCCGGATGCTGTTGTAAGTGCCTGCAATCTCAGTACTTTGGAAGTGGGGGCCTGCAGACCCTCAGGGATTGTTGGCTGGTTGACGTTTCTGAACTCATGCACTCCAGGATCAGCAGAGACCATGTTTAAAAACAAAAAAGGAAAGTAATGGAAGAAAACACTCAACATGGATGTCTTATTTCCACATACGTGTATGCACATGTACACACACAGAAACACATTCAAACAAAAAGCCGGTATCCTAGAACATCAGTTTATTCACTTTATATCAAACCTAATATACTTAGAATTCTCCAGATAGCTACCCACAGCCGCAGCCACACACACACCTGCACATATGCACGCCCTCACGCACGCACGCTCACACATGCACACATGCACACACACAATCACGAATGCATGCGCACTAACACATAAGATGTGCGGTCTCTGAGCTCACCTTTAACCTAGAAGATGTGGTAGGTATTAATAGCAGCCATCCTATCTACCCAGGGTTTAGAGGCCTTGTTTCTCAAACAATGCCCTTTCTCATTCTAGGGCCTCAGGGTTTTAAGTAGAAAAAGAACAGCTCAGCGGGTGGTTCTCCTTACCAAATTTCGGAGGTAGACTAAAATTGAGTTTTCTTCCTTCCAGCACGCCAGCAATACGACAGAATCCACAGGACTCCCAATAATTCGATCAACTTGGCAAATGGACTGCAGACTCAAGGAATATCTAAATTCGATTTTCTTGTCCTGTGTGGGCTTTGTTTCCTTATCACCACTGTGTCCTAATTCACTTTTCTCATTTTGACCCAGGCTCTCTCCCTGAGGAGTCTGAAAGGCACCCCTCTCAGGAGGAACTTCTTTTATTTGATTGCTTTGGTTCAGAGATAATTTTGCTTTGAGGCTTCTGGTATTTTTCCTCACATGACACGGGCCTATTCCATGCATCACTGCACTCTAGCCTAATGCCAGTACCACCTAGAGGCCAACTGTGACATCAAGATGTCTCCAGAGAATGACCAGTGGGGATGGGAGTCACGACTTCCTTAGTCTGCAGCTCAGAACAGAAAGAAAACCAGTCCCCAGTCACCACGTTGCTGTGTGGCAACTCCCTGTGGAAGGGGCAGACACCCGTAAGCTCCTCTCATGGGATAATAGGTCTGTGAGCCCAGGCCTGTGCCAGGCGAGTGCTGTACCACTGAGCTCCTACACGACCAGCTGTTGTTAGCCAGGAGGTTAGCTCTCTAAGGGACCGACCAATAGACCCCAAGAACAGGTCCTAAAGAACGATGGTTGTATCAGTTCAAGACCATGACAATAGAAGCAGTCAACTCTAGATGGGCCAGGTCAGGGTCCCCAAAATAAATGTAAGGGATGATGGGCCATAGTAGTCCATTCTAGCTCGTGGACGTGGAGAGAGTCTCGAGGGAGTGGATGGATGTCATGGACATGAACACGGCCATGTCAAGGGCTGCAATACTTCAAATGCCTGGGAATGGCAAAAACCAGCCCTGGTCTGCTGCTGACATCTTCCTTCTTGCTCAGTGGTATGTAATAAACAGGTTGCATTTCCAAGCTGCTACTGATGCATCTTCATCAAAGCACACGGCCCACCTGGCCCCAGCTTTTCTGTACGTCTGTCTGTCATTTCTTCATTCCTGTTGACCCCAGCTAGGTAGTTTACTACACTGTGCAGGTCACAGCACAAGCTAGATGAGATTAAAGTAACTTCAAAGCTCCCTGACTCTGAGAGCTTGAGCAGAGTACTGCTACCCTTCCCCTAGTGAGCTTTTCTGCTTTAGGAGTCCTTGAACCCTTGAACATGTTCCTGCATCTCTTCCAACAGGCTGGGTGAGATGGTCTCTGAGGAAGGCTCTCCCGGACGCTCCCACCCCAGTAGAGCAGAAGGAAGGCACAGCAGGAGAAATGGAGTAAGAGCCCCTGGCCCGCCAGGGTCTGTGCAGGGATGCTTGGCTCAGCCCATTCTTTTCCTAGGATGCATTCTGGCTCTCTCATTTGTTCTAATTTGACTCTGGTCTGGCTGTCTGCTACTGTGTCCCACCTGAGTTATTTTCTTTTGGGACACTAAAACCAAGTTAGCAGCTGGAGCTGAGACCAGAGGAAACTAGAACTTGCCCCCAAAACATTTTATGCTTTCTTCCTCTCTCCTCCCCTCTTTCCTTCCCTTCCTGCCTTTCTTCCATTTTAGGATTAAATAATTTGTTTTAAATAAATTTTTCCTCCAAATGTACCATCAACATAAATAATATTATATGCGTTCATGATTGGAGTAAGGCTATTTAAAATTGCTGTGAAAAACAAGAGCCAAATTCTAGAATTACTTCAAGTAATTCTTGTCCTAAAGAAATCTGGTTCATGAAGCAGGAATGTTGAATGCACAAATAACACAGAGCATCTGTTGACACTAACTACCCTGTGTCTCCATATAAAAACAAGAAGAAAATATAAGAGATTATGTTTACAAATATTCTAGATGTCAAAAGTTGGCTTGACTGATTAATTCATGCAGATACGCACCCACCCTTTACCCCTCACCCCGTCTCTCATTCTTTAGCTAAAGTTAGTCTTGATCTCCTGAATGCAAGCGTTTTTCCTTCCTCAAATCTAGAATAGCTATAGCTGCAAGTATGGTCCGCTTATCTAATTCTTTTTTGTTTTTGTTCTGAGATTTATTTATTTTTGTTTTATTGTGTATGAGTATTTGCCTGAATGTATGTCTGTGTATCACATGCTCACCATGCCCATGAAGACCAGAAGAGACTGTCAGATCCCAGACCATTGTGAGTACCATATTGGTGCTGGGAATGGAACCCAGGTCCTCTGGAAGAGCAGCCGGTGCTCTTAGCCATAGAGCCATCTCTCAGCCCTACCATTTTGTTTTTAAAGAAAAAGGAGCTGTGTGGTAACACGCCTTTAGTCCCAGTCCTCAGGGAGGCAGAGGCAGGTGGACCTCAGTGATCCAGCCTGGTCTACAAAGTAAGTTCTAGGACAGCCAGGACTGTTACACAGAGAAACTCTGTCTCAAAAAAAAAAAAGACACAAAATTTATATGATCAAGGAACGAGAGCATTAGACAGCAATAAAGCAAATAAGTTTATGCTACTATCTATTCCTAAATAGCTAATAGAAAGCACTATCCATGATGCATGGTGAACGGCTCTAGTTACACTCAGTCAATTTCTAAGGTATCAGAGAATTAAGTGTTCCCAGATAAGTCAGCAAAATTTTCCTACAAGGAATGAGTACATTTTTTAATTACTTATTTGTTTGCTTTTCAATGTGTATGTGTTTTGCCTACATGTATGTCTGTCAACCACATGCATGCCCAGTGCCCTTGGAGACCAGAATGCTTTGAAATCTCTGGAACTGGAGTTATAGACAGTTGTGAGCCACCACGAGGATGCTATGAATTTAATTGGGGTCCTATGGATGAGCATGAAGTACTCTTCACTGCTGAGACACCCAGCCCCTAAATAAGTGAATGTTTAACAGATTCTTGAGCCCAGCTTGCAAAGCAGTCATAATTCCTGTGCAGTCGGGACTCCTGCAGAGTTCTTGAGTTTCCCTTTCTTACTGTACAGGAGGGAATTCCTGTGGGTATCTGTAAAACTTGCCTCCCACCACATCCAAGACAACTTCTGGGACACAGATATTCCATTTCTTATATGAGGCTTTGCCAATACATCAGCAGAGGCTTTGCCTTCAATTAGCCAAAGACTCCTACTTCCTGCTCCTCCCATTGTCACACATCATCATAATTCATCTCCATAATACCTTCTGTGGCCAGCTGTTGCTATGGAGTCTGGAGGTTGTGGTGATCTGTTTCCCAGATCGGCCCCTTGAAGCCCAGCTGCTGCAGACTCTTTCTTTTGCTCTACATAATCTACTCCAGCTCAGCTCTTCACCACGTAGATTTATTTCATCTGTCAGGAATCTCAATTGCTGTTGCTTCTTCCAGTCTTTGAGCTCTGTATAACCCATGGCGGGAACTGATCCAATCTTCCATCGTCTTTCCTACTTGAAAGTTTCGGGCAAGGAAGGGGAAAAGTGGGGTTTGATCCTCTGTAGAGGCATGACGTTTTTAAGCCCATTTAAAGCAAGAAGGTCTTACAAGTGTTTCACTGGGCTTCTCCACCTCCTGTTTTGTTACATGTATACACACAGCTGAGAGCTTGCTAGCGCTTCTGTTACGATAGGATTCGTATCTCATGATCAAAGACCTTGAGAAATACACATATATGTGGAAGGAAGCTTGAGTGGACCAATGTGTTGCAGTGAGGATGACCTCCTTCCGTAGGGAACTGTGGTGCATCTCGTTAAATGGGGTATTAAGACGTTCGGTTTCCGCCTTGTGCTAGTGATTTTGAGGAGAGTTCAAGACAATCTGGCTTTGTTATGTGTCGGATACTTCCAGAAAACAGACCCACTTTTGTGGTTGGGTACACTGACTTTTCCCACCTCTGGAAGGCACAACCTCTCAATGCATTAGCCATTTGTCCAGCTATCCCTGCTAAGGCAATGCCTGAATCTGTAAACACCCAGGAAAAGATTCAGTTCAATGTTTTTGGAGTCCTGTAAAATCGTCTCTGTTTGGGCCCTCCTTCTATAAATAGAAAGTTAACAGTGTCGTTTTCCTATACACTTAAAGGCACCATCCAGCAAAGCCTCTGGCTTGTCATGTAGCATCTTTTCTATTTTTAGCTCTTTGTATCTGCTCCAGAAAGTGATGAAATCCTTACAGATTTGCCTGGTTCATCCGCAGATGCAGTTTTAGACTTCCCTGGATCCGCTTGTGTCTGCCTGCCTGAGCGGGGTCCTGTTCTTCAGGTCCCTTCCACTTAAGATAGCTCTGTAACTTGTCTGCTGTGTGGAGTGCTCTGAGCCGCATTTTGGTTCTCGTCTATTTTCTTTCAAGTCCGTTCCCTTTGGGTGAAATTTTCCTCCTGTGCTTATTCCATTTGTCCTTTGCAGCAGGACTGACCGTTTGCTCCTCAGAGTATGATTGCCCTTTAACAGGATCCAGATTATGCCTTCCACAAATAGATCGAAACGGGGTGGTATGTACCGCACAGCTCTTGACCTCTCGAACTTGGCATCCAGTCACGCCCCTGCTTTTGCCAAGGTTGCCTCACACAACGGCTGCTTCCTGGAAGCTCACTTTGTGTGTGTGTTGGGGGGGATGGTTCTTGAGGAGGTTTGAGCACACACATCACCTAGCACCGCTAACCAAGCACCGCCTCTCAAACCCAAGCGCCTCCTTGGGCTGGTAGACAGACTCACGAAGGGAGTTTTTACTCAGAGTAGAAAAGACAAATGTATTGAACACACAGCAAGGGAGCAGCCAGCAGGGGAAGGAATGCAGTGCCTGGTAGGGGCTGGCAGATTGCAGCTGTTCCTTCTAGGAGCAACCCACTTTGGAGGCTTGGCTCCCACCACCCAGATGAGCACAGTCGTGTTTGGTCACCATTTAAGTCTGGGCCAGAACTGGCTCCTGGTACAAGGTTGTGGTTAATTTTGAATTGCCCCTGCTCTGTCACACTGTGCTTCTAGTCCCCTTCAAACTCTGAGACGGCTCTAAAAAACTCCAGGTAACCTGGAAACTGCTCTTGGTATGGTCTAAAAGGAGTGGCTTTAAGGTGTTTTATAAACAAGTCATGGACCAGGGCTTTATTACAGAAACCCCGCTGTGGGAGCTTTTTGTTTTCGGCTTCTTGGTTATTGCCCTCAGCCCAAAATATTACACAGTCCTGCTGCCCATCAACAGAAGTGGAACCAAGGATTCAAAGTGGCAGCAGAACCCCCACACCCCAAGAGTAATTCATGGAGCTGGAGCTTAGCCACATCTGTATGACTTGGGAGGAAAGAAAAAGGACAAGAGACGACTGGCTTGTGTGGTGTTCGAGGTTCATCTCTAGGACTAGAAGAATAACAGCTGTGGAGAGATGGCATCTTATTTATGGGAAGCCGCCTGCCTATATCCCATCCGATGTAAGCACTGAACCATAGAGCGTTGGGGGTGTCTCTCAGGATTACCTGCTGTCTGCGGCGGGAGGGATAATCTGTCGCGGCCACCCTCGTCCAGCAAGGAAAAGACGCGACACCGGAGCTCTT
>LOEQ01002269.1:22933-44888 GCA_001685075.1 Bramus lutescens | reverse complement strand
TCTGGCCTCTCTTAGTACATCCTCATACTTTTGGATCTTTTAAAAATTGTTCATTAAATTTAACTATTGTCAACTTCATTCATGCATGCAATGTATCATGAGCATGTTCACCCTGTTACCGTCTCTTTCCCTTCCCACTCTACAGAGCCCAGTGAATGCCCCTCCTACTCACGTCTGTTATTTTTATGTGGGTCTTGGACATGCAGCAATAACTGCTGAGTATCACGAGCATGCCAGCTACGTCACATCTAGAAGGAAGTGTAGTAGAGGACTCTCTCCATTCTTAACCTTTAAACTATCTCTTGCCCCATTTCCTATCACGGTCCCTGGATCTTGGAGGGGGCAATATAGATGTCCTGATTAGGGCTGAGTACTCAATAGTCATTCATTCTTAGCATTTTTGACTAGCGACGGGTCTCTGTATTAACTATTGCAGACTGCAAAAAGAGCAGATAACAGCACTAGCCTACAGGGATAAATATGAATATTTAGACGGCAGTTAGGCTACTGTTTTAGTCAGAGTCTCTATTGCAGCAATGAAACACCATGACTACAAAGCAAGTTGGGGAGGAAAGGGTTTATTTGGCTTACACTTCAGCATTGGTGTTCGTCACTAAAGGAAGTCAGGACAGGAACTCAAACAGGGTGGGATTCCGGAAGCAGGAGCTGATGCAAAGGCTATGGAGAGGAGCTGTTTACTAGCTTGCTCTATGTGGTTTGCTCAACCTGCTTTCTTATAGGACCAGGGATGGCACCATTCACCATGGGCTGGGCCCTCCCGCATTGATCACTAAATGAGAAAATGCCTTCCAGCTGGATCTCAAGGAGGCATTTTCTCAGCAGAGGCTCCTTCCTCTGATGACTCTATATAACTTGTATCAAGTTGACACACAAAACCACCCAGTATAGCTGCATATCTATTTAGCTTACTATTACTCTGTAGGGCCTGTGACATCCTACCCAGAGGCTTTTACTCAGGTTTACAGTACCAGGCGCGCATTTCTTCCCACGAAGCAGGCCACATGGAAGGAAGCAGGACACCTGACAAGAAAGCGTTTGGTTACCCGAGAAACGGTGGTGCCCCTTGTGCACCAGTGAGAAGATCGTGCGTGGAAGTAACCTGAGCACTGCAGTCCCCAGGATCCACAGCTGGGTGGGTCCATCAGCCTGCAGGGAGGATATTCCCATCTCAGTTGTGACTTGATTTACCCACACGCTCTACCCTAGCTGTGTCGTCTTCAGCAGTAGGGTCTTACCTCTTTCTCTTTGGTGGGTAATTATGTTCCTCTAACTTCAGTATGTGTGGCTAACATATAATTTTATTCTAGTTTTTATTTGTCATTTGTTAAGCATGGGAAAACACGAAAATGAACTCTTTTTAACCTATAGTAAAAAGAACTTTAAATATTTTTGTCGACAGCTTTTTTTTTTGCTTTGGTTTTTGTTTTTAGAGTGAAGGTATGGGAAAGGTTTTGGAGGAATTCAATTGAATGTACATCCAAATTTGGAAAATTAGTGCTTACTGTGATCATTTTTTTATATATATTCCACCCTCTTCTCCTAAACAAAAGGAACTCAGCCAAATTACAAAACGGCTAAAGAATAAGCAATTTTTTTTCCTGCTGCATCTGGCAAAAATCTTACTGAATTTCCTTCTTTTGGGTCAGGAGACTTGCCAGCACAAAACAGTTACATTCGCACTGTGTAACTAGTGTCCTTTGGCAGCCTTTAAGTCTGGCACAGGCAGCATGTGAATCACAGATATTGAAGGGAGCCGTTGGGTAAGGCATGACTCCACTGTGAAAGCTCACTAGTTCAAAGCCACTCCCAGCTAGTTCTCAGCTTGACTATTATTTCTTAATATGGTTTCCTACTTTGCATGTCTTCTATGGAGTCTCAAAAGTGCCAAAACGGACCTCTGCAAATGATTCAAATCTGGAAGGAAAATAGGCTCTCCTCACCAATTCTGATTTGCCACCATCGCATTCGGAAGGTTTTCAGATGCTAACTGCAAACATTTGCATCCCAAATTCCTTGCATCTTTCATCGTTTTTAATGTGAGAAGAATTTGGTTTGTGTTTCTTTACTCTTTTACGGCTAACTTACATCCAGGAGATGGAAATGGGAACCTTTATTTTCTAACTGAAGGGAGCACTGCCGTTTGAGGAGACATTACACAGCCCGCTCTCCAGCGATGCCTTTCACTTTGGAAATACGCGAGAGACATCAGCCTCCGTTTGGTACTGCAACCAACCAGAGCAGTAAATCATCTCAGAGGCTGGCTTTACTTGAAAAACCGCTTGGAACCACAGACTTGTGAGGCAAGATGTAGTTTGAGCCAATGTTATGACCCTCAATCAGATGAATGAAGAAAACGTTTTCATCTAGCCCATTTCCAGACTTTGACATTATGTCTGCATATTTATTATTTTCATCAAAGTAAAGCCTTCTATGTTTTAGTGTAAGAAGGCCTTGTGTATGGGCTTGGAGAAAAATGATCGTGAAATTTCCACTTCACTTTTCTTGGTAGACAGGCTTTAGTTGGCATCTGTCTCTGAAAGCATCTTTGATTAGATACACAAGTTCATTACCACTTTTAACACCCCACAGTCAAGGCATTGCGGTGATACTTTGTTTATGATCCAACATAAAGCTTGCCTGAAGTACAGAGGGCAGAACTAGCCACACTAGTTAGCCATAGAGGTCAGGTGGTGGTGGCACACACCTTTAATCCCAGCACTCGGGAGACAGAAGCAGACGGGTCTCTCTGAGTTCAAGGCCACCCTGGGCTACGTGGAAATTGGTCTAGTCTAAAAGAGAAGCAGAGCCAAGTGGTGATGGCTCACACCTTTAATCCCAGTATTTGGGAGTCCCACGCCTTTAATCCCATCACTAAGAAAGTGGAGACAAGAAGGGATATGGCTGGGTAGAGAGAGGAATATAAGGCGGGAGGAGACAGGAGCTCATTACAGTCTGAGGATGTAGTCTGAGCAGTCAGTCTGAGGATGCAGATTGAGGAGGTAGTCCAAGGACAGAATCATCCCTTTGGTCTGAAAATATATTTTTTCCCACATTTTTCTTTTTCAAAGCAGTGCTTATATTTTTTAACTAAGATTTTATGTTTTCATAGTCCAGGGGTTCCATATTTGTTATCATTGCTTACTATGAAGGTATAGCAAACACCCTGGTTCTTTCCACTTCACATAGACAATGATTCACCTGTACCATTCTTCCCTATCTGATTTGGCTCTATCTGTGTATCTCTTAACAACATGTTGGGTTTTATAGCCTTACTTTTCTGTTCATGTCTCTCTTACAGAAGGTGCAAATGTAACACTTTTAACCATCGCCCAAAGAGGCCCAAAATAGTGCAGATATTTATGTATGGATCTATCCACACCCACACAGCTTTCACTCCCTATTCCTCTAATGCATTTGCATGACAGTGTGGGGTCAGCCCTTGTCAACTGTACTCATAGCTAGTTAACACCCTATATATACAATGATGTTTTCTTTTTAAATCTTTGTTTCTACTCTAGCTAGCACCGTGTATGTGTGTGTGTGTGTGTGTGTGTGTGTGTGTGTGTGTGTTCTAGAAAGCATCCTAAGATAGCAGGGATAGCTTTTCTAATTTGTTCCCAAACTTTCTTCCAGATAGTTAAATCATCTCTTGGATGTCACCTATTATTTCTTGGGGAGTCACTCCTGGATGCACCATGTGACTCTTTGATTTGCTTTCACTGGCCTTCTTGGGTTCCTTTTAGAACTCTTCTGACTAGATCAAGCTTGGTAATTTCTGTCTTCCTCTGTTGACCAGCTCCTTTATTTTGTTGGAACTTAGTCTCTGATAACTTCCCAACCAAAGCCTTGTGGATGATAAATATTTGGGAAATGGACATTTTAAAATGTCATGGGCTATTAGTATAGCTCAATGATAGAGTACTTATCTAGTCATAAAAGGCCTGTGATCCAATCCCAAGTAACAGATGCACACGCGCACACACACACACACACGCACACACATTATCCTTGCACTTATAGTGTGAGAGTCAAAGTTATGTTTTAAGTTTTAATTACTATGCTTAAAAGAGCCATAAAACAAACAAACAAAATGCCTCTAACTAGTAAGCCCTTTGCCCAAGGACAGATACTTCCCAAGATGCTGGACGCTATTGTTCAAAAAGATAAGAAGTCGTAGTTTTCACTTCCTTAAACAAGTTTGAGTGACCCAACTGCACCATCTGTACTTGGTCACCTGGAAGCCGGAAGTATGTGACCTTGTAGGTTTGTCTTCACAAGCATCTTGTGGCCTTTTTCTGGGAACCCTGGAATGCACCTGGCTAGAGTTCATCATCCCGGCCAGTATTTAATTAAAGCTTGCTTCAGGCTTGGCTCAAAATCATGGTAGCGATCTTAGTGACCAGTGGGATTAATAACAGCTGTTTAACAGTTTAGCTTCTTTAGAATTGGCAGTTTAATGATTTTCCCCTCAGAGCTTTTGAAGTTTTAAAAATATCCCACTTATTGTGTTTTACCCATAGAAGTTAGCTTGGTGGAAATAAAATTACTATGTAAAACAAATGTTTCTGAAATGCATTTTTGCAAATAGAGATTGTTATCTCAATAAAATAATACACAAAATACAATACTGCAAGCAAATTTGTATTTCTAAATATGAGCAACAAAAGTTGATTTTAAAATGTATGTTTACCATCTTCCTAAGTGTTTTTGTTTGATGTTTACTTCTACTGAATAATAATTTGTTTTCAACACAAGAAAAACTTCACTATTTCTCCTCATCCCATTGATGGAAAGTAAAGTAGACTAATCTCACACCTCCTAGTCTCCATCTAGTGTATGCTCTTCTGAAGACTTACTTGAGAGTGTCTGTAAGTGAGCACTCTGGACACCAATGTTACCCTGGCATTCTGCAGGGAGACATGGCAAACAAGAGAAGGGAGTCAAAAGCCGTGTTCTGTGCACTATAAGTGAAAATGGACGGCTTTTGGGTTCGCACATATTGAGCTGTAAGTTGACGCTGATTTAAAGCACACTTTATTCTTTGCACATGGAGGAACATGTATTGCTCAAACAGGAAGGAATGACAATGCATGACATTCCATCAGAAAACTGTCTGTTGAAGGGACAGCTGGGAAGGTCTGGCAGGCCTCAAATTTGGCAAAGCCCTTGGCAAATTAAACATGGCAACTCAAATATTTCATCTTCAGGCAAACCTGTCTATTGCTATAGCTGAATTTTAAGACATATATATTTTTAATTGTGAGTGTTTTGCCTGTATTGTGGTGGTTTGAAAGAAAATAGCCCCCAAAGGGAGTGGTCCTGATAGGAAGTGTGGCCTTTTGGGAGTAGGTGTGGCCTTGTTGGAGGAAGTGTGCCACTGTGGAGGTGGGTTTTGAGGTCTCAAATATGCTCAAGCCACACTGAATGAGACAGACTACTTCCTGCTGCCTGCACATAATGCAGAACGCTCAGCTACCTCTGCAGCACCACATCTGCCTCATGCAGCCATGTCCCACCATGAATGATAATGGACTGAACCTCTGAACTGCAAGCCACTCAATTAAATGTTTTCCTTTTTAAGAGATGTTGTGGTAATGGTGCCTCTTCACAGCAATAGAAACCCTAAGACAGTGTTCTGACTGTATGCGTGTGTATGTATGTATACCACAAGTATGTCTGGTGACCATGGAAGCCAGAGTGGGTACTGGATCCCCTGGAAATGGAGTTACAGACAGTTGTGAACTGCCATGTGAATGTGTGGATCAAACCCAGGTCCTCTGCAGCAAATTATGTTAATAGTATATTTTGATTTATCTCTGTAATATAGTTTGATCATTATTAATTTTTTAGGAATAACTACTTTATGGAAGACTATAAAATAAATACAGCAAATACGGTTGCTGCAATTGGGATTTTAAAATTATTTGATGAAATAATCAAGAGAATGTATTAAACTTATTCTCTGGTGGCCCCCCTGGTTTTTTTAAATTATTTAAGTCTCTCTCTCTCTCTCTCTCTCTCTCTCTCTCTCTTTCTCTCTCTCTCTCTNTCTCTCTCTCTCTCTCTCTCTCTCTCTCTCTCTCCATATATATATATTTCTATCATTTCTGTCTATTTTATTTGGCAAACAAGTAAATACATAAGTAAATTCTCTGCACTGACTGGCAATAGCAAACTGGTAAGTACCCTATCAAGCATATACAGCAAAAACAAGAGTTGGAAGACTTTAAGTGGGACTTCATGCAACTAACACAGTGCAGTGATCATTGACCTCACCTCAGCTAGCCTTCCTGTATCAGGAGGGAGACATTCTCTGCTCTAGTATCCTCAGTTAAACATTAATCTGTCCTTTATACAAATCCATAGTCCTAATCAATAGTTAGTTAATTAGACTTGCTGACCTCGAAGGAATTTGTTCTGAACAATATTTGCTGAAGGCTCAATGAAAATCAATATCTACCAACACACAGAAAGAAAGTGGACATACGAAACTCATAACACCCACAAAAACTGTAGCAGTAATAGTGCTAAAGGCACACTTTAGAATTATAACACATCTAAAGACAAAAGCAAACTTTTGCTGCTGAACTGCTATGTCAGAGTGCATGGCTACTTCTCCACCAGTCTCATAAAAAAGCAAACATACACTCCCATCTGGAATGTAACCAAGAGCTATGGCAATAGACTGTAATGCTGAGGGGATCTGTGGGACCCCACTGCTGTGGTTTCAATGAAACTGACCACCATAAGCTTATGTATTTTCATGCTTGGTCCCCAGTTGTTGAGCCATCAGGGAAAGATGAGGAGGGTGATCTTGTTGCAGTAGATGTGGCCTGTTTGAAGGAGGCGTGGCCTTACTGGAGGAGGAAGTGTGTCACTAGGGGGTGGGCTTTAGGATTTCAAAAGTCCCCTCTAGGCCCAGTGTCTGTCTCTCTCCCTCTACCTGCTGCCTGTGGGTCAGGTTGTAGCTCTCAGCTGCAACTCCAGCACCAAGTCTGTCTGTGCCTCCATGCTTCCTGCCATGACAGGAGACAACCCCTCTGAAACTATAAGCAAAACTCCAGTTAAATGCTTTCTTTTGTAAGAGTTGTCTTGGTCATGCTGTCTCTTCACAGCAATGAACAGTGAATTAGACACCCACTGACCAACAACTCTGAAGGAGGCGACCCATACTTGGCCCTGAGTCTGTTATTTGATAGTGTCTAATGACTGAGGAAGGCATTGTCATTCAGTGATAGGGTAGCTCCATTTAAACTCCTTGTGCATGTCTATGTATATATTTTAGGAATCTTTTGCAGTACTGTTTCCGTATGACTTGTTCAAAGATCCTTAGTGTTAGATCTCCTTCTTCATACTCATTCCTCTGCCCTGCCCTCCATCCCTCAGCCCATTACACCCCCTCTTCTGGTTTTCCCCTTTCCCCTCCACACTAGCTGTGCACTGCCCTCTCTATGACATTTATAGATACTCCAGCTTAAATACGCATGTCCAAGTATTCAAAGTTAGCATCAATATATGAGACTGTATGTGGCATTTTACTTCACTCAGAATGTCAATTTCCATTTGCCTGAAATTTTTACTATCATTGCTCTTCATTCCCCTCCAGAACGTGATGGCAAGCTCCCATTGATAAAGGTACCGTAACGTGAGACATAGGACATAGAGAAATCAAGCGGGTACTGACCTGGAAGCTTCATCCCTATTGGCTAGTTTTGATAGTGTTGGAAAGGTCTAGGCATTCTATTGGGTGAGAGAAATCATCAACCATTTTATCCATCTGTAAATCCCATGAACTATAATAAGGACTGGCATGGCAAGATATACCCGCTGGTGAAATAGTGGCATAAATGTTATGAGAGTAACCAATCACTTCCTGATTAGATTTAAATCCAACTCTAAAAAATGGAACTCATGCCTGGTATTATCAATTTCGCCAAATACCTGCAGCTTGCTAGGTCAAAGTCCCTAGGAGAAAATTTAATACTGTTATTCTGTTATATAGATGTGATAATGACCTACCTCTTAAAGTCTTACATGTATAGATTAGCGAATTCTCAGCTCTCATCAGAGAAGCTTCTTTTTGCAGTAGATATATTAAGCCAGAGACTTACAACTGGTCAACCTTCAAAGAACAAGAGACTGTCAGTGCTATCTCTAAACAGGACAGCTCTATCATATCCCTTCTGCTCAAGGTTTGGGGACCATCCCAGAAGATGGGACAAAAATACTGAGCG
Organism: Bramus lutescens; assembly: GCA_001685075.1. Taxonomy (NCBI): domain Eukaryota; kingdom Metazoa; phylum Chordata; class Mammalia; order Rodentia; family Cricetidae; genus Bramus; species Bramus lutescens. Next base: position 36,633 of record LOEQ01002269.1, on the reverse strand, counting down.
AGTCAGGGTAGACATCTGTGCAAAACAGTATTTGCTGGACATGGTGGTTGTCACTGCTGCACACATGAACTCCTGGAAAGCTGTGACTATGCACAGGACATGCAGAAGATCAAGACAGCTGAAATCATAGCTTGATGAGGGAAGAGCCCATGAGGTCCCTCCTCTAAATGAGGAGCTATTGGGAACTGATGGCTGCTGAAGTAGGGATATGGTGTTAAGAGACTACCCATGTCCCAGCAGTTGATTCTATACCTATGTACACACAGGCAGTGAGTCTTATGACCTGCACTTGATTCTGCTGAATTTGGAGGCCTTTCTGCTTTGGATAGTGTTCCCCTGGGTCTCCCCATGCTCATCTGGGGGTTTCAGCTTTCTTCAGTCTTGGACATTTGCTTTCCAGCTTCCAAATTTTTTGATGCCATCTTTTCTACAACTCTTTGAGCAGTAAACTTGTACTTAAAGAAAAAAAGGACGAGAGTGCCTGTCCTATTGTTACATTTCTGAGATATGAGTAATATGTTACTCAAGCTGTGTCAATTTATCTTCCTTTTCCATCAATTCTGATGCCTACAGCGAACTGGCTCACAGGGCTGTGTGTGCAGAATTACAACATAAAAAAGACAAACCCCGGAGCCTTTATATTTCAACACAGTGCAAGGTTCTAGGTGATGGCCAATAACCTGATCTACTAACTGAACTGTCTTGCTTAAGCATAACAACTGAGTGGGAAGGGCAGGGTCAGAGCTGGGTTTGGGGACATTTGATTCTCCAAACCATCAGGCAAGTACAGTGAACATCCATGTTCTGTACCTGCTCCAAACCATCTATCATGCTTTAATAATAGGTTGTATATGTCCACCAGGAACCACCCCTACCCCTGTTACCTTTCTCAGTGTTTTGGGTAGGCCTGATACAACTCCTGGATCCAGGGGTTACACATGGCTTGACTTGTCCAATGAATAACAGAGGTTATTTCAGGGATGTGTAATCCATCTAAGTCAAGTACAGTGCAGTCCAGAACTTTCATGGATAATCTACAGAAAGAATGATCTGTCTCATCATGGTCTCTAAACTGTCAGCTCTGAAGCCAAAGGCAGTGATGACCCTATGAAAGGAAACAGGAAGAGCAGGAAGATTGAGTCTTCATGTGCTGATTGATAGAGACGCCGAGTTTATCAATGACTAGAACCCTCTCTTGTATGTTCTGAATACACAAATTTTAAATGAATTTTCTCTTGTCTAAGCTAGTTTATGGTGCAATTACAGACACACAGACCATGTATAAAGTAATACACACACACAGTATGTATGACAGACAGAGGAAAAGAAAGAATTCCAAAGAAATCATCCATCATATTTCTTTATATATATATAAACAAATGCCATTGTGCTCTAGAAATAAGTCAAGCTGAATGAGTTACCATGAATTTGTACTCTGCGCATTTGAATATAACAAGAATGTCTCCTGCTAGAGGTGAGCATGTTTGGTGACATTCTCTTCAGAGCCATTGAGAGTGACTTCTATGTCATGCTAACAAGTCACAAGAGATCTGAAGGGCTAAGAAAAGGATTAATATCATGTGATTTTACAAGATGTGGGACAGAGGAACAATTCTAGAATTCAAATAATTGAAAAAGCACCTGTGGTGTGGCTGCTGCACAGATTTGATCATACGTGATGCATCTCATAACAGGGCCAATGAGATAGAGAGCAGACGTTAATTGAAAGCAGAGCTGAAGAACTCTGGAATTGAGATGCAAAATTTTAATTCCAGCACAAATACACATCTTAAGAATAGGCCATGCTTTAAACAAGCCACAAAGAGATCAATAGAAAGGGATTCATTTCAAAGAATAGAAACAGATGGAAAATATTAAAATTATATGGAATTTATAATCATTCCATTATAATAAAGATTATTATAAATAATTTTAAAACAAATACCTATAGCAAAGCAGCTAATCAAGGAATTAATTTATGCTGGATTGAGAAAGTACATCTGACATGAAATGCTATCAGAACAAACATTTCGTCTGAAGCTGGTTCTGTGCTTCTAAATTGTTTATAACCATATTTTCTGCAGCTTTTGCCTTGGATATCATATTGAAATCATATTCCAAGAAAAGATATATTGAAAATATTCATGACTTCTTAGATGAGGAATTAAAACCATTTAGTCAGAATGACTCTTAGTATATATATCAACTCTTAGTATACATATAACTGCACTGGGCAGTGGTGGCATACGCCTTTAATCCTAGCACTTGGGAGGCAGAGGTGTTTGAGGCCAACCTGGTCTACAAGAGCTAGTTCCAGGAGAGGCTCCAATATATATAACTGCATTGCTGTAGAGTCAATATTTTAATATATTCTACATATTTAATTATGTTTATTTAATATGTATAATGTTCATTATTATTTACGAGAATATAAATAGAGATAGTCTTTCATAATACATGTAGTGATTACAAATATTTCCAAGATATAGTCCCTCTATATCTCTTTTTGTAGTAAGAAGTATGCCAAAACTACCAAAATTAACATGACACAAAAAGGAAACTATTGTGAGCAGAGTTTTAGCAAGAAAGCAATGGAGAGTTTAACTCAACCACTGAAAACAGCGCACCGAGAAACAGTGACAGAATCTCTATTTTAGCAAGTATGGATGTGTTTGGGGTTCTTAATAAAAGTCATTCAATGGTTAGCATTGTGGGTTTAGTAACTAGTATCAGCATGGCATTCATGAATAATTTTGGTATAGGTTTCACCTCCAGGCTGGATGCATGTCAACTCTTTCAACTTTTGACCTCTGGGTCTTTTCTGAAGTGCTATCAGAGAGCTCTATACCTGAGCTTCACAGCGTGTCTTCTTCCTGATTCACTGAGTCAGGATTTGTAGTGATGCTCTCTGGTTACAGCAGGGATCTATTGCAGAATGGCCCTGGAGTGACCTGCATTTGCCATGGAACACTTCATAATCTGCAGCTAATGTTTCATGAACAATAGAATCTAACTTTTAGCTGGTATGGCCACATTTAGGGTTGAGAGTAGAGACCATTCAATGGTTAGGCTGTGGTGGATCCGAATCTGAATTTGGGTAGGGTGACTCAGACCTGTTTCTGAGCTCATGATGCTTTGTTGTCTGTCCTCTGGTGCCATCCTGGTGTGCAGCCAGCACGTATGTGCCAAAAATTGTCCCAATCACCTCAAGATGCATCTAGATATTTAGCTCTGACCCTAGTGTTTTGCAGCCAACCCAGATATTACAGAGGAGACCATGGTAGTCAGTTAAGAGCCAATCAAGTTTCCCCCACTGACTTCCACAGCCTCTTTGCCGCAACCATGCGAGAAAGTCCTCTCAAGTCTTGGCAGCAGAATTCTGCTGAGCCTCCAGTTTTACCTTAAGGATATTTTGATTTTTGTTGATAACTGCCATTTTTGTTAATTAATTGACATCTTGGGAAGTGATGAGTCAAGTTGGTGGCCTCTTGTTAAGAAAAAATAGAAATCTGTGGCTTTCCTTTTTTTTGAGTGAATTTCATGTCTCCCTTCCGTCATTCTTCTTCTCTCAATAAACAGAGTGACCATAAACTATGAGAACAGAGATCATATTTCACTATGTAATACAGCATAATGTCCACCTGTCTCTGAGTATCTGCTGCCAGAAATGTATTGATATTCTACTGTGTTTATATCTTGGCTTGTCAGGCTAATCAGTGGATGCTTTTGCAGTAAGTATTAAAGACATGAAATCTAGAGCGTCTTCACATTAGGCACTCAGAAACCTTAAAAATATGTACCCATTCACCCAGAATGATTTTCTTGACAGTACTGGGGAGTAAACCAATAGTCTCCTGCATGCTAAGCAAGCAGTCTACCACTATGCTCCAACCCCAACCCAACACTAAAACTTTGTTTGTGAATCTACTTTAAAAAATGTTTATCATTTGAAGAACAGATTCTGTTTTAGAATGTTAGTCATAGAACCTATCTGCACAAAAAATAAATAATTCATGTATCAATGAAATTGACTAAATAAATTATGATACATTCATAATTCAAGTCTTGAGATGTGTACTATAAAATGTTTATTGACATGAGAATTCATTATTTCTTAACCTTATTTGGCAAACAAATGTTTATTGATACCAACAGTATGCATTTTAATTAATGAATATATTTCAATAACAATAATAAGTGAGTTGCTGGGATGAGTAGCAGAACCTCTTTGGTATTTTCCCCACAAGGTCAGGTCTAGCTTCCCACCCCCTGTAGGCTGTGCCCTGTGGCTTGTTTCTAATGCATACTATCTATCGTGGGAATGATGCTTGCAGTATACTTCCAAGAGTAGGTAACGCACACTACATACACACACACACACACACACACACACACACACGAGACATCCTTTTCTTCCTCCATCACAATACGATCCTTGGGATTGAGACATATAAGATGTCACCTGAGAGCGTGGCTCACCGGCAGCTTCTCTGCTGGAGGCACCATGAAGAAAAATTAGATAGAAAGCAAAAAAGAATGCAGGATCCCAGTTGCTCCAGTCCCAGCTGTTGGATGCCCTAGCCCAGACACCAGACCCATGGCCAGGGAGCTCAAACATTGTCGCAGTGAGTCTCTCAGCCATGCTACATGAGGCTAAGTGAACCAAATGTAAACTGTCCATCAAGAGCTGCTCAAACTGCAGATTAGTGGACAAAATCAAGGTTGTTTTTAAAGCCATCAAGTTTTAATGTGATTTCTTATGCAGACTTAGGTAAATAGGACAAATCTTTACCAAATAGACAGGTCGCAAACCATACAGACATGTATATAATATCTTTGTTGTTTGCACATAATGCTGTTATAAGTGCATAAAGCAGAAACGTGTCGGCAGAATTCCTTTAGGCTGGAGAACCATGGGGATGTGGGTTATCGCTGTGTTGTGTGGATCACCTGCAACTGTGATACATTCATTATGTCTATAATTATAGAAGTAAGCGTAGATATTGCTGAATAGGTCAATAGGGAAGGATGAATCACTTCTGAGAACGGTTATAAAGACTTCATTCTAATCAGCTGTTCCCATGGTAACACATATAACCCATCTTGCTCCTGAAATACACATATTAAATATAATTTGAGCCTTCTGTGACTGTGTGCTCTCTGATTCATACCTGCTGCATTCTTAGCCTAGGAAATAAGACTTGAGGAGGAGAGAACCATGGCTTCAGGTAATTTAACTCAGCAGAACTGTTATTAATTAAACTTATTTTCAACATTAATTATATTCTCAGAAAAAAATGGAATATATCTGGTTATTTATAATCATGTTTTTGCCATGTACATCACAGAAATATACATATACACTTTGTCTGCAATGAAACACCAGGACCAAAAAGCAAGTTGAGGAGAAAAGGGTTTATTGCTGTTCATGACTGAAGGAAGCAGAACAGGAACTCCAAGAGGGTAGGATCCTGGAGGCAGGAGCTGATGCAGAGGTCATGGAGGGGTGCTGCTTACTGGCCTGCTGCCCCTGGCTTGCTCAGCATACCTTCTTATAGAACCCTTTGCCACCTACCATAGGCTAGGCCCTCCCGCAGTGATCAACAGTTGAGAAAATGCCTTACAGCTGGATCTCAAGGAAGCATTTCACCAACTGAGGCTCCTTGCTCTGATGACTCTGGCTTGCAATAAATTGGCACACAAAACCAGCCAGTACACACACATGCACATGTGCATATTCATATGCATATATAATGTCTTATTTATGACAGCATAAAATGTGGCCTCTTGTTCACTTAATGCCAGAAGATTATTAGTGTTCTCTGCATACACTGCAAATGTTCATTTTGCATAACGCAAGGTAAGATTATGAAAAGAAAATGGGTATTGTGCTTTGATTATGTAGACTGGTTGGTAACATTTGCTTTATACATCTATATTAATGAAGACAGTCAAATAGCTGGGAAAGTTGATTGTGGTGAACAGAATTAACATTTCCCTGCTCGGGGAAATGACATCATGAGCACAATTGGTTAGATTTGATCTAGAAACATCAGACAGCTCTTGCAGTAACTTATGAAGGTGATTTACATATTTGTCACTGCCCATGTACAGGAGCAAAGCAGAACCAAACGAGTTAAGACTGTACAATTTATCTTTGGTATCAGAAGCCTGGAATAAATCCATTTCAATGTTTTGGGAACTGTGAACTTGTTTCCCAGCCTAGCTATAAATAGCTTGAATCCAAGCTGCAAAATGTCCTTGGGCTCGCTGACCAGCTCTGCCACCCTGTTGCTATTGCAGCGAAGATTTCTCCTCCTTTTATTTCCTTATATTGTAAAAATGTCAGCAGCAGTGTGACATCACATGCCCTGAGCAGGGCAGCATCAATTTAACTAAGTTAGTGATTGCCATGTGCCAGACTCTAAGTGCTTAGCTTATATGAACTCCCACTGAAGCCTCATGAAAACCTTATAAGGTTAGGATCTCCATTATCCCCACTTTACAAATAAAGAACTAAGAAAAGAATGCACTGACTGGAATCCCCCAGTTCGTATGCGTCAAAGCCAGAGTTGCCAGTATGGAAATAACAAACAAGCGGCCACCTTCTGAGCCTCGTCATGGAGCAGAATCTGTGCTGAACACTTGATGTACATTAAGGAAAATGACCTGAAACTCAGAAATAAGAAAAAGTGGTGAGTGCCTGCCTCGATGGAGCAGCATCTGGAAGCCCTACTCGAGGGCCGTCCAGTTCTTTATGAAGGTTATTAATGTTTGGTTTCTAATTATTATGGATCTAGGGCCAGATCCTATGAACCATGGTGCTGACTTGTAGCAGATAAATACATTTCAAGTAATATTTGTATGGTAGAGTATAAACAAATTCTAAAATGATCATCACACGTTACGTTTTATTGCTTCAGAGGACGTTATCCACCCTTATAAATACTTTGGATTTTTATTCTATGCTTTCTTTCATTTGCTTTGCATGTCAGCCCCTTTACTCTTCCTTTAATTGGCATTGCCCTCGGAATAGGTTCCCGTAGACCTAGATGAGAACTGGATCGTTTAAATAACTCTACCGCGATTCTTATACTCAGAAATTGCTTAGGTAAAATCCCAAAGGCTAGGGTTCTAGTCCTTCATACTGGGAACAAATTTCTGGGCAAATCTAAATTTAAATTTAAAAAACTCTCATTTGGGAGGGGAGCAGAGAAAAATATATAGCTCAATAAAAACAATTTTTAAAAAGCCTCTCATGTATTTAGGAGTCTGGGTGCAGTTAGGTGAAAAAATATTTGTCCAAAATATATAAGGTACTCTGGGTTTAACCTCTAGCACTATGAAAAATAAAACAAAATAAAAAGATAAAATAAGAATGTTTGGCTTTGATTCCACCACTCAGGAGACAGAGGCAGGCAGATCTCCATGAGTTCAAGGCCAGCCTGGTCTACATAGAGAGTTCCAGGATAGCCAGAGCTGTATAGTGAGACTCTGTTGCAAGAAGAAGGAGGAGGAGGAAGAGGAAGAAAGGAGGAGGAAGCAAGAATGCTTTTGAAGATAATAGAAATAAAATGTAAAATTGTAATAAAATACAATGATCCTGGCCAATCCACCACAAGAGAAACAAGATACAGAAATCCCCCAAAGGAATCAATTTGGGGCCAAGATTAGATCATTTTCAGAAGGCAGAATTGGATAATTTGTTCTAGCAAAAAGTAATTATCTAGGAATGATGTTAAGGGCTATTTCTATAAGAAGCCATGAGAAGACGTATCAGGGTATTTTTGTTGACAGAAAGAAAAATCAGCAGAATGAAGATAGATCAATGGAGATTACACAATCCAAAAAGCAAAAAATAAAGAGTCTTAGATGTAGGACAGCATTAAATGGACCAAAATAAATGGAATAGGAGACGAAAAGGGGGGGAGAAATAAAGACTGAAAATTTACAAAAGTTTAATTAGAATTTTAAAAAATCATTAGCAAAAAATCTAGCATTCTCTTGGCTAGTGTTCAATATAGTTCTTGAAGCAGTGAAACAGGAAAGGAGATAAAGGGGCTACAAACAGGAAAGGAATCAAAGTGTCTTTATTTACAAATTATATTGTTTTATACACAAAAGACTTTACCAGAAAACTCCAATAGCTGAGAAGCATTTTCAGCAAAATAGCTTGTTTCAAAATTAATACAAAAAAGTAAACTTCCCATATCTTCTAACAGCAAACATACCCAGAGAGAAATAAAGGCAACAATCCCCTTCTCAATAACCTCCAAACAAACAAACAATACAAAACAAAAACATCTTGTAATAAATCTTTCACATGGACATGAAAAACTTATACAATGAAAACTTCAAGACACCAAAGAAAAAAAGTAAAGATGACACCAGAAGATGGAAAGTCCCCTGATGGTCACAGACTGACAGGATCAATACTGTAAAAATGACCATCCTACCAAAAGCAATCTACAAATTTAATGGAATCCCAATCAAAATTCCAACACCACTCCTTACAGAAATTGAAAAAAATTAATATCAAAATTCCCATGGAAGGCACTGGTCAGGACCCCCCCCCATCCTGCTCCTACCCTACAGGCTCCTTTTGTATTGCCACAAACCCCTCTGTCCAACCAGATCCTCCACTTCCTTCCCAAGAATCTCTCCAGGGCTTCATGCTGGAACCAGCATGCACATCTTATACCCCAGCCCAGTACACTGTATCCACCTGACTTCATCCCACCTAAGCCACAGGCCACCTTTGGCCTCACCTGGCCTGCACATCCTGTGCTATGTCCCATCCTGCTATGTCTGTATCAGAGACGGATCTAACAAAAGAATTCCACAGATCTCATCTCAAAAATACAAATAATGTGAAAGATCAGGACAGTGTCACCCCACCAAAAAAATAAATTCACTGGCCTACAGAAATTTTCTCCATTGAGAATTACCTAGATGAACCCCAAGACATAGAATTTAAAGAAACCATCATAAATGTCATCAAAGAATGCAAGGAGTTTAAAGAAGACACAAAGAAACAGCTCAATGAACTTAAAGAGAATAACCACCTGAGTGGTGTCCAAGATGGTCATGAAGTAGACAACCCAGGACTTGGAAACAGAATAAGGAGATAGAACATTGAGGATAACTCGAGCTGACATGAAGACAGAATTGAAAAACTTAATAACTCAACTAGAAAACTCAAGGGAAAGCCTTACAAGTAGAATGAATCAAGTTTAAGATGAATATCAGAACTCAAAGATAATATAGAGGCTCTAGACCAAATAAGCCAAGAATATGAAATTAAAACACACACACACAAACATAAAGAAAAGGAACATGTAGGAAGTGTGGGATACCATAAAAAGACCAAAACTCCAAATTATAGGATGAAGGAGAAGAATTCCCAGGCATACATCAAATCAACAATATCATAGAAGAAATGGTGTAGGAGGTTCTTCTGTTTGTGTGTTGCTTTCATTGGTTGAATAAAGAGACTGCCTTGACCTTTTAATAGGGCAGCCCTTAGGTTGGCAAAGTAGACAGAACAGAATGCTGGGAAGAAGGGCAGTGTGGCAGACGCCATGCTTCTCCTGCCCAAGAGGGACGCTGGTTAGACTCATGTCAGTAAGCCACAGTCAAGTGGTGGTACACATTAATGGAGATAGGTTAATCAAGATGTGAGAGTTAGCCAATAAGAGACTAGAGCTAATGGGCCAGACAGTAATTAACACAATTTCTGTGTGATTATTTTGGNTTCTGTTTGTGTGTTGCTTTCATTGGTTGAATAAAGAGACTGCCTTGACCTTTTAATAGGGCAGCCCTTAGGTTGGCAAAGTAGACAGAACAGAATGCTGGGAAGAAGGGCAGTGTGGCAGACGCCATGCTTCTCCTGCCCAAGAGGGACGCTGGTTAGACTCATGTCAGTAAGCCACAGTCAAGTGGTGGTACACATTAATGGAGATAGGTTAATCAAGATGTGAGAGTTAGCCAATAAGAGACTAGAGCTAATGGGCCAGACAGTAATTAACACAATTTCTGTGTGATTATTTTGGGTTAAGCTAGCTGGGTGGCGGGATGTGGCCCGCTGCTCCTTTTACAATAAAGAAAACTTCCCAAACCAAGAAAAGACACACCTATACTGATATGCAAAGACACAAAACATGAAATAGACAAGATCTGAAAAGGAAATCCCCATGACACAGCATATAAGAAACAAAGAAACAAAGAAAGTGTACTGAAAACTGCAAGCAAAGAAACACAAGTCACATATAAAGAAAACCCACCAGGGGCTGGAGAGATGGCTCAGCTGTTAACAGCACTGGCTGCTCTTCCAGAGAACCCAGGTTCAATTTCCAGCACCCACATGGCAGCTCACAACTGCCCATAACTCTAAGACCTGACACCCTCACACAGACATACATGTAGGCAAAACACAAATGCATATAAAATAAAAATAAATTATTTAAAGAAACAGAAACCCCATCAGAATAAGAGCTGGTTTCTCAGAGGAAACTTTGAAAGTCAGAATAGCCTGCAGCAATGCATGTCATGTCTTAAAGGTTCATGAAGGACAACCTAGACTAAGGTGCCCAGCAAAACTACCTGCCAAAGCTGAAGAAGAAAGAAAAATTTTTCATCATACAAACAGAAAAGAGTGTATATCCAGGAGACCAAATATAATGGAAACATAGGAAGCAATAAAACAATATTGCAGGCTGAGGAGAAGAATGTGCATAGCCAAGAGAGAGCAGAAAGAAGTTATAGTTACAAAAACCCAAGGTACCTCTGAGAACAAACACAAGCTTTAAAGACAAGCACGACCTCAGAGTGAATGGACGGACAGAAATGCTGCAATCCATCAGCACCAAAAAGCAAGCAGGCGTTGCTACCCTAATAGTTGACAAAACTTGATTTCAAACTAAAACTAATCAGAAGCAATAAAGGCAGATATTTTATTCTAGTCAAGGGAACAATTAATCAAAAAGACATTACTATCCTAAACATATGTGCACCAAACTCTGGCACACTTTATTTATTAAAAAAAACATACAACTGGAATTAAACACACAGATAACTTCAACCCATTAATGGTAGGTGATTTCAATACCCTACATTCTCTAATAGACAAGACATGTCATTTGGACCAAAACAAACAACAATAACAACAACAACAACAAAAACAAGCAATAAAACATCAGAATTAAGTGACATCATACATCAAATTAACGTAGCAGATTTTTATAAAATATTCTACCCAAACAGCCCATTGAAGCTTCTAAATAGGCCACATTCTGGAACACAAAAAAAATCTTAACAAATTTAAAAAGACTGAAGTAACTCTGTTTATCCTATCTGATTATAATGCAATAATGCTTAAAAGTGACAGCAGATAAATCTCTAAATAATACAGAAAGTCATGGAGATTAAACAACTCCATTCCTGAATGATGAATAGACCAAGAAAGAAGTAAATAAAGAAATCAGATCCTGAAACTAAGTGACAACATAACAAAACCTCTGAGACAAGTTAAAAACAATTCTTGAGGAAAATTTACAGTCCTAAGTGCCTATATCTAAAAAAAATCACAAAGAGTGAAAACTCAATTTGGAAAAACAAGAACAAACCAAACTCAAATTCACTAGCTGGCAAGACCCTAGAAAATGGAAAGCCATCTCATGCTCATGGATTGGTAGAAATAATACTGTGATAATGACAATCTTACCAAAAGCTGTTTTTAGATTCAGTGCAATCCCAAATCAAAGTCCCCATCTTTCTTCACAGAAATAGAAAAAAAAAAATCCTAAAATCCATATGGAATCACAAAAGATCCTGGATAGCTGAAACATTCCTGAACAAAAAGGAAAAAGATGCTGAAGGAATTTTCATTCCAGATCTCAAGACATATTACAGAGCCATAGTGATTAAACAAAGAAAATAAAGCAAACAAAAAGCAATACAGTACTGACTCAAAACCAGACATGTAGCTCAGTAGAACAAAGTCTAAGGCCCCAGCATGAGTATGAATAACCACAGGCAAAACGTCCCTGACCAGGTTCACCTTAAAGTAAAAGATTCAAATGGACAGTCAAAGAGAAAGGACAGGGACTAGAGAAGTTTGGGGCACAGAAACATCTGTCCCCAAGAGGCCAGTGCACACCATTCTTCCAGAACACACATGTGTTCACTCATCAAGAATCTCTCTGAAGTCAGTGCATGGGTTTCATTATGCACACAGGATTGACTAAGTCAATGGCTACATTGATTGAATACATCCTCTACCTTTGTCCCTTCACTGGAGGACTCAGGAAGCCACAGTTATATTCATTTAGCAGTAACACAGATAACAAACTGACCTTCCACACACACCCCAGCGCTAAGGATTAAACCTAGGGCCTGTGCATGATTCCCAAGCACTTCTGCGCTGAGCTACATGGCTGTATACCAGGGCCTGTTTGAAAAGGTCCTTGCTATGTAGCCCAAGGGTGAACTTAACCTATACCTCTCCTGCCTCCACCTCCCCAGGTCTGGCACTACCACCCTGTTGTTGTTGTTTTAACTGTGACAAAGTTTTACTGTTGCCTTGGCCGGCCTGCAACTTCCTGTTCTCAACCACACAGAGATCCACCTGTCTCTGGTCACATTTATTTTTTATAAGTAAGTGGAGTTCTTACTTGTTAGGTTTATATGTAACTTAAATTTATTCTATGAATTAAATCCATCCTTGAATTTTAGAGCAACTTCTATGAATGCATTTGTAACTTTGAAGGAATGTTCTTGCTGAAGCAGTTTAAACTCTAATTTGGTCAGGTCTAAAGCGAATTTTGAAGAAAATCAACTTAAGCATTTTTTTTCTGTAAGAATGGAGAAAACTAGAATACAAATTAAGGAAACTATATATTGTTAAAATCTTTTCATTCTAATCTAATGTTGGTCTTTCATAGGAAGGAGTTATGCTCTTTTCAAAATTCTGTTGTGCCAACTTTCCAGACTAATTCCCGTTAGAGGAGCTATTCATATTCTGGCAAGGTAAAAACCTTTGTCATCAATAACCTTAGTTATTACCTTGTGTCAAAGTGTGGGACAAGTGAAGTGCAAAGCAAATGACAATATTTAGAGGCTACCTTGGTTAGCCTATTAAATTATATGCTTTTAAAACAGTATCATATTATACAGATTTCATTTTTACCAGCCTCTCTAGGACCAACATATGTATTTTATGTTGCTAATTCTGCATCTACCACTGATGACCTTCCTGTCCCACTGCCATGCTCATTCCAAAAGGCTCAGTCCAGACCATTCAGGGCAGGCTCTGTTAATTTCCCTTCCTCAAAACACCAAAGCATCTTGGGCATGTCTATACAGGAAATTATAAACTTGTGTGTGTACTGATTCTGTGTTCCTTGAGGTTAAAGTCCACCTTTGAAACCCCCAAACGGACACCATATTTCCCCCAAATGCCTGAGTGGAATAGTGCTTTCAATGCTTATTGAAAGAGTAAATGGAAAAACTTTAGTCCAGAGAGTAGAAATTGTGTGAGCTAAAGTGATGTTCTAAGTTTATTTACAGTGCTTAAAAGATCTAGAAAAGAGAAGTGCCCCAACCTGTAAGCCCCACCTGCCCAAGGACCTGCCTGGCTGTAACATAAAGGGGCCTGCTTGCTTGTTGGGGTTTCTGTCCTGCCCAGTTCCCCACAGCCGGCA
>LOEQ01002269.1:3820-18497 GCA_001685075.1 Bramus lutescens | reverse complement strand
ATATAATATATATATTAAAATATATTTTTAGTAGAAAGATTTGTGCACCTGAAATGCAGTTCTGGGGCGCTTGAACTCAGACATGCCAAGTTACTCACAGGCGCTTGGAAAGATCCAAGACATTACTGTACACACCACACACAATACGGCTCCCCAGCCCAGTGGTAACTGCTACCTGCCCCAGGAGTGGTCAATCTAACGCTTATCAGATTGGATGCTTTCGCTAGTCATCTCTTCTACAGGGAACTGTTTGTGTCAGCAGGAATAATTTGCATGTGGGCCACAGATTCATATCTATCGCTGAAGTCATAGAACTGGCGCTGCAGACTGTGGGCCAGAAGAAGCCTTTGTCTGGTGCCTCTGTGTCAAGGGGTTGCTCTCAGGCTTTCAAAACCAGCCACCTGCGATTTGACAACCTGAGATGCTGAAGTGTGACCTCCAGTTTAGAGGCTGCTTGTCACTTTCAGCTCCTTCTTAAAATACAACTTTGGATTCTTCGCCTAAGGATTTCCAAACCACCTCCCATTTCACTCAAAGAGAGATTCACTCATCTGGGTGTGATCCTAGCCAAGCCTGATTGAGGTGAGTTTTTTGTTGTGGTTGCTCTAAGTGACCCATGTAACTTATGTGACATCCAAAGTATAACAACCATCCGAGGGCAGATTTTGTAGAATGAGTAAGGAAAGGTTCCAAGCATATCTTTGTAACTCAGGCTAGGGGCTTTGTTATCCTCAATAAATATTTCAAGGAGAAAGTGAAACCGTACCCCTGACAGTCTAATTGTTTCTCCTTGGAGCAGCAGCTACATGACCTTGTCTTTCTTCCCCACCAGGTGGGTTCTGTTTGAGTAGATGACATGCGAGCTTGTTTCTGCCTGGGCAGAGAGCACAGACCAGATGGCCCATAATACCTGGATTCAAGATGTTTATCCCCGTCATTCATCTTAGTTAATTTTTAACTTTATACCCGATCCCTTTTTAATTAAACTACATGAACATGTGCTATAAGTAAACATAACCAGAAGTCTGACCTTATAAATTGTGCTCAGTTTTATGGTCATATGGATATGTGTGTATGGGGATATGGAGGGGGGATGTGTGGAGAGACCTGTGGGGGACACGTATGGGGATGTATATGGGTGTGTGTATGTTCATGTTTGTGTATACTAAAATTCAATGGCCAATGGACAATAATTGCAACTCTTACCATCAGTAAAGTCACTGTGAACACTATAAACTATTCTCTGTTGCCACATTGAGGTCAATTCCCTAACCCATGTAAGTCGAGGCATTCCGTCCCTGTTGAAATCCTAGCACACACGTGTTCTGCTCTCTCCACTTCCTGTCAAGCCTCTTCTCCCATCTACCATGACTCCCGCCTGACTTTCGGGCCTCTGCAGACATTACAAGTAAAGAAACAAAGTTTTAAGTTTGAAGCCATAATCCACGTTTGAGAAAGAATATGTGGTGTCTGACTTAATAAAGCGGTTACCTTCCTCTGTATAGTATTTTCCTGTTCCATTCATTTTCACGCAAATTTCATTTTCTTTAGAGGAATAAAATTCCGTTGTGTAAATGGACCACACTTTCACTATCTGTTCATCAACAGATGTGCACTAGATTGATTTCATTTCCTAGCTCTGTGGATAGAGCATAGAGAACACGGGCATGCAAAGGTCTCTGCAGTAGGACCCAGTTTTTTGACTATCTGCCCGTGAGTGACATTGCTGAACCATACAGTAGATCTATTTCTAGCTTTTCTGAGAAGCTTCCAGACTGATTCCCATGGTGTTTGTACTATTTTACACTCCCACCAGCAATCTATAATGGTTTCATTTTCACATATCAGTCTATTGACATTTGTGTGTTTGATGATGGCTATCACAACTGGGATAAGATGAAATCGCAGAGAAATTTTAATCTGCATTTTCCTGATGGCTAAGGATGTTGAACAGTTATTTAAGAGTTTATCAGTCATTTATTAATATTTCTTCTTTTGAGAATGCTCTGTTCATGACCTACTTTTTAATTGGGTTGTTTATTTTCTTGATATTTACTTTTTGAGTTCTTGGTTTCTTTGGTTGTGAGCTTAGCTTTTAATGGCTCAATCTTCTCTCCAAGTCCACTTTTTGAATTATTTGTATATTCTAGGCAGGAATCCTCTGTAAGAAATATTGCAAAGATTTTTCTTCCATTCTGTGAACTGTTTCTTTATCTGGTTGACAGTTCCTCTGCTTTACATAGTCTTTTAGTTTCATGAGGTCCTATTAGACAACTCAATGAGTTGGTGGATTTGTAAAGATAGCAGTTAAGTGTAATGAGTACTGATTATATATAATTTGTCAAAGTAGTAGAAAAGGCCAATAGAAAAATAGAAAAGCAAATAATAGATTTAAAATAGGGAAAAATAATTATAAGAGGAGAAGTTCAATCTCTCTCATAATCTCAATGCATCTAAATTAAAATAACTGAAATGACATTTAAAAGCCACCAAGTAGGACAGGGGTGGTACACACCTTTAATCCCAGCAGAGCCCAGGCAGATCTCTATGAGTTCAAGGCCAGCCTGGTCTACAGAGTGAGTTCCAGGACAGGCTCTAAAACTACAGAGAAACCCTGTCTCGAAAAACCAAAGTAAAATAAATAAATAAATAAATAAACAAAGCAAGCCACCAAATAAGCAAAGGTAAATTTTTTGAAACATCTTGTTGTAGAGGTGGGAAGGAAAATGGTATGGGACCAATAATCAACTGATGTACTTTCTGCCTAGCCACTCCAAGCAAGTGTCTTAGACCTAGTCACAGCCATGTAAAGTGGCATGTATGTATACAACCCTTCTCACTGCACCATTGTTGGACAGACCAAAGTCTTTGAAAACAGCCTAAAAGTTTATCATTTCTTCAAATGTTTTTTGAGATAAGGTCTTGTTATGTAGACTATGGGAGGAGGAAGGCTGAACTCAAATACATAATCCTTCATCCTTCATCCTCCCATAGACTAAGATTACATGGGCTATTTTGCCTAAAGCAATAATTCTCTTGGGTTTTTTTGGGGGGGGAGAGAGGAGATGTAGCAAGACCATAGGATATATAAGATTGTAAAATCTCATTAAAATATAATGAAAATATGTTGGATCTTTTTGAGTATATAGGGTTAGGGGCATAGCTGAATGGCAGAGCACATGTCTAGCAAGCCCAAGGTCCTGTACTTGTTCTCCAGTATGACAACAACAGGAGCATGCCCAGTCTAGGAAGATAGCTTAGTGGTAGAGAGCTTGTGTGAGACTCTGAGTTCAATCTTCAGTAATTGTAATTAAGTGTGTGTGTGTGTGTGTGTGTGTGTGTGTGGTGTGCAGTACGTTTCTACTGTGCATATGTTTACAATTTAAATGACATGCAATTTTACACTTTTTTGACTTTTGGGCTATTTTATATTAGTCAAAGTCCACAAAATATCACATTATCACACCTGTGTACTTGATACCAGTGAGTTTTCCCACCACCACCTCCTCTCAGCTGATTGTTTTTTAACTTTCATGACTACACATTTCAGGGCAGGGGAGGAGGGTGAGAGAAAGTATGCTTTATCTTGCCCTAGTGTGGTTATTTATATTCATCTGTAGCTTAGTTATTGAAGTCTTCAGCTGGCTGGTAGGTACCACACACTCCTGTGCTTGCTTCTTCCTTTACATAAGCCTTACTGCTTCATCCTGCTAGGCCAGTTTCAGCGTACTTCCAAACTCCCGGACCTTTTCTCCCCTGTCACTGTTGAAATTCATGACTCATATCCCCTTTCAGCCCCTCATAAAAGTTCCTGCCTCTTCACTTTTTCAGAAATTTGAGGTGGTAAAATGTCTTAACTCGATCCCATCTCCTCAAGGGTCACCCACATGTTCATGTAGCCTCACTGTCCCCATTATAGATCAAGGAGGAGATCCTGTCTACCCATATCCAACCTGCTGGGGTCTTCTTGCCTCTTTGCTAGAAACTGTCCCTCTGTAAAGAATTACCCCTCTGAATGCAGAGTCCTTCACATTTGTCTCATCTAAAATTCCTCCCTGATGGAGAACTCTTGTAATCCTAGTGCTTTAGAAGTGAAGGCAGGAAGATCAGGTGACAGAAGTTTCTGTCCCATCCAGTTCCATAGTCATTCAGTCCCAAATAAACACACAGAGGCTTATATTAATTATAAACTATTTGGCCTATTGCTTGGGATTGTTATTAATTAGTTCTTAGGACTTAAATTTACCCATAATTCTTGTTTATATTTAGCCAAGTGGCTTGGTACCTTTTCTCAGTAAGGCATTCTCATCTTGCTTCCTCTGTGTCTGGTTGATCACTGCATCTCTGACTTTCCTCTTCCTAGAATTCTCCTAGTCTGATCACCCTGCCTATACTTCCTGCCTGGCTACTGGCCAATCAGCATTTTATTAAAACAGTATGAGTGACAAATCTTTACAGTGTACAAGAGCATTCTGCCACAGCAATCAGAAGTTCAAGGCCAGCTTGGGTTACATGAGGCCCTGTCTCAAAAAACTAAAAAGAAAAAAGAATATTTTTTTCCTCTCTCACTTCTGGTTACCTCCATTTAAGTGAGGCTGCATGCCTCCTCCCTTGCCTCCACAGCCTCTTTTCCTTCGCTGTGGACTTTCCCAATGACTTGGTGCCCACAGTCCCACTGCTCTAGTTCAAAACTGCTCTAGCTAAGGTTGTAACTGTCTCCTCAAATGTTGTAGCCAATGGCTAAATTTCAATCTTTATCTTAAGAGACCCGTTCTTGGGTTCATTCCCATAACCAGAAGTGCATTTGTTCTTCCTTCCTTTTTCCTTCCTTTCTTTCTCTCTTTTTTTTTTCTTTTGGTGGTGTTATCAGTAGCAGCAGGAGTTTGGGAGTAAGATGAACTTACTTACTCTATGTAGCACAGGCTAGCCTCATACTTAACAATTCCCCTTTTTCTGCATTCAGTGCTAGAGTGACTTTGTGACTCTTGATATGCGATCCTAACCCTGCATTTCTAAAGATGAACCTTCCTTCCTAAGCACATATTTAACATCTTCATGTGGGTACAGCACGGGGCACATCTGAGCAAAGAAAAATGCATGTCTGTCCTCACTTCCATTCTGCTGCATGTGTCATTGTCCTGGCAGGAACTTGATGTCATGCTCACATGATGTGAATAAGAAATATGAAAACCACAGTGTATGGGCTGGAGAGGGGGCTCAACAGTTAAGAGCACTTGTTGCCTTTACAGAGTACCTGGATTCCCACACGGTACAATCATCTGCAACTCCAGTTCCAGGAGATCTGATAAGTGCCCATGGTGCTCTTATGTCCATGCATGCAAAACATTCATATACATAAATTTAAAGAAATAAAATTTTAAAATAAAATGCTAAAACCCTACTGCAGTGTAAAAGGGCTAATTATAAAATGTGGCTGGGTTTGGAAGCCAGAAATCAATGGAAACAATTGCTTCTAGGAGAGCAGAGAGCCTAGAGAGCATGCCTGGAGAGCGAAGACTATCTGATGATCGTCATCATCTTGCAGGGAGGGAAGCCAGGAAGGCAAATCTCAGGCTCATCTCCCTCCCACCCTTTTAGCTTCCACTGCTTCCTTTGGTTGACAGCACACTAGACACAAGAAGACAGGGTGCTGATTGGTGCTGTTCATGCCACTGGAGAGCTGGCTCTAGAAGGATGGAGAGAAGATCTGGAAGACCAAATGGAAGCTCTCTATGTGTGATGCTGATCTTGGTTGCCAACCTGACTACATCTGGAATTAACTAAAACCCACGCAGATGAGCACACCTATGAGAGATCCCCCCCTTTTTAAAGTCATCTGAAATAGGAAGAACCATTCTTAATCTTGATCTTTAAGGTGGGAAGATACACCTTCAGCCTGGGACACACCTTTCTATAAAGGGTGGTTTTGCCTGCTTGCTCTCACTCTCACGCTAAGGTCATTCCTTACATGAGAGCCTACTTCTTCGGGATTCCAGTGTATACTGAAGACCATTTAAGACACCCAGACTCATGTACTGAACAACTACTGGATTCTTGGACCTTCTGTTAGTAAGCAGCCGTTGATGGAATAGCTAGACCACAGCCTGTAAGCCATTCTAATAATAAATCCCCTTTATCTATCTATCTATCTATCTGTCTGTCTGTCTGTCTGTCTATCTATCTATCTATCTATCTATCTATCTATCTATATCTGTTGGTTTTTGTCAGCTTAGTGGCTACATCTGAATCTACTGATACTTTAACTATTATATGTGGTCCCTCAGTCAGCACCCCACTGCTCAGGTCATGGTCTGCCAAAATTTCAGGTTCCCTAGACCCCAGCTCTGCCATTGCCACCAACTGTAGCTTTTAAAATAAATCTTTATTGTTCTACTTACCGAAAAAGACTTGGGAGTCAGATGTTGGGGTGAAAAACTGCTAGCTCAGAAAGGCCAAGAAGCAACCAGCTGATCTACCTTTTTGTCTGGTCACCCAGCAAGAACAGCGTCTCTCCAGCTGTCCCAAACCAAAAAGACCACCGAAAAACTCCAAGTCCCTCCCTACCACTTCCTGTGTGTCTCTCTGTTTCCCAGGTTCCTCCATACTCTCTAGGGCTAATTCTTGTCAACTATGGCTCTACCCCCTGATCCAATGTTGATTTTATTAACAAAGAGTTGGGGTTCACAGTAAAATCAAATACCCCACAACAACAAGATAGATAAGTAGGTAGATAGATAGATAGATAGATAGATAGATAGATAGATAGACAGACAGATAGATCATTCCATAAGTTCTGTTCCTTTAGAGAACCCTATCACACTGTGTCAGATTCTTTCTACTGGCACCAAACATACAGCTGAGGTTTGCTGCCCTTGACATAGTTTGTATGTGTTCCATCTCTTGACCCTGAGTGTTCTTTCTATCTCCTTCCCTTTGAAGCTGGCTTTATCTCCTTTTCCAACTATCTTTCTGCTTCTGGTTAAGCTTGTAGATCCCCAAGTATTTGGCATCATGAAGGACTATGGGGCATTTAGTCTGCTTCCTGATCTTTGGGGGAAAAAAAGCAACACTAAGCAATAGCTGATAATTCATTTCCCTCAGTAAAAGCTCTTGGCAAATTTCCAGCAGGGGACTCATCTTCCGATAGGATTTAGAAGTATCTTATCAAGTCTAGACCCGGAAATGGAACACTCATTGGAAGAAAGGGCAGAGCGGAGATTTTTGCCTAGAAGCAATGGTTAACATTTGATGGTTACTGAAAATATTTTCTGTGAATTTTCTAATGTTTAGAGACAAAACATTTCTTTTTCTCTCACAGTGAGATCCCTTCTAGTTATCATATGTCATTGTGGCAAAACTTTGCCTCACTTTAAGATCTCTTGTTTTGTTTGGGACTGAAACTTAAGACTTATTCTTTCAAGCCTTTGTAGTTTGGTATTTATGGGTTTCAAAGGAACTGGTAAATAACCAGGAAATTTTTTATATGAAGTGAAAATGGTTGTCATGTATTCCTCTCCTTATTCTGGGATGCTCCCTCCCCCCTCTGTTTCAGAAGAGGGTCCCTGAAATTGTACTTTGTGAGCTCCACTAAATTTAATCGCAGAAAGGGACATCTCGCACATTTTCTGGACTGAAAAGAGAGCCTTATTCCTTGAATGACAAGTCTGGGGTGGAAGGGAGCATGCACTCAGCACCGAGGTGACCCTCAAAACATCAACATGAATCCTTGGCTGAAGCAAGTGAGGAGCATGGGACCATAATACCTGATAACGGAAAGTCTTAGAGAAGAGAGAGGCTTTTGAGTTCAATGCCAGCTGAGGCAACAGAGCAAAACCCTACTCTCAAAACAAACAACAACAACAACGAAAGGAATTAAAGCCAAACCCAAACCATCCTTGCTTGGATTCTGGATCGACAGGCACGTTTGAAGAATGAAGCTCCTAGCTGAATGGGGTGAGTTGTGTGAATCTAGGCAGCTGCTTCCATCTCACTAGAAAGGAAACTAATTAAAAGGGCATTTAGCAGCATATGGAATCCCTAGGGCCGCTGCCACTGCTGCCCCAGGAATGTGAGCTCACCCGGGCAAGGTCGGAGCTGCTGCTTTTGTATCACTTCTGAGCCTGCTTGATTGCTCGGGCAGCTGGTGCGCAGCGCCTCTCCTGGGAGGGCGTGTGCTCCAGAAACTTCAGAGGTGACATGTTTCCTAAGTGCAGAGAGGGCTTCCAGATGCCGCAGAACAAAACAATGATCACAGCCCTTATGACAGCCAGTGCCTTGGTTTCTGGGGGAACTGGTCTTCAGAAGCAAGCCTACACAGACAAAGAAGAGCCAAACTGTAGTCCAAGTCACGTTGTAGGA
This sequence comes from Bramus lutescens, assembly GCA_001685075.1. Classification (NCBI taxonomy): domain Eukaryota; kingdom Metazoa; phylum Chordata; class Mammalia; order Rodentia; family Cricetidae; genus Bramus; species Bramus lutescens. Next base: position 10,139 of record LOEQ01002269.1, on the reverse strand, counting down.
CATCTGCATCAACCGGGCTTTGGCCTTTGAACCCTAGCCTGTTTATATACGCTGATATGGTTTTCTTGGCTCACAGTCCACAGTCCCCTTGGAGCTGACTGCCTGTCACTTGTCAACAAGAGAGTTCTGCCTTGTTTGGAACGGCACTGCCAGTCCTGTGGAGACCTTCTTGCTACTTGCTTGGGGGAATTTTTCCAAAGTTTTCTTGGCCAGTGCCTTCTGAATACTCTGGAGGCATTGGCACAGACGTGCCTGGGGGAGGAGGGAGAACTGCTGTGCCCATCAGCCAGCCTTGCTGGTCAGCAACTTCTGCCTTGGCCTGTGTAGATCCCCAGATTCTTTCCACTGTTGGCCATTTGGCCTGCATTCCAAAGAACATCACTGTCAGCGATGTTCATACAGAGTTCACACAGGACATCCTCCATGCCAGCTGCAACGCCAAGATAGGCACTTTGTCCTTAAAATGTGTGACCCTGTACAGAGAACCACTGGTTACCATGCAGTTTAAGGGGTTGGTATGTGGGGTCAGATTAATCCGTGATTAGCTTTCTGCTATAGGACGCATTGTGATGATTTATTATTTTCTGGAATGAACATTTTGAAGCTGTCCCCTCATTTCAAAAATTTTGAGCAGTCCATAGCTTGTCCCCCTCCAGCCAGACACCTCCGTCCTCCTCATTTCTTAGGGTCACCCAGCTCTGTGGAGCAGGAGCTAGGTCTGGGTGTTAGGTAGTCCTGCTCCCCTGCCTCCTAGTCTATGATGGCCCAGGAACTGCAGCGTTTAGGGCTTGTGTCCATGATAACAAATGAGATTCGGGACCTAAGCAAGGGATGAATGAGAACTCTAATTTCTCAGAATCCAAAACTTGTTTCTCAAGAATGGCTGTGGACCTCCTGGAGACAATGGTTCTCTCTCGTTTGGTGTCACTGAGAAATGTAGTCTGAAGTCTCTTGTACTTCTTCGGTTTGGGAAGATGACCCCTTACGCCTTATTTCCCTTTCCTAGGGAGCACTAGTAAGTTCCAGGTTACCAAGAACTGGCAAAAAAGTATAAAGGGAAAGACCTGGGGTAGCCAGGTGAATGAAGAACCTAGTTTGGAGGTTGACCTTTGCTCCCCTGGTAGCCGCCAAGGTGGCTGGACACTAACTCACCTGGAATGCCCATGAACTGATGACTCATTGGTGGCCATTGCATCATTGGGGTGCAGAAATGTACTGCATTATGATCACTGGTCTTCAGAGGAACTGAGGCTGAACAATTTACGTACTGGCTGGTTTTGGTTGTCAACTTGGCACAAGCTATAGTCATCAGAGAAGAAGGAGCCTCAGTTAAGGAGCAGCCTCCATGAGATCCAGCTGTAAGGCATTCTCTCAAATAGTCATCAGTTAGGGAGGGCTCAGCCCACGGTGGGTGGAGCCATCCCTGGGTTAGTGGCCCAGGGTTCTATATGAAAGCAGGCTAAACAGGCCAGGGGAAGCAAGCCAGTAAGCAGCACCCCTCAATGGCCTCTGGGTCAGCTCCTGCCTCCAGGTTCCTTCCCTGCTTGAGTGTCTGTCCTGACTTCCTTCAGTGATGAACAGCAGTGTTGAAGTGTAAGCCAAATAAATCCTTTCCTCCCCAACTTGCTTTTTGGTCATGGTGTTTCATCATAGAAATAGACACTCTGACTCTGACAACCTCTAAGCCATCTGGTATAAGGTGACAAATTTAGACTCTAGGTCTTCATTTTGCTGTAGGATTTGAAGAGGAGCTACTGAATAAATAGGAGAACAATAGTGTTCTAACTTTTCAAACAATGTGGATGGCATTTAACTTCTCCTGGAGCTTCTGGACTCTGGGTTTTATTACCCTTACTGATGGGATTTCCCTCTGAGCCTAGAGACCCAAGAGGCTGGTGGGCCTATGCTTTCGGTATAGGAACAGAAAGCAGGCTTTAGAACAACCAGGCAATTCAAAGTCTCTCTCTCCTTTCCCCATAAACAGATTATGCATTAGCTTGATTAGGAATGTGTAAATAAGTTGTTTCCTTCCCCTTATTTTCAACCCTTGCTCTGCAAAATCCATTTTTTTTCCCTCTGACGGTGGAAGGAACTGATGTAATTGTTCTGTGTGGAAGACAATGAAGAGGCTTTGGGTTCTTGCCAAGTACATTTCTTGCCAGGGCCCCTTTCCTCTACTCAGTTTAATTGTGAGTAATTGTTTGGGTTGTGATGGAAGAAATATTAGAGAATGGAAAGAAAGAACAGAGTTCAGAATATTGCTGCGACTGATTCATGCTTTGGCAAGAACCCTTAACTAGATTTTATGCTTCGGTCTTGGGACAGTAAACAGGGGAGCTTTGCCATATAAGCACATAAAGCTCCACTCAACAACCTATTTTGAAAAAGTAGAAGGATTTGAAAAATGTAGGACCAGCACTAGCCGTTGGGTAAATTCCATGTCAATCATGGGCAGTGGCCCCCGCCAAGGGCTGAAGTTATTTTAAGCTGGATGCTAGCTAACACCGCTTATATTTAGCTGGTGCACCAATTTTTTTATGGCTTAGTTTTCGTATATAGATAATTCTTGCATTTTACAGAAAACCCTGATTAGTTTTTACTATATATGCTCAGAGAAGGACGCGAAGCCAAGAGCGTGTGAATCTGTAGAGAAAGCTGGGGAAACAGACACCGTTTTCAGATGGGGGCCTGAACTGTGTCCTTGAGCGACCATTACTAGAGTAAGCACGGGCAGGCGAGTCAAAAAGCAGGCTACACAGGAAGGCTGACTTGGGGACTTGCTTTTATTCACTTTTGTTTACTTAGTTATTTACTTGTTTGGCCAAAGAATTAAGCCTAGGGCCTTCCGAATGTTCAGCACTCTATGCTTGAACTGTGCCTTCGGCCTTTCTGGTTTGTCTTTTCAGAACGGCCTTGCTGAGCTGCCACAGCTGACCTTGGACTCTTTCAGAGGCTCAGGCCGGGCTTTGGTTCGAAATCCCCCTTTCTCAGCCTCTGGAGTGCTGCGCTCACAGGCCTGTACCATAGAGCCTGACTCTGTTTCTGTTTCCTAATTAATTAAGTAAGAGAGCCAGAGAGATGGCTCAGTCGTTAAGGGAACTTGGCGCTCTTCCACAGAACCCAGCTTCAATTTCCAGAACCCATGAGGCATCTTAGGTTTGTCTGTAACTACAGTTCCATAGGATCCAGCGCCCTCTTCTGGCCTCTGTGGGTGCCAGGCATGCAAGTGCACAGACAAACTTGCAAGCAAAACTCTCATGCACACAGTATTTTAAAAAGTTTGAACCCTTAAAATGACCTACTATGTTGCTACCTGAAGATAACACCTGGAAGTTTTTAAGTTCACCTAAATTTTTATACATAAGGGATTTATTTCTGAATAATAAACATTGTGAGCTGCTTTGCAGTGTACTCTTGCAATGAAAAAAAAAAACTCCCAAGTATTCCACTTGCTTCTAACTCCAGCGGAGCAGGTGTTAGTGGCTAATGTGATTACATTAGACAGTTGTGTGTTTGTGTAAATGTATATAGGGGTTAATTTGTGTTTGCTTGGATGTCATTACATCCTTGGCGAACCACCTGGTGGGGGAACCCTCTGGTGGGGATGGGTAGTATTGAGTGACTTCAAATCTAAACGGCATCTCTGTCTTATAAACATATCAGTTCCCCCTGTCACACCTTGGGAAAGGCTTTAGGGTTGTTTGCCTTTACGTTTGGTTGAGGATTTGCTTTATTTTATTTTGTTTGGCAGGTTCTGGTGAAGCACAGGCTGGCCTAGGATGACTTTGAACCTCTGATTCTTCCACCTCTGCCTCCCAAGCGCTGGGATTATAGACACCTTCTAGCACATCTGGTATAGGTGGTGCTGGGGGATTGAACCCAGGACTCAGTGCACTCTACAAAAAAAAAGTACTCTATCAACTGAGCCACATTCCCAGTCTAGGAATTTTTTTAATAGAAAAAATTGTAATCATATGTAACCACATACATTGGATTTTTCCTTTATATTTTTAATTAATTTTATGCCCAGAGATGTCTTTGGGACCTTAGTCAGGGTTTTTATTGCTGTGAAGAGACACCATGACCACAGCAACTCTTAGAAAGAAAACATTTAATTGAGGTGGCTTGCTTACAGTTTAGAGGTTCAGTCCATTGTCATCGTGACAAAGAACATGGTGGCTTGCAGGCAGATGTGGTGCTGGCTACATCTTGACCAGAAGGCAGCAGGAAGTCGACTGAGACACCGGGCAGTGTCCTGAGCATAAGGAAACCTCAAAGCCCACCCCCACAGTGACACACTACCTCCAACAAGGCCATATCCACTCCAACAAAACTGCATCTCCTAATAGTGCCGCTGCCTCTGAGATTATGGGGGTCAGTTACATTTAAACTGCCACAGGCCCCAACTTCAGACACTCATTCCCCGTGTTTTCATCCTATTTGTCCTTGGACATGTGTTAGATTTAACCCCCTGCTATGACTTGGTTTCTTTGTCTGTGTGATATGTCAGTGACTGCTGACTACTCCTGCATGGATCTAGTCCTTGTTTGTGTTTTAAATTGTTTTGCCTTCTCTTCCCCATCATCAGATTGCTTGAGCTAAGATGACATCATCCATGCTGTAGTTTCTGATAGGGTAAATCTATCCTCTTATTCACTATCTTTTCAGAAGTTGCTTGGCTGTTTGCCACTGTTTTGGTTCCCCCCCAGTTTAGTTCTTTTTATTAATTTAAGATTTATTTGATCAACTATTGTTTAGAGAGTTTTCCTCTCAGAAGCATCCTGTTTATCTCCATTCTTCTACATAGCTGTTAAAATATTTACATTGGTAATTTTTTAATAGAAACCTTCAAGTAGATACACTCTGGAAATAGATTAACAATGTTTTTAAGACATCAGCAAGGAGCCCAGGTGCTGGCGCACATCTTTAATCCCAGCACTTGGGAGGCAGAGCCAGGATCTCAGAGTCTGAGGCCAGCTTGGTGGGCAGAGAGAGTTGCAGGATAGCCAGGAGAGACACACAGAGAAACCCTGTCTAAAAAACCCAAAAGCAAACAAACACACAAAATTCAGCTATGATAAAATAAAGCACAATAGCTAATTGTACTTGTGATCTCCTGAGAAACTCTTAAGTATTTATTGAAAAGAATGCAATTATTTCTATTCTTGAATATCAAAGGGAGAATTAAAAAAATTCTTTGTCTCAGATGTATCAGCCACAAGGGACATTTTAAGATTTCCATAATTTGTGTTTGCTGAAAAATTTTAATTGCGTTATCATTTTTTGATCCTGACAAATCTAGTCAGAAATTGAAAATAATCATTGTTTTAATACATTTCCTTTTTATAAAACACCACTGATTAAGTCTTGTTTAATTGAGTCGAAACACCCATTGGGGCTTTCACTAATAAAGAGGGCAGCACCGTGGTTTCTTGATATCCTGCTCTGGTCGGCAGGCTGGATTCAGATCTGGTACATACAGATACTGATAACTGAGCAGTCCTTACTGAGCCTAGCTCATTTCCCAAGATGGAAGAAAATGCCCTGTCAACCACGCTACAGACAGTGCCACCAGAAAGTACATTGGACTTATCCTGGAGAAACGACACTGACCCATCTCTACCTAAATAGTCACCTGTGAAACCATTCTGGAAAATGAAACATCACAACCATCCAGATCCTCCTGCTCAGCACTGCTAAGAATGGGAACAGGAAATGCCCCCAAACACCGGTAACAGGACATTAATGGCAGGAAGTGATTTTAAAGTTTAGCCCTCAAGAAATACAAACAACTTTCCCTGGCAGCTGAGGGTAGATAATTCTGAAACAAAGGAAGTCTAAATGAATTTTAATGGAGTCAGGAGAAGAAAATGGTTGTTTGTGTATGTGTGTGTGCGCGCACATCGCGCGCGCGACCGTGCAAGCCTTCACACATGATTTCCAATCATACCAGTTGGAATTCTAACAAATAGCCGTGTTTACTGCCGTGTCTATCCAGAACTCCTGTCTTAACCAGTTTCCTTGTAGCTATATGTTAGTCTAGACAGTTAGCACTTAAATTTTTACCTCCAGCAGTGAATGGGTCTATATATTTCATCATTCGTTAAAAAAAAATTAAAACACGCCATTTTAATGCTTCATTTCTCCTCATCCAATTTTATGCAGATATTTAAGTTTAAATTTTTGGCTTGTCCATGAATCATGCACTATAAATCGACAAATGAAGAAATTATTCAAAAGGATGTTTCTTCTAGAATAATTTCTTGCCAGGCAGTGATGGCACACGCCTTTAATCCCAGCACTCGGGAGGCAGAGGCAG
>LOEQ01002268.1:241534-261796 GCA_001685075.1 Bramus lutescens | reverse complement strand
CAGCTAGGTCCTTGGGCAGCAGAGTAGAGGGTGCCTGAACTGGCCTTTCCCCACTATCACAATGACGATTATCTCGAATATGAATAACACTATAGAATCTTCATCCATCTACGGATGGAGATAGAGACAGAGACCCTCATCAGAGCAATGGACTGAGCTCCCAAGGTCCACTTGAAGAGCAGAAGGAGGGAGAAGATGAGCAAGGGAGTCTGGACTGCAAAGGATTGGTCCACCCACTGAGACAGCGTGCTTTCCTTTCTTTTAAATCCCCCAAATCTCATACTTCTTGCTCCAAGAGGGAAAGACAAAGGCACAGGTATAATCTAATCAAAGCAAAACCCAACCGCAATGGTCAGATCTCATGGTTATTTAATACCCACTTGGTGAGAGCTGCATAAGGTTGTGACAGTTACACAGTGGGACCATTAGCAGCAGTTTAAAGGCCGACTCCCACAGTCCTCAGTGGAAACCTTTAGTCTTTTCAATCAAAACAACTGCATCTCTGTTGATGTGCAAGAGACATGTGCGCCAAACTGTGAACAGTTGTTGCTGAGTGTCTGTGATGAATGAATTTGCGTGGTGTAATTAATTGCATTGTGTATTTAGGTTTGCCCCTGTTTGCAGAATAAAGTTGCCAAAGTGAGACTGCAAAAGGAATGAGGTTTGTCTTCACAACCTGTGAGAAACCGACTGAAACGCTTAGGTGCCTCAGAAGAGACTGACTATTAGATTCTCTCCTAACGCTGCCAAATCATGACCTCTACAATATTTCCACATTGCTGTGATTTGTGTAAAAAAAAAGACGACCCATTCTTCTGGAAATTTACTACACTTTAGAAAAAATAATATTGAGCTAAAACTGGAAAATGGCGTGATAGTTATCATTATAGCTCAGGAAATGCAGAGCAGAAATCCAAAATAAATTGGGTGTGTGCTGGAAATGTTAGCACTTTACAATGTACTTAAAGATAATATAACATTGTTGTTCATCAGTTAAAGAGGCAGGGAAATCTGGATGCTGGCTGGCTTCACTGGGCTTGACGATATAGCAAATATTTATAGCAGCAGAATTTATGCAAGTAGTAAAGTGAATTATCTCTACTAGCCAGTGTTTATTGTTTGTACCCTAGGCAAGGCTATTTGTTTTCAATTTTTAAATATGATCAGAAAGCATTATTTTTTTACTTTCAATAGTATTTATTAGTCATTTTTATTTCTGAAGAATTCTCTACTCAAGTGATCATCGTGAATTCAGATCATGCTTTTCCCTTTCCCTAATTCCTCCCCACCTCCTATCCTCAGCCACCCAAATCCAGGACTTTCCCTTTTCTCTCTCTTTAAAAAAAAAATCAAACAAAAACCAAAAAAGAAACACACATAAAAACTAAAACCAAAATAAATAAGCAAAAGATCCATAAGACATGAAATATCCAAACAAAGCAATATGATACCAACAATTCTACAAAAGTACCACTGCGTTCATTTGTGGTTGGCCATCTACTCCTTGGCTTTGGACTTCTTCTGAAGTGTGGTTGAAATACCCAGTGAGACTCCATTGTAGGAAACTAATTTTTGTTCTGCAAGCAGGTATTAATTGAAGATAATTTTTGATTTGGTGTGTGAACCCTTCTCCCTCTCAGTGCTGAAACCCAGCCTTGCTTGAACATGTTCAGGCCCTGTGTGTGTGCTATCGGTCCCTTATGCCCTGAGAGGAGGGATTTGAAGAAGACATACTGCTTAAGATTGCATGCTCGAAGTCTGTCATTCTCTGTACATTGTCTAGTTGTGTGTTAGTTCCCATCTACTTCAAGAAGCTTCTCTGATGACAGATGAATTAGGTACTGATCTGAGGTACTGATCTGTGAGTATAGCAGAATGTCATTAGGAGTCATTTTATTGCCATGTTCCTCTAGCAGAACAATAGTATTTGATTTTCCTCTAGGGCGAGGTCCTATCTAGACACAGGTTCTACATCACCCTAGCAGTGTTAGGCATGGGTTCCATCTCATGGAATGGGTTTTAAATCCAACCAATGAGTGGTTGGTTACTCCCACAATATTTGTGCTACTATTATCCCATTATATTATGTAGGCAGGTCACCATTGTGGGTTTCAAGATTTGTAGCTGAATTTATACTTACTATTGCTAAGTGATAGCATACAAAATACTGTCCCCTAACACGAACACTAGGGGAGAAGGCACTAGTTATGCATCACCATGGGTTTTCTTTGTTCAATGAGACATTCAAGTGCTGTCTTTAGCAGTTGTGGAATGTAACTAGCTACCTTGACTATTAGTAGTCTGTGATGTTTGGGAGTTTCTATGTGGTCCCTTTGGCCAATAATTCAACTAAACATAACCTATTCCTGGCACTGGCGGTCTCCTGTGGTAGTGAAAGATGTCTAGTTGGGGCATTGTCCTCCCCATTATTTGGTGACGCCATTTAGATTCCTTCCATATAATTATATATTTTAGGAAAAAGCTAGCATTGTGTTCTGACTATATTAGCCATCATTCATATTTAACTCCTCTAACTGGAAGACTAATCTGAATATAGATAATTTTCTTAGGTATGTAGTATTCTAGCATTTTAGTGGCTATGTGCTACACATTTTCAGAAGGTAGATTTTTTTCTCTAGCAGTCACTGGGTACATATCTTCAGCCAGTTTACTATTAAAAAATATTGCTATTGAATGGAAATGGGAAAGGAAATTAGGGCTCATATATCACTGCATTCTTATACTCTGATGGAATTGACAGCTCTACCTATTCTATCATGGACAGCAAAACTTATATAGTGCACTTAGGAGAAAGTGTGTGCTCCCTTATAACACTTAATTGTGAACATATTCACAATTGTAGAAAACATGCTTTGATCACCAAAGAGAAGGCCAAGAAAGTATACAGATAAATACACTTCATTACTGAAATAAGTAAGCAAAGCAAGTGGAAATTAAAATTCCAGATGGTAAAATCCACCTCTTGGACACCTCTGCACACTCAGATATGCTGATTCCCATTTCAGACCCTTGCTACTGCCCTGTGGCAGCACCCAACTCTAGTGGTCCAGCGCTATCGGGACCTCTCTATCTCTTGTGGGTGCCTACAAGTAGCTTTATGTTGTTTACTGTGTGTGCATTGAGAAATGTAAAAATAACTCTTACCTTCCAGGTTCTCTTTTGGACCTTACTCTAATTATTTTAATTGGCATCTAGTTTGAAGTAATGATTATTCAATATTTATTTCACTTATCCTGTTTCTTTCATTCTCGCACCTTTGATAAAATATAGATTTATTTATTGAAATGGAGATTCCTTGAAGTTACTACCTTCAACATCTGCTCTGGACTACCAAAATATATGATAATTTATACTACCAATATAGGGCAGTTTGCATTCCTGTTCATTTTGTCCTGATAGTTACTGGGAGATAAAGTAGTCTTCTGCTATTTTGTCAAGTAGGAAAATGATGAATTTGGACTAGAGGGGCATCTGGGGTGGTGCAGTCTATCAAACAAGAGCTTGGCATAGGGTTCAGTCCTCAGCACTCAAACAAGAAAAGGAAAGAAAAAAAGAAAATGACAAGTTAATTTTAAATTGTATATTGAGCCCAAGTGTGTTTGTATTGTTTAATTACAATGAATGCACTTGAGGTTATGGGTGAGCTCCTGGGCCACTGATGATGGCATAGAGAGAGGAAGCAGATCCATCCAGGCAATATGGACTCTTCCCCCAGTGAAATCAGGATTCTTTAGAGGAGGCTATCTGGCCTTGTAGATGTGACATGATTTTCTGCAAACCAGGAAGAGATCGGAAAGAAAGATGGACAATGAATTACTTTTCTCATGGCTCTGACGAAAGCAGCTTAAGGAGGGAAGGGCGTCTTCTGGCTTACAGATTGAGGGTGCAGTCCAGCACGCGCGGTGGCAGCAGGAGCATGCAGCAGCTGGGCGCATGGCACCCACAGTCAGGAAGGTGAGGGAGGAGTGCTGCTTTGCCAGTCTTTCTCCTTTTCATCCAGTTCAAGACTCCAGCCCGTGGAATACACAATCAGGGTAGCCTTCCTTCTGCAGCTAAAACCTTCCTGGAAGTGTTCTCCTAGAACACAGCCAGAAGTGGGTTCCACGGAACAGGCTGACCATGAAGATTAACCATGAAAGGTAGATTGTCAAACAGCTGGTACACTATTTAGAAAAGTCGAGTTGAGTCCTCTGAGTCTGTTTCATCATTGAGGCATTTCATAGTGTCTATGAACCGGGAGAAAAGGGGATCACAGTTAAAGTGCTTGCCTGTGAAGCTACTGTGTTTACCCTGTAGTGAACTGAGATGAAAATGTGCCCATGCTGTATAGGTGATGGCTTCATGACATTGACTTTCTGTCTGCTTATCACTTAGAAAATTCTTATATTAGTAACTAATGATGCTATTTATATTTGAAATAATTTCTGAGACTTTCTAGGCGTATTTTTCAGGCACTTAAGTAACTTCTAGGGGAATTTTTTAAATTTCTTACTGACATAACTACATCAAGAAAAATCACAATGTAGCTTCATGTTTTAGCCCAATATTAGAAACTGCCAGGCAGCGCCCCGTTATTGCATCTGAATGGCTGTTTGGCTTGTCGTACATCAGCTACCTCAAATGAATTTTCTAGTTATTGAAATCACTATGTGATATTTCCAGCTCATGTAAGCACCCTGTCTGTTCTGCTTATGGCCTTGAGTTTAGGATCAAAATTGATCCTGAGTCAGGAGAGTGTGTGGAGGCCAGAGGCCCGGCTCTGCTGACAGGCCCTCCTTTTACCATCACGCTCTGAGAAGTGTTGTGCTCCTCTCACCTTAGCTAATGACGTCAGGGCATCATTTCCTGTTGGTGTAGAAAGAATGCTAACTTGGGAGGTCTCAGACAATTTTCATCCCATTCCTGTTTCCATTTGAATTCCACGAAAGCAAAGCACTCTGGAAAGTGGTTTCCGTACATACCTGAGCTAAGGGGATGATTAGGCTGAAAGAGAATGAGTAGAATGGGTTCAGATGCCCCCGTTGTTGGAAATGTCACTACTAAAAAAGCAAAAACATTTGTCTCCTATTCCAAAGAGAAGCCATGATGCTGTAACTTTGAATTATTGTAGATAAATGAGTTCGTATGTATTAAGATGGCATGTATAAATATGTACTCATAATATAACTCATAGGTACAAATATCAGTCCGTTCTGTCAAGTGAAGATTCATTTGAATCAAGGGCACAGCTGTTGGGAGCACAGCTCTACTAAGGAAGCCATTAAAGCACATTTGATGGTAAACAGCTGTAGAGTGGCATTAAAAACAGAATTTTAAAACTCCCAAATTAGTCCATTGTTTACATCAAGTCAGCCTACAGGGGTGAATTAGCTTGCATTCATCCCGTGCACCTGCATAGAAAAATGCACCAGAGGTCCCGTGCAGGCCCTGTTTGCAGTGGAAGGAAACAGAATAAGGTGCTGGCGTGGCCTGGACCCCTTATGGCTTAAGATAGTGCAGATGAACTGTGTAATACTTGTGGATGAAAGAGTTCCTCCTGCTGCCAGTGCGGTTTCAGTTAAACGTGTTAGACGGACCCCGAGTGCCTGGGTGGGAACTAATGAAAATATCTTAGTTGATCTGACAGACATCTATGCAATGGGCTGGGTGCGACGTGTCCTGGGAAGCCTAAGGAAGGAAGAGGGAAGAGAACAGGCACAGCATCCTTACTGGAGCTGCCTGTTAGCATTTATTGAGGGTCTTAAAATTCCCAGACAGCCCAGAGTAGTAACAGTGCAGTTAAGGGCATGAGGTTTTAGGGAAAAGCATCGGGTCCCTGAATTGGAACTGGAGAGGGATGGTACAGGTTGCCACCCTGAGATTCTTGACACAGCACACCATGTGAGAGCCACTTAAACCCTGCTCCAAAAAAATAATATTGGCCTTGATAAGACCTGTTAATTTTATTTAATTTTGTGTTGTTTTCACATTAAATGATTTGAATTATTGAACTATTATTGACTCATTGTCAGTGAATTGCTAAGTCAATAATGACTAATATATTAGACTGAAATTTTATTTCTTTCTTCATTTATTCACTATTTTTTGCATAAAATATATTCATTTTGCCAAGCATTGTATATTGTCCAAGATGGCAGACCAACATGAGTGGCAAACAGTGTATCTGACACAAGGCCCCATTTAGCAGCATCTGCAGAGACCTAGGCAATCTCAAATTGCCAAGGCTTCCAGAAAATGTTTTATGTATCAGTTTAGGGGTATAGGTCTCAGCTAAAGTGTTTTGTAACGAAGACTGTAAATGTTTGAAATGCCATTAGTATTAAGAAAGTAGAGTAGCCAAGAAGTCAGATACAGAGCATAAGCAATGTTACCTTTGTCTCAGCTACAGCATGGGATGCCTTCCAGCAAGATGCTCTCAGGCACCAGGATCTGGCAAAAATGTAGAGTCCTCTAGCCCCTGCACTGGCTGCCAGCAGAGGGCAGTGCTGCAGAAGATTGGGCTGAATTAAGCCTGTGCTCTGAGATTCTGGGCAAGCCAGTCAAACCCAGGGGACCTCATTTTCATTATGGTAAAGTGATGGTGCCAGATGTAGTGTTCTGATTTGCCATAGATTCTGCCATAGATTTCTGGTTTTGTTCGATGACCTATCTAATTAAGCCCACTGTATTTCTCATGACTCATTGATCTCATAGTGCTTAAGAGAACTTGAGGCTGTTATCTGGAGGACAGACGACCCAGGAGATTGAACCCGGGCTTCGTATGTGCATGTTGTATCACGGAGCCAAACCCTTGGCCCCACAGTTCCTTTCGTTAAACTTGTCCCCACCTCCACTGAAATGGGTGTGGCTCCTTTTCCCTTAGCTTCCTTTATACGGCTGGCTGATCATAGCGAGAAATGAAATGTTGGGGCGTTAAAGAAGGAAAACCTGCAGCTGAATAAAAGAAATGAGTTGCTTTTCCTAAGTAGCAAGCAAATAGATTCTGAATGATCTCAGAGGGCTTCCAGAACATACGACTCGTGGGGTACAGCGAAGCTAGAGTAAGTAGAACACCCCCAAGGAGTCAGTGAGGGAAAGGCATCTTGGTGCAGGAGTAGAGGCTTGTGGGAACTGTCAAACACTCCCAGGAGCTTTTATGTATTCTAAGTTACAATGAGGACTCTATTATAAACTTAGCCACCATTTTCTTAAAATTTTAAGATGTTTAAGTTCTTCAGTCTGTGGCTATACCTGGAGAGATGTGAACTGATGAATATTCACCCTAGTTAGGGCGCCTTCAACAGGCCAAAGAAACAATTCCATGGAATCTGCCTTAGTGATCCAGTCAGGTTATTGAACTTATTTGCAGGATTATAGGCAAGGAGTTGCTTAAAAGAGCCTCAAAGGTAGCTGGACCACTAAAAACCCAACCCACTATGGGTGCCTCAACTAGAGTCACAACTTAAAGCTGCTATGCCAGGAATGATCTGGGGGAGCTGAAGGATGGTGAATCATGTCTATGACTTTATACATGATGAGGAGGGACATAGTACCTTCCTGAGAGGGACCATGGCACTATGAAACTTCATGTTCTGTTGGGTGGAGGAGAGGCCCTGGGGCCTGTGTAAGTCATAGGAATTGCTTGAAATCTCTGTATCAGAAGGAGGAGTTTAGCCTGAAACCACCATATCCTAAAAGAAACAAATTTTATGTTAATATATGTCATTCTAAGCAGGGTCTGAGGCTCAAACACTTTCCAGTTCTTAAGGATGTAGTGTACTGCAGCATTCAAGCACACTAAAGGTAAGTTTCCCATGACCTTAAGGGGAGATAAAGAAAAGGGGCCCTGAGGAAGAAAGTGTCCCTCTTACCCACATGCAGAGTCTACAGATACTCTAATAGCTTTGGAGTGCCCCCCCCACCATGCTACCAGGCATCTGCTATGGTTCTCTGGATGCAACCTACAGTAGGGCTAGCAATACTAGACTGAGCTCCCGGCTCTTCTGGACTTTTTCCTCTCCTCCCTGCTCAGGTTTAAACCAGTCATCTGTGCTGTTCACTACTAGCCTTTAAGTCTCTATGATGAGCATCTCAGAGCTTATTTCTTTGACCTCAGTGAAGTAATACCTCTGCCTTAAGTATCCCCAAAAGGAAAGTATGAGCTCTTGGGGGTGCTAAGTTAGTACAGCAGGCTTGCTTACATGATAGCTTTGGCCCTCTCACCAAGATTGCCATCCTGGTTAAAGAGCAGGATGGTATTTATCTTATGGTATTTACTTATTTTTTTTAGTAGCCTCATGTCCAGAGCAATGTCTTACCACCTATAAGAATAAACCATGCCTTTAGGCCTGGAACTGTTTACAATAAACAAACAAAGAAAAGATAAGAGTGTGTAGGATGTGCAAACTAGAAGGAAACAATGTATGGGAAGAAGGAGATCCAGGAAGGAGTGTGGTGGAATCACCTAGAGTGGTGGCCCGACCTACTATGTACTGAGCCCACATATCCAGCCCCTAGACATCTGTTAGCTAAGTCTCCCACCCTTCGAGCTATGCCATGGCTTGCATCTCATTTCTCAGCATCTGGACCCATTGGGCTTTAAGTTCAGACTTTCAATCCCTATCCCCACTTGGGATTGTCTAGGTCCCTGGCAAGAGGAAGTTATGAAACCACTGAACATTAGGATCCTGGGGTAAAATGGGCTACTGGCTTGCATCAGCACCTCCTACTCACCACCTCTTCCTGTATTTGGTTCTGGTCCCTCCCTCCCTCTCCCTGTTGACCATAGGTCTCACTGAGCCATATGTGGGGCCTGAGAGCAGGAGTGTCTCAGAGAGAGTACCATGGTGCCCAAAGGGCTTGGGCATGAGCTGTCTAGAGCCTAAGTCTGCCAACCCTCATGGATCTCAGGAAAGAAGAAGACAAAAACAAAGTAGAAATAGGAGAAAGGGATGATATTGGGGAAGCCAGCAATTATATGTGCTGGATTCAATGCTTCCTCATAGATACCACCATATTGGCATCAATGGTTATTATCATTTCCACGTTGCTATATTGGTATAATGACTATGAACCAAATAGGCAGTGCTGTCTTTGGCAAACTCAGATAACTGGCACCCACCAGTGACCACTAGACAGACATGGTTGCATCTGACGAGCTACCTCTGAGGTATATGCCTTTTTTTTTGTCATGAGTTGGGGGGTCATTGGGACAAGGACCGAGAACAACCTTAACCTACAGCTACATCCCACAGTCGCAATAGGAGAAATGGGTTGGATCCAATGGGCTGAGCTGCTATCAGAATCTCAGCTGCCCCACCCTCACCTGTTCGGTGAGGTCTCCTTGAGCTGCAGAGGTGAAAATGAAAGAAATAGTGGAAATCGGGAAGACAGATGTGCTTGTGAGATAGGGTGCTTGCCAAAGCAGAAAAGAAAGGAAAGTCTTCTGGGCTCCTTTTGGGTGGCCTTGGAGTGAAGAGAAATTTTCAGGTGATTAGAACCATAACCCTCACCTCCTGGCTCCCTGGCTTTACCATACAATTGTAGGTGTTTAGCATGGTTCATTGAGCGGCTGATGAGGTTTTCAGGTCCTTCTGCCTGGAGACCAAGAATAGAACATATGAATAGAGGTCAAAGTGGAGAATTTTTTTTAAGAAAGAGAGCACTTCTAAGAAAGGAAGTGGACCAGAGCTGACTTTTAAAGGTCAGAGACTCAATGATGTTTCTTCCCAGAAGACTAAACCCTTCACGGCTCGTTTATGCAGCATAGGCTGTGTGCACACTCTGATTGTGTGCATGCTCTGTTGTGTGCATGCTCTGTTTGTGTGCATGCTCTGTTTGTTCCATGGCGACCTTGATGCGTGATGTTTTCAGTCTCTCTCCCTGGCTCGTTGCTTCTGTATGATAATTTAACCTCACTCTCTGCCTTAGCAAATGTAACCAGAATTACTGTGCCAATTATCACTGTATCTTCCTTGTCATTCGATATTGTTCCCATTTGTTACCTATATTCTGTGCATTTATTTTTCATATTCAGAGTGTATGAACCGCTGATACAAATCACCGATGCTAGGGTTTATCTATAAAACTAATGTAAACAAAGGAAAAGAAAAAACCATTAAACTCTAAGTCTCTAATACTTTGATTTAGTTGCTCAGGAATCCTAAAGGTCATCCTTGCACTAGAAAGGAAAGTAGTTAAGTAAAGACTGCCATTTTCCCCCCAACTTGCCTTTATGTAACAGTCCTAGGCAAGAAAAGTACAAAACCAAGTACCAAGCGGCAGATAAGGCAGCAGGGAATCCTCCGCGCTCTCTTTAACATGGTATGTATGTCATGATTGGGAGCTCATAGTGAGGTCTTCTGTAGCTCTGTAGTTCGGGTTGAAAGGCTATACGGCTACTGTTAACCTAAGGGGTTCTGGGTTTTTGGTTGTGGGTTCTTTTGGTTTTGTTTTCCTATTAGGTTACTAAATGGTGGCTAGAGTTAGTGTGACATAATCAGTCACTTTTGGACCAGGAACTTCCTAGTGCTTTCGATGGGATCCCCAGAAGTTAGTTAGGCTGGGGGAGTGCTTCTGTGCTTGAGAGCTGCTGTGCTTACTTTTCTTCGGCTGCGACAATGCATTGTGACCAAGGCAACTTACAAAAGTGAGAGTTTATGGTATTGGGGCTTACAGTTCCAGAGGCTGAGTCCAATACCATGATGGCGGGAAGCCTTGTAGCAGAACAGGCATGGTGCTGGAGGAGTGGCTGAGAGTTTACATTTGATCCACCAGCGCAAGTCAGAGATAGAGATCGGGAAATGGTGTGGGCCTATGAAACTTCTCAGTGACACACCTCCTCCAACAAGGCCACACCTCCTAATCCTTCCCAAACTGAGCCACCAAACACCAAGTATTCAAACACATGAGTCTTATGGGGGCTGTTCTCACTCAGATCACAAGAGCACTTGCTGCTCTTGCAGAAGACCCGAGTTAGGTTTCCATTGCCTACATTGGGAGGCTCATGTCTACCTGTCATTCCAGATCAAGGTCCACACCACCATCCTGTGGACTCTGTAGGTACCTGAACTCATGTATGTATAACCCCTGACACCCCACATACATACATATGCATAGTTAAAAATGAGGCACAAAGAAAGATGCATTATCACTGTCATTTGATTGCTTGGCATTTTTTCTATTTTTTTTTTTGATGTTTTGTACTGGGAGACACTCTCTGCTCCCTTAGTCACCATTTTCAAGTTATGTGTCATCCCATCATACATTCCCACAGGTAAAAGAACTCTCATAGCTAACCTCTAACTTTGAGGCTGTAGCTCGGTGATGTTGTCCCTAGACTTCCAATCCTGAGGCAGGAATAGGCAAAGCATACTTTGTTATGATCTACAGTAGGCCGTTAGCAAAGAAAGTGTGTGCCAGCAACCCAGCAGAGCAGGAAATATCTCACATAGGTCAGAGCAAGTCAGTGCTGGCTGAGTTACTACTCAGGGGTAAGCAGCTTGCATTCCACACCTAGGTGAGTTCCTCTGCTCCAGAATAAAACTGGAACATCACCCCCCCCAAGTGAGTACCCTCCTGTCCTGCCCCAAAGTTGATCCAAGAAGTTTTCCTCCTTGGGGGAAGAGAGCAAAGTTCTGTGGTTTCTGATGAAGAAAAATGTGAAGTTCTGCTTTTTAAATAGATGTGTTTCTTTCCCGCCCCCTTCGGTACAGCACATGATTGAGTTAAATGATTTTGCTGCGGTGGTAGAGGAACAGTACAGGCAGTTTGTCCTGTGGAGGGGACAGGAGTGTGTTCTCGAGAGTAGCTGTAGCCAGAGCAGTTGTGCCCTGCTTAGCTCCTCTGGTGACTTCTTTGGCTTAAAACTGCCTAGCGGACAGGGGAGACAGTTGTTCAACCTTCAGGGAGTGTTGTGAAGGCATGTGGCTCTGACTGGAGCAGGGAACCATCCCTGGTGCGTTTGGGCCACATTAGGTTTCTGTCTGCTCATTCCGCTGGCAAAAATGCATTCTCACATGACCAGAATGAGGTATCACTTTGTTCTTAATCACTATTTTTAATTTTTCTACAAAAAAGTGGGCTTCAATGTGATATGTTCCTGTGTGAGCATTATTGTACAGGACTCATCATTGCCCTTACATACTCTTTCCGAGAGACCACTGTTCTTTATCCCCCACACTCCCTCTATGCAGCTTAGCGTCTTCCTTGATTTTGCTCCAGGATGGCATGGGCACGAGACCTGCACAGCATGGCTTCTACTCTGCCCATGTCTACCTGCTTGTTCTCTTCAAGAACATGCGGTGGTGCCAGCCGTGGCTAGGACTGGTCTGCAGAGCAGGGGCACGCTGCCCTGTGGTGTTCGGGACACACATCTTAGTTCTGTAGCTGAAATGTCTAGTGTCTGTGCTGTGAAGGTCAAGAGTGATATCACAGCCTTAATCATCAACTTGTCTGCATGCTGCTGAGTGTGTCTTCCAGGACAGAGCTCGGCGATTTCCTGACAGTCACCCAAGGATGATGAGGAATGACAGGGTCTCTCTGCCCTCCCTGTACAGCCTGTTAGGAAAAGCTGTGCTGGCAAGCACACAGTTCCCATTAAAATACACAGACCATGGGCAAAGCACTGTGGTGAGAAAAATAGCAAGTAGAGGTTTTCAGAAAAATGTCCATTATTTGTGAGCGTCCCCTCCCCAGCAACTTGTCTGTCTGCCCCCTCCCCCAGAACTAGTCTGCCTGAAGCCTTTCTGTATTCTTGTTTTTTCTTCTCTCTCTTTGCTTTGTTTCCTTCTTTATTATTTTCTTACAGGTTAGATAACTCAGAAGCTTTTGTCTCAGGTGGGAAGTTAAGGTGGAGAATATTGATTTGGGGCTTTTTGTCAGCAGATGTCAATGGCTGCCTTCTGCTCACAGGTCTGCAGAGATACAGGTCTCATTTGTTGCTCAGTGACCGCTCAGCTCCACAGAGAGCCATGATGACTAGAGGTTAAGATTGTTTTACAGGAAAACAAACCACTGTTCTTTTGGGAGACAGTTACCGATAGCTTTTCTCTGTGTGCGCTCAATCTTTATCAATTTGTGCTTTCATTCCTGTGCTCCAACTTACCCTTCTGTCTACTGCAGCTGGCCTGCAGAAGCCCTACTTCCTGCCCTGTTCTAACTATCTCCAATCTCTGAAGGCTGTGCCCTTTGGTGCTGACCCAGCTTAGCTCCTCCCCACCTGTCTTCTTAGCCTCCTCTTCCAGCCTCTCTGTATTCCTTTGTGTGAGCCCCCTAGCCCCCAAAAAGCACTTTCCACCAGGAATCCTCAATGACACCCATGGCTGCAGACCCAGGGAGGTAATTTTCACTAGCCTCCCTGCCTCCAATCCATTTCTCCAGACTTAAGGTTAGTCCCGTAGCAGCATACCCACAGGTCCCCCTCCTTCCACCCACTCCAGTTCCTAGGAACTCTTCCCTTTGCTGGGGATCCAGAAACTCCAAGAGCTTCTCCATGGTCCCTCTCAGCTTTTTCTTCTGGCCCAAGCCCATTCCTCTGTGTCACCCACAAAAGGATCCCCTACCAGGGACCACGCAGCAACCCACCTGCTTAGGAGCCAGAGGGGACAACAGCAAGCCAAGAATGGAATACCCACCCAACAACGACAAGACCAGATATCTACACAATGAAACACCTCAAACATCATAATACCAGATGCCTAGATCCCAGCTCAAAAACACAAGCGTGAGCAGCTGAGACAATGTGCCTCCTCTGCAAGCCAATAATCCTATTGCAGTGGGCCCTGAGACGTGTAATGTGGCGAAGCCCAAGACAAAGACTTCAAGATAGCCTGCATTATTATATAAGGACCTTAAATAGAACATGAATAAATCCCTAATGAAGTCGGTGAAAATACGAACAGTGGAATTTCAAAACATGAAAATAGAAATAGAATCATCAAGAAAACTCAAACTAAGATAATACTGAAAATGAAGAACTTAAGCTGCTAAACAAAAACCTTAGAGGTAAGCTTTGCAAAGAGAATGCAAGAACTGCAAGAAAGAATTTCAATTCTTGAAGACAACATAGAAGAAATAACTCAGTCAAAAAAATCCAGGCATAAAATATCCATGAAATCTGAAACACTATGTAAAGAACAAACCTACAAATAATAGGGATAGAGGAAAAAGAAGAAACCCAGCAGGAAACATCTTTTAACAAAATCACAAAAGAAAATTTCCCCAATCTAAAGAAGGAAGTGCCTGTTAAAGTACAAAAAGAAGATAGAGCACAAAATAGAACCAGAAAAGAAATTGCCCATGGCATATATTAATCAAAACACTAAATGTTCAGAACAAAGAAAGGATATTAATGTTTGTAAAGAAAAAATACCAAGTCACATATAAATTCAGGACTATTAGAATAACACCTAACTCTGGATGGAGACTCTAAAAGCCAGAATGGCCTGTGCAGATATTCTACAAACTCTGAGAATCCACAGATGTCAGCCTAGACAAAACTATACAAGAGAACTATCAATCACAATTGGTGGAGAAAGTAAACTATTTAATGATCAAAGCAAATATAAGCAATTACTATCTACCAGTTCAGCTCCACAGCTGGCACTGGAAGCAAAACTTCAATCTAAAGAGAGTAACCACACCCAAGAATATACAAGATTAAATAAATCTATAACAGTGTATCAAAATATGGGGGACCCATCCTGTAACAATAGGAATCAATAAACACTGGTCATTGATAACTCTCTCTGTCAATGATCACAATTCTTCAGTAAAAGTACATGGTGTCCAGATTGGATTAGAAAACAGTATCCATCTTTGTGTTTTATCTAAAAGTCAATCCTGCCACCAATGATAGATACCACCTCAGAGTAAAAAGATGGAAAAGCCAAGTGGTCCCCCAGTGTTGTAAAAGGAGCAGTGGGCCTCTTCCCGCCACCCAGCTAGTTTAACCCCGAAATAATTGCGCAGAAACTGTATTCATTTAAATGCTGCCTGGCCCATTAGTTCTAGCATCTTCTTGGCTAACTCTCACATCTTGATTCAACCCATTTCTAATATTCTGTATGTCACCACAAGATCGTGGCTTACCGGGAAAGATTCTGCATGTCTGACCTGGCAGCTTCATGGCGGGCGGCACTCTGCCTCTGCCTCCTTTCTCCCAGCATTCTCTTCAGTCTACTCCACCCACCTAAGGGCTGCCCTATCAAAAAGCCAAGGCAGCTTCTTTATTCAACCAATGAAATCAACACAAATGCAGAAGGACCTCCTACACCCCAGAGGCAAGCAAGTATGACGTTTTAATATCTGGAATAAAATAAACTTCAAAAATAATCAGAAGAGCCAGGGAAAGACACTACATACTCATTAAAGGAAAGATTCACCAAAATAATATTGCAATTCTAGACATCTATGTGCAAAACACAAGGGTACCCATGTTCATAAAAGAAACACTATTGCAGCTAAA
Source organism: Bramus lutescens (assembly GCA_001685075.1). Lineage (NCBI taxonomy): Eukaryota > Metazoa > Chordata > Mammalia > Rodentia > Cricetidae > Bramus > Bramus lutescens. The sequence continues at coordinate 246,330 of LOEQ01002268.1, read as the reverse complement.
ATCACATATTGACCCTTGTGCTGTGATAGTAGGCAGCTTCAGTGCCCCACGCTCATCCAAACAAAACCAGAGCAATGCCAGTGTTGTATAGCACCATAAATCACATGGCCCTAACAGACATCTACAGAGCATTCCACCCAAACACAAAGATTAGACTTTCTTCCTAGCAGAAACTTAATGAAAAATTGACACAAAGCAAGTATCAACAGATTTGGAAAATTAAAATAATATTTGGCTTCCTACCTGACCACCATGGATTAAAGCTGGATATCAACTACAGTAGAAAAACAAGAAAATATAAAAACTCATAAACACTGAACAACTCACCACTGGTGAAAAATTAATTAAGACATAAATCAAGAAGAAAAAACTCTCTAAAATTGAAGGAAGTGAAAATTCAACATAACCAGACTTAAGGGACACAACGAACATGGTTCTAAGAGGCAAGTTAACCAATCTGGAAACCCTAAAAATATTGATTTCTTAATATATATGACTACTAAACAATTATTCACAGAAGTTAAAAACACTGTCTTCAACTTAATATGGAAACACAAACTACTCAGGATAGCCAAAACAACCCTGAATAATAAAAGACCTGCTGAAGGAATCACCATCCCAGATTTTAAGTTGTACTGAAATCTATAATAATAATAAAAACAGAAGGGTACTGGTATTAAAACAGACACATTCATCAATAGGATAAAATGAAAGATGCAAATATAAACCCAAAGATCTATGGACACCTCATTTTTGACAAAGAAGCCAAAACTACACACTGTAGAAAAGTATCAGCACATGGTGGTGTTCAAACTCGATGGCTGCACATTGAAGACTCCAAATAGAGTCATACTTACCACCCCGCAGAAAGCTCAGCTCTCACTGGATCAAGGACCTAAAACATAAGACCAGATACCATGGATCTGACAGAAGACAAGTGCGGAATAGACTTGAAACCATTGCCACAGGGAAATAGGTTTCTAAGTAGGACATCAGTAGCACAGGCACTAAGAACAACAGTGAATGAATGGGACACCACAAAACTGAAAAGCTCTGGTGTGGCAAAGGACAGCATCATTCAGGAAGAGTAGCAGCCTACATAGTGGGAAAAGATCTTACCAATTAAATGTCTGATAGGCGGTTAGTGTATAAAATATATAAACAACTAAAAACACAACATCAAGAAAACAAGTAATCCAGTTAAAAATAGGGCACAGAACTAAGCAGAGAGTTCTCAAAAAAAAATGAAACACACATGCTTGAAAAACACTTAAAGAAAAGCTCAACATCCTTAGACATTAGGGAGAGGCAGTTTAAAACTACTTTGAGACTTTATTTTACCCCAGACATAATGGCCAAGGTCAATAAAACAAATGACAGCTCATGCTAGCTAAGACACAGTGAAATGGAAACCTTACTTATTGCTGGTGCGAGTGCAAACTTGTATAGACACTATGGGAAGCAATGCAGTGATTCCTCAGGAAACTGAGAATCAATCTACCTCAAGTCCAGCTCATCCACTCTGGGGCGTATACCCAAAGGACTCTACATCCTACCACAGATAGACTTGCTCATCCATGTTCATTACTGCTCTAGTCATTATAGCCAGAAATTCAAAACTGACTAGATGTTTGTGAATTGATGAATGAAAATGTGGTATATTTACACAGTGGAATAATATTATGGTTCATTTAAAAGTGAAATTATGAAATCCACAGGTAAACATAGGGAGCTAGGAAGAAAATCATTCTGAATGAGGTAATCCAGACCTTAAACCCCAAATATCGTATGCTTTCTCTTCTATGTAGATACTAAGGCTTTGATACGCATGTTACAATCAGAATAGCCACTGAGGTTTGGTACCTAGTAGAGAACTGAGTAAGAGGCTCTTCCTAGAAAAGACAAATATAATATCTTGTTATGAAGGGATGAAAGAGAAACTGAAATAGGAGAACTAAAGAGTGAGGGTAGGAGAGAAAGGTAAAGGAGGGAGTGTGGAGAGGAGTAACTAACACTGAAGGCCTTTTTGAAAATCTAGTGCCAGTGAGAAGTTCCTCCCTCACCGACATGCATCCATGATTCTGAAAGGTACTCAGCACTCTGCAGGAGAGAGGTGATCAGCAGCATCACCCAGCTACAAACGCTGTGACCTATAACAGCAACCTGCCCATTACAGAAGCTGGCACAATAATGGCATAATATTACAGGAGAATCAACCACTTCTTGATTGAACTTGAAACTTTTTCTATGATATGGAACCTATATCTGACATTGCTAAAAATGTTCAAGAATCTAGAAATATGTAGATCACGAGACTGGGGGAAACCTACTATTCTACTGTCTATAAAAGAACTGACTCCTAATGACATACAGCTATGCCCACAGATTAGTGCCTCACTCAGCCCACATCAGAGAAGCTTCTTATGGTTTATGAGAATTAATATAGATAACCAAAGCTGAGACACAATTAGCAGAGAGTGAGAGACTTGGAGCAGTAATGTATAAATGGTTTTATTTTTTAAATTGAATCCTTCCCTTCCCTGATCAGAAAGTTACGTGGAAGAGGAGGCATAAAGATTTCAAGATCCAGAAGTGATGGATGACTCCAAGGACACATTGTCTTCCAGATACAACAGGGCTGATACACACATGAATTCACAGAGATTGGCCCCACAGATAAGCCCTGTACAGATTCAAGCCAGACATACTCCCAGAACTGAAAGGGGAAACTGGACATGGGCTACCACCCTAACCAGGAAGGTGTATATAATTGATACCTGTTGGCAAAGGGAAAATCAGGTTTCTTCAATGGATTCTCTTTAGGTAAATCAACCACACTTCACGATAGGCACCACGCCTAGGATTAATTAGCCAGCATAAAACAAACCCAGTTGTGTGTTTGTAGACTTTGGCTTCAATTTGCTTTGTCTTTGCCCTTTTTGGTCTTGTTGGTTGTGGTGGTTTGAATGAGAATAGCTCCCATCAATGGCTCATATGTTTGAATGCTGGGTAGCCAGTTAGTGGGACAATGTTTGTGAGGGATTAGAAGTTGTGGCCTTGTTGGAGGAAGTATGTCATGGAGTGGACTTTGACGTTTCAAAAGTCTGGGCCATGTTCAGTCACTCTGTCTCTCCCTGTCGGCTGCAAATGAGAAGGTAAAGGCCTCAGCTACTGCTCCAGGGCCACACCTGTCTGCTTCCTGCCATGGTGATCTTTCCATGTATAAGCATTTCCTTGATCTTAGTGTTTCTTCGCAGTAATAGAACAGGTACAAGGGACTGGGGTATTGCTGTGACAGGCCTGACCATGCTGGTGTGTAGAGAGAGAGGGAAGACATTGGGACTTTTACTTAGAAATGCAGTTGAAAGCTTTAAGCTTGGCTTGATGGGCCACTCTAGTAGGAGCCTGGAAGACAGTGATGCTAAGGGTGATTTGAAATATGCAGGCCCTGCTTGAGATGTTTCAGAGGGAAAGAATATTGGCAAGTAGCACATAGATTATTCTTGTGATCCTTTGTCAAGAATGTGACCGCTTTTTTGCCCTTGTCTGAAAAACCTGCCTGAGGCTAAATTGAAGAGTTTTTGAATTAATGCCATTGACAGAGGATATTTCAAGACAGCCTAATATTGACTGTTGGACATTTTATTACTCATCATTCTTATGCAGATCAATAATGAAAAGGAGCAATAGAGCAAACAGAAATACAAAATGTACGGTGCGAGGGGAAAAAGGAATACCAGACAATGTAGTGCTGGTCAAGTCTTGTGCTCAAGGAGATGAGAAACTTAAAGGAAAGTTTGATGCAATAAAGGAAGTAATACATGGCAAGATCCCAGGAGCTGATCCTGCATCCTGTGAAAGGAAAGGCCTGAGGGATTTCCTAGGCCTAAACGACAAGAGAAAACTTATGACAGTGTAATTCTAGGAGGTGACCAGCTTCCAGTCCCAGCAGACAGCAGAAAGTGGCAGCTTTTGGTTCTGGCTTTAGAGTCAAGAAGGATACAAGAAAGGGGTTGTGAATTTCTTCCTTCATGGTTGTGGAAAGCTGCTGAGGCCAGGCACAAGGCAGGGGATATCCCAATGCCTGAAGAGGCCATGGGGTGAGACTGTTAAAGCAAAGCCTAGATTGTGTTAGAGACTACAAGACATTGGAGATGCCAGAGCCTTGGGTTACTTGCCAGAAAGGCTGTGGAACCAGCCCAAGAGAGAGAAAATTCCATGGCAGTCAACAGAGCTGGAAGGAAATGGAGATCTGACTAGCTCTTTGACATTGGACACGGAGAAGCAGATTGTAGCTTGCCCTTTGGGGTGTTTTTGCTTTGGACCAGTATTTCCTCATTATGTTGCATTCTCCACTCAGATGCTAGTTGAATTATGTGGTCTCTTTTTAATTTCTAAATCTTATCTCCTACATTGTTAGTAATCTTGTGGCATTTCTCTTAGCCACTAAACTTCATGTTCTTTCTCTCAACAAACAAACAAACAAAGAACATCGGCTCCTTTCCCTAAGCAGTTCTTCAATTGGCATCCACTTCTAAATGAAAAATTAGTTTTCTCCAGTGGAGTCTCACTGGGTAGGTATATAGACCACACTTAAGGGTAGGTAGGCTTCATGCCTAGCAGAAGATGGCCAGGACAAAATGAACGCAATGGTATTTTTGTAACATTTTTCTCATATTGCTCTGTTTTCATATTATTTTGCCTTCCTGTTCTTTTGCTTTATATTATGGTCTCTGATTTGCATTCTTTTTTAAAATATTTATTTATTTATTATGTGTACAATATTCTGTCTGTGT
>LOEQ01002268.1:228972-241449 GCA_001685075.1 Bramus lutescens | reverse complement strand
TTGGAAGAGCAGGCAATGCTCTTAACCTCTGAGCCATCTCTCCAGCCCACTGATTTGCATTCTTATGGGTGCTGTTTTGTTTTGTGTCTGTGTGCTCATGTGTATGTATGCTTCAGTATCATTTTAAAAATTTGCCTGTTTGTGTGTTTTCTAAAAAGAGACAGACAGAAAGAAAGGGCATGAAATTGAGCGGGTGAGGATGTGGGTGAGGATGTGGGTGAGGATGTGGGTGAGGATGTGGGTAGGATCTGGGAAAAGTTCAGGAAGGGGAAAACATGATCAGGTTATGTTACATGAATTTTTTCGATAGAAAGAAACAAAAACAAAGCAAGAAACACAAAGAAACCCCACAAAACACACACAAAAAATTAAAATCAGAACAAATAAGCAAAAACTAATGTTTTAGTTGCTGTTCTACTGCTGTGAAGAGAAAACATGACCAAAGCAACGCTTATAAAATAAAGCGTTTTATTGGGGGCTTGCTTACAGATTTTGAATAGTGGAGGTCTTATGAATGAAAGTCCACAGAGAAGAAGTTCCAAGGAAGAAGCTAAAGATGGCAGGAAGAGATGACTGATAGAATACAATCCCAAGGAAGCGCATGGAGCATGGGGAAATACAGAACCCCTGAAGCCCCTAGGAAGGGTGAGAACTACCCCATGTGACCAGAAGAGCTTGCCACCATTTAAAAAGAACGTTCATGGAAAGTGAAAGAAATAAAGAAACATAGAGGGGGAATTTTCAGGGCTAAGAGAGAGTTGGAAATGTTAATTGAGGATTCAGTTGACAAAAGCTTATTGAACACCTCTGAAATAAGTAGATAACTCAGCAGAGAAGAAAATGAGGTATACAGTAAGTGTGCTTAGGAACGGAGAGGTCAGGAGCATGGTCTCACAGCTTTACCAGCTCCTAAGTAGTGAGGTATGGATGCTTTTCAGATCAGTTGTATCTATAGGGCCAATTGAGGTGAAAAGAATTAAGCTCAGTTAGGCAGCCTGAGATAAAGAGACTTCACTTCATTGTTGGACACGTAAGGAGACATGCTCATCAGCCATAGATGGTAAGAAGCAGGGACACAGGACACGAGGGCAAGTGGCTATTTGCAATCATTTATGATCATCCTGCATCTAGATGAGCCTGAAAATCCTCTCTAAGGTTTCTCCCATGTTTTACAGATGCTAGAACTCTGCTTTCTGAAAGCAGGGTCCTGATGTGACTGTGTAACCAAATGCAGTGGGTTGATATCTTGGTGAGGGCACAGCCAAAATAAGCTGAGTCTAGACAAGGAGGAATGTTATCACCGATGGATGCTGGAGCAGGGGAACTATTTCCAAAGCCTGAGTGATGCGCTTCTTTATAACTGGAGGTTTTCCCCTGCCCACCAGTTCCAGAATAACCACTCTGAGGCTTGATATTAATTACAAACTGTTTGGCTGATGGCTCTGGCTTCTTACTGAAATTAACCCATTTCTAATATTCTGTGTATTGACACGTGCCCCGTGGCTTACTGGTAAATCTCTGGCATCTTACTCCTCTGGCGGCTGCTGGTGTCTCCCAGACACCGCCTTCTTTTTCCCTGTATCTTTGCATGGATTTCCCGCCTGATTCTATTCTGCCTGGCTATAGTCCAAATCAGCTTCTTTAATAACCAATGGTAATGGTACACAATCACAGCACACAAAAGTGTCACTCCTTAAACTCAGGAAGCCCAAGGTTTAGGGAGCCAGTGCATAGTAACCCTCAGCTAAGCAGTACTGAGCATGCTTAGTTTAAGGGCACAATTTTAAATGAAAATCTATTAGACACATTTAGAAGGGGTGTGCTTAGGTCAAAGTCATGGAGTGAGTATGTGAAAGGCAAAACTCATGGAAAGAAATGTCCTGGGCATCCTCATCTTGCACCATGGAGTTTTAGCCACAGGGGGCTTTGGAGGCGGGTGACCAAGAGTAGGCTTCTGAAGGGGCCTGCCTCTCTTGGTTGCTCATAACCACATAGAGAACCTCTCCACCACAGTGTACTGGTACAGAACATGTTTAGGTGGCTCTACCTAATGCAGCTTCAAGTTAGAAATCAGGTCTTGTTCATGCCGTCTGAATAAAAAAGGAAATGCCCGGATACTCTGAAACTGTATTAAGCTCTAGCATTTCATCTACACTATCCATCTCATTCTCAGTTTAATGTGTTTGCATATGGTCACGACATGAGATCTCAAATTTCTAAGAAAAACATTTTTACCTTTTCCCCTCCTTAAGACATTGAGGAATTTCCAAGTACTTCCAACACAATCACATTAATTTCTGTAGCTACATCCTAAGCCACTAAATTAGTAACTGTATTTCAGATGTGACAATGAAACCAGGTTCAAAACAGAAGATGTGTACTGGGCCTACAGCTTCTGCCCCACCCCGTACTCCTGGACAGCGCTCCTGGGCCTGGTGTTATATCTCATCTTCTTTGCACCTGGTAAGTAGATGCTTTGTTACTTTTGCCCTGCCTTGTCCCCTCTTAGAAGAGGCTGGTTGCTATTTGTCATTCCACAGGGGAATTTTACTATAGTTTTAATGATTTACTTCCCAGGAATGGGACCAATGCCCTGGACGGTGAACTCTGAAATCTATCCTCTCTGGGCAAGAAGTACAGGAAATGCATGCTCAGCCGGAATAAACTGGATTTTCAACGTCCTGGTTTCATTGACCTTTTTACACACAGCAGAGTATCTTACATACTATGGTAAGAGCATGGTTTTTTTTTAAATGTTCTCTCATTGTTATTTTTGATACTCTGTCCTTAGGTACCCTATAATTTATGAGAGGGGCTATGTCATTATATTTTCACTCTTTGTAAATATCTCTGTATAGCTTTCACCATCTCCAGGGATTCTGGGAAGTGTTTCCTTGAGAAGAGTTCTCTTTTCCTAAGCTTCTTATCTCCAAGAGCTTATCAGTATCCCCCACAATTCAAACCCTGAACCCCCCAACCCTGCCAGGACAGAAGTCCTTACAGCTCAGCTCTCAGTCTAACAAGGAAGCAAAGAGATGATGCTAAGACCACGAAGACAGGACTGATGCGATGTCCTTTGGGAGGTGATATTACCCATGAACTCTTAAACTGTTAGCACTTTAAAGGTATTTCTTCTACTGAAATTGGAAATTATAAAGGAAAAACCATCTAGGAAATATGTCAAGAATCAAAGATGCCATCATGCCTCATCCACCTAGGCTTGCCTTACTGACTTAAGCATCACCAGGTAGTACTTGCACCTACAGGTGTAATCTTACTGCAAAGTAGAATCCTCTGGTCTCATAGAACTCCCAGTCTACCTACAAGTAGCAAACATTGTAATGTATCAGTTGGCGATGCACGATAGAAAGGCAGAAGTAGGATGGAAGAGACTAAGGGACAGCTGGGACAGCAGAACTGCCAGGGATGGTTCTTAAACCACACAAATCCACGGAGGCTGAGAAGTGAGTATCTGTTGGTCATGTGGTTCCTAGATTTAGTTATTGTTATTTTGTGTATATGAGAACGTGCATGGATGTCTGTGCACCACGTGTGTGCCCAGTGTCCACAAAGGCCAGAGGAGGTGTCAGGTGGCTCGAAACTGGAGCTCCAGACAGCTGTGAGCCACCATGTCGGTTCTGGGAACTGATCCCTGGTCTTCTGCCAGAGCAGAAGTCTTAAGTCTTAAGCACTAAGCCATCTCTCCAGCCCCTGTGGGTTGTATTTTAAAGGTAGATCCAAAATGGGATCTCCCAGAAGATTGGCTATTAAGAAGGAGAGTTAAGTGAAAGATTCGGGATGACATCTAGACAGTGAGCAAAAGGAACAGGAAGAAGAGGCTCACCATGGGCTCCATCGATCCAGTAACTCAGCAGTAGCATCACTGTACCTGGTCCTGGAAATCTCGATCTCTCCTGACCTTCCCTGCCTCTGAGAAGACAAGACAGACGTGCACATGTGCATAGTAATAGGACTCCCCGGTTAGAATACTCAAGGGAGTGCTGGGGAACCAGTTGGGAGAGAACAATTCCCCGCAGCCTGGAGTCTGACAGAGACTTCTCTGAAGAACTTGCCTCTGAGCCTGGCCTGTTCTGCTTCAGATTGCTCCAACGTGGTTTCAGTTTTGAACGATTAATTGCATTTTAGTCACAGAACAGGAACAACCAGGTAAGGCAGGCAGACGTCATTGGGTTGCATTCCATGCTCTTTAGGCTTGAGTCAGAATCAAGATTCTCCGACTTAAGTCGACACAGGGTTGTTCACTGTATTCTTTTCCCCTGCAGGAGCGTTCTTCCTCTATGCTGGGTTTGCAGCGGTAGGACTGCTCTTCGTCTACGGCTGCCTTCCTGAAACCAAAGGGAAAAAATTAGAGGAAATTGAATCGCTCTTTGACAACAGGCTGTGTCCTTGCGGCGCTTCTGACTCCGACGAAGGCAGATACATTGAATACATTCGGGTCAAGGGGAGTAACTACCATCTCTCAGACAACGATGCTTCTGATGTGGAGTAATTTTCAGCTGATGACATTTTAGTCACTGAATCAAGTGTGGGGAGAAGGCCAGCGCTCAGACACTGCCCTGCTCACAAGCTGAGTCTCCCCACAGTCCTTCCGAATGACTCCATATTCTAGAAGAACTTGATGAGGAACTAAATACAACCATAGTGATGTTTATTTTCATAAGCAGAAATGCTAAAAAAAAACCCACAGATTTTTCTTAAACAAATGTGTATAATCTCTTCCTGAGACAGTCTAAACATTACGGTTGTAACCAGTGACTTCAGTAGAACCCCTTTCTCCTAAGACCATATACAATTATTAGTAGCAATACAGACAATGGTAATCTAGGCAGATTATATATGTATATTTATAAAGGATTATTTAAGATGATCTAAAGGTATTTAATGCCAAAACATGGCCTATTGACCCTAAATTTTCATACCAAGTAGAAGCTTTTCTATGATCAGTTGGTACAAAGTGAATTCAATCTAAACACCCATCTACAAATTAAGAAGTCCTATAAGGACATGGCTCTCTCCTTTTGATTCCAGATGTTGGCTTCTGTCTCCAACACAGATAGAATAATTTCTTCAGAGACTGAATACCCAGGATCTTTTGAACACTATCCAAAGCAGGCCCTCTAGGGGTTATTTTCATACTTTTTTGCATTGGTGATGAGTATATTTGCACAGATAAGCTAGCATGTTTTGATAAGTATATTTTATTGTCGAAGTGAGAAAGAGCAGATTTTTATATTTCCTGATCCATTAGTCTCAGTCGTGTGCACAGATGGAATGCAAGTAATGTAGAGCGGTGCCAGGTCACCCGCTGTGTTCCAGGGTCAGTTCAGCCCCCACCAGACTCTGCACATTGTCACTCCCAGGCTCCTGCTGCTCTGTGCCTTCCTCAGTGTTAAATGACAGCTGCTGGCTGACTGGTTTTCTCTTTCTGAGACTCAAGAGGAAAGGAGGCAGTGGCAGAAACAGTTGTTGACATTTAAGTCCTAGGCCTTCTTTCTCCACGTTTTATTGGCTCTTCCTAAGGACGATAGCATACCTCACTACTAATTACGTGTATTTTTTCCCCTGAGAACATAAGCCAGTTTTAATTCTGTGTTCTTTTCTCATCCCTAATAATTTGCTACACAACCAAAATTCAGAGCTGTGTCTGTTTCTTTATCTCATATTTGGTTTTTTTTCTGCTATAAAAATTGAGATTTCTCCTTTGGAAAAGTTATGGATGGGTTCTAATGCCGCAGTCAGTAACGGTTGACTGACCTTTAGACATATCTCTCAAAGTATTTGGTGGTTTCTGTGTTCATTCAACAATGAATTCCTAATTCTCACTACCCTACTAAGAGCTGCACGGCACAAGCAGAATTCCTTTGCTACAATACTCATTTGCTAGTTCTGAAGCTATGGACAATCAAAGGGCCAGTTAGGAACATCAGTTTGATGTTTCGCATGATGATCTAAACACTTTATTAAGTTCCATATCCAAGGGATAAAATGGAAAGATTTTTTCCAGCCTCTAAAACATTTATTTGTCTTCTAAAGTCTGACTTACTCTTACCATAATCCCCAAGCTGAGACTCTAGTGAAGGAAATTTATCCTCCGGTCAGCAGAGGTACTTACAGTCACTTCCATGGCCTACAAATCCTTCAGCCAAAAGAGGAAGTTCTCTCTGTTTGGTTGTTTAATGTTATTTTAAAAATCTAATATAGTATTTTGGAAATTTTTCTCTCAAATTAGGTGCTTTGAAATTTATTTATAGAGAATATTAGTACTGATGTTTCTCTAGCACAGAAGATATTATTTAATAGGATGTATTATTTGATATTTCCTATCTCTTAAGAAGTTTCTTAACTCAATAGCATTTTACAAGATCAAATGAGCTATTATGTGGTATAGTTATTGTATCATGGGAAGAAAACAATGAGCGAAGTTCTCCTTTTAACATGTATCTTTCTGATTTGTTCAACTTGTTGCCTCAATTCTTCCCTTCATGGGCCACGTAGCCTTAAGCACACAGATATCTGCTGCTGGGCTGACACATGGGACCACACATGACGCAAAGCGACAGCCAGTGTTGTTAGTCCTGAAAGCCAGGTATGATCTGTTCTTGCTGACATAAAAACAAGTATGTTTTCAGTTTTATGTCCATAAATTAACATAGTAATGGGAAAAAGTTCACAAATATCTCGCCCCACACCTTTCATCATTTCTGAAAATTATTTACTATTTATATAGTTACAATATTCCATACTTTTAAATTTAAAATACAAGACAGAGAAACCCATATAAGACTTCTTTATAACTTTTTAAAAGCAGCTCAATACTTGAAGAGAAGCCTTCTGTAATTCAGGTATGCTTTTAGACTTGGTGAACATTTATAGCACATTAAGAGTTCCATGGTGGAATTTTTCAGATTTTTATTCTATTAAACACCTTTTAAGTTTCTAATGTCTCTGACCAGCACTGTCAACATATATTTCCTAATATGATTTCTATGTTACGTAATTTGATCTGACACATTAAAATAGAAAGATTAAGCATTGTACTTGCCACTGTAATGATTGCTACACCTACTTAGTTACTATGTTAAACATGGCTTTCGTTATATAGAGAGAAAATTTAAATAAAAGATATTTCCAGGAGACTGACAGCAGAAACTCTTAAGTAATATGTCAGTGCAACCCACTTTCAGATACAACCTTAGTACTTGCTATGTCCTCTAAAGTGAGAGATCAGGAAAAGCACTGTTTTTAGGGATTCCTGCTGTCGTTCTACTTTCTATTAAACAGGGGGAAAGACCAGGAAAAACAAACTGACAACTTGCCCATTTACTTTATAATAGCAAAGTCAAATTGAAATGCATTGTGGATAATCGTAGATCTTGGGGCAGGGAGGTGATGTTTTAGATAGTGCTCCCCACACTTTAAAGCTGAGTGTAATAACTTTTTCAGTTATCAAGGTCAGACCATTTCCCTAACTTGGAGGGAAAGAATTAGAATGTTCAACCAGGCCAAGAGTACATGATTCCTGGTAAATCCTCTCTAGAAAACTATACTTACTACATTCTATCTTACGCTGCAAAGTTATAGAAGAAATTCATAGTTCAAAAGTAGCTGCTGCCTATACAAGACTCAGACGTGTTCTCTGAGTTTATTCTTCATGTCCTTCAGCCTCTGAATTTCTACCAGTCCTAGCTTCATGCACAGTAAGGTTGGACAGTTCCAGGTCCCTTCAGTTCTCCAAGGCGAGCACCGGTGCTGCCACCTTCTGGGAACTGCAATCAGTTGCAAATGCCAAACAGCAACCCGTTCTGCTGTTCTTTGTGTGCTGTTAGGGAAGAAAGTACTTACGTGCCAATAATCACCAGAGAGTCGCTTTATAAGTATTCATGTTTGGAAATACCAGGAAGTATTTTATCATCGTCAGACTGTGCTTGTGGGTACAGAGCAGTGTGACTCTCCAAATCTTCACATGTCCAGCACAGTCTATAGCACTTGAGTATCTGGTCAGCAGGATCTTCAATGCGTTGTTTACAGGTAATATTCACGTTTTCGGTCATGGGATTGATTTTGTCATATCCATATAAACAGAATAAGAGATTGACTGTGCAGATAATTAGTATTCAAAGTTATGAATCTATACAAAGTTTTAAGATTTTGCTGAATTCAACATTATCCCATTTCACTTAAAATTTAGACAGTATAATGTTAACTCTAGCCAAAGTAGAAATTTATGTCCTATATACATGTCTAGATTTTCTGGTGGCTCCTATACCATGTCTCACCTTGATGTTACAGTACTGTTTGTAATAAATGTTCTAATTTCTACTTAGGAACTCTAAATATACATCTCTATTAAATCAGGAGTTTTATGCTTTTAGAGGCGTATGTATTTTGAGCTGTACATTTTAATTTTCTGAGTGCATGTTATATACTGTTTAATACTTGACATATCATGGCAAATCTAGTCTTTTCATTCCTACCTGTGACATACAGAGTATCTCTTGAAAACTGCCATTGTCCCATTTACCAAATCATGCTAGCCTATGCTGTATCAAAAGTATGGTATATTTTATGGAGGTTTAGTGATATACATGTAAATGTTTTTTAAGTTATTTTATTGAACTTCAATATTTACATAAAGTTACAATCTTTTTTTAAAGAAAGTGTCAGTGCCAGAACCGTATTTAAAAAATTATCAAATAAAGTCAAGATAACTCAGTCTCTTGTGCTCTTCTTCACTTCTCATCTGGAATTTCAGCATCTGGGTTACATCATGAACGCACTGCGGGAGCTGTTAACAAAATACTACTTTTTATTCATTTGGTTTTTGTGTTTTGTTTGCATGTAGATCTTTTGCTTGCATGTGCATGGCTGGTGTCAGTGGAGGCCAGAAGAGGGCATTAGGTCCCCTGGAAATGAAGTTACCGATGGTTATGAGTGCTGGGAATTGCTTTGAAGAGCAACCATTGTTCTTAACCACTGAGACATCACTTCAGCCCCCATACTGTCTTTTCTATCAAAGGGTTGAAAAGGGCAAAAATCTGTTAACAACAGTTGTCAAGAAGCCGTTTGGCAGATACTCACATTCCTGCAGGGTCAGTACCTGCTGAAATCACAATCTGTGCTCAGGTTTCCTTTCTCCTGGCAACTGCTTCTCCAGATTAGCCTAGCCTGTAAAACCATGCTGCCAGTCTGACCACTCAGAGGTCAGCACAGCACATTAGGAATAAAAGCTCAGTTGACTCCCTCTGGGTAGACTTGCCAGCTTGTTTAACCAAGTGCAGCCAACAACATCGTTCTGCAGAAGTACAGCTCACATTTGGGGTTGTGTGGTCATTTTCTTGACACCCCCCCCCCATTTATTATAGTGCAGCCCCTAGCCGGGGCTCTCTGTGATCAAAGGTCTGGAAGACTGACACCCACCCCTCGATGTGAAAACTGCTGTTTTGTTCTGGTGGTTCTGGATATTGAGATAATCCCTGGTAATTCTGTTTTGGTAATTCTGGATATTGAGATAATCCCTGGTTATTCTGTTTTGGTAATTCTGTTTTGGTAATTCTGGATATTGAGATAATCCCTGGTTATTCTGTTTTGGTAATTCTGGATATTCAGATAATCCCTGGTTCTAAACATGGAAAAACAAGAAGACTAAATCAGCAATGCAGAGAAAAGGACCCAACGCAAGCATTGGGGCAACTAGGTAACTTGGTACACAAGCCAAAGGTTCAATATAATGGACTGAAGAAAGCAGACTCTCCCTTTCCTGTAGCTCCTCAGCCAGGGGTGGAATCTGACACCTTCCCCACCCTTCCCTGCTGAGATTTGTCTGGCTTGAGCTTGCCTCTGTCTTGTGCCTGCTGTAACAATTTCTGTGCGTCATCATGTCTTGCAAACACTGTTTTCTTGAAGTCATCATCTCTGTCTCACTCTTGCAATCTTTCTATGCCCACCTCTGGCGGTTCCCTGAGCCCTGGTGGGGGTGTGACTGGGAGGCTTGTCACACCGCAGGGCAGACCCTGCTCCCACAACACACACCCTACTGGATGGGGGAAGCGGAGGATGGGGAGACTCAAAACTCAAACTTGCGTGAGTAGGGAGGGGAGGGTGGGTGTGGGAGGAGTTGGGGATAAATCTGATCAAATGCATTTTATGACATTCTCAGGTAGGAAAATTTTAAGTACTACTAAGTACTATTAAGTGCTACTAAATATTATTAAGTAAGTACTAAGTCTAAGGTAGATTATTGCTATACATGAAATACTGAGTTCTAAGTAGGATGGAGGAAATGTCCAGGAAGTTGATTCACAAATTTTTCCTATTAACTTAATTGGTAGACAATGTATACCAATAGAATAATATAGGACTCAGATATAAGCTATATATGTATATATATATATATATATATATGGAAATTTAATTTTTGGCAAAGCTGTCAAAAACATATGCTGGTGAAAAAGATAGCCTTTTTTATAGTGATGGCAACAAATAGTGATAGCAAAACCAAATATCAATCTATAGAAGAATGAAAACAAATCTTTATTTCTCACTGCCCAGTTCAAAGTCAATTCAAAGGAAATCAAAGATCCTGCTTTAAAACCTGAAACACTGAAGCTGTAAAAGGAAAACACAGGAACATTACTTCAGGACACAGGTGCACAGGTATAAGCAAGAACTTTCTGCATATGATCCCAGTAGCGCAGGAAATAAGGCCAATAATTGGCAAATGACATTGATTACATGAAATTCAAAAGCTTCTGCACAGTGAAAGAAACTATCACCAGTGTGAACAGATGGCTGAGATGATGGAAGAAAATCTTTGTCAACTCTACTTTATAAGAGGGATTAATATCTAGAAAATATAAAGCACTGTGAAAAACAAATCCAAATGCCAGTCAATAAATGGGTCAACACTTAACAGACAGTTCTCCAAAGGAAAAAACAAACAAATGACCAGTAAACATTCTTTGGGGTTTTTGTTTGTTTGTTTGTTTGTTTGTGTTTGTTGTTGGTTTGGTTTTGGTTTTTCAAGACAGGGTTTATCTGTGTAACTTTGGCTGTCCTAGAACTAGACCAGACTGGCCTTGAACTCACAGAGATCTGCCTGCCTCTGACTCCCAGGCTCAGGCTCAGTAAACAGTCTTAAAACACCATTTCAGCATCCTTAGTCACCAAGGAAATGCAGGTTAAAAGTGCTTTCAGAGTCCGTCTCCCCCGTTAGATTGGCTACCATCAAGAGAACAATGCCAACAAATGCTAAGGAGGATACAGAGGAGTCGGGAACCTTATTCATTGTTGGTGGATGTGCAAGCTGATGAAACACTATGGAAATCAGTGTCGAGACCTCTCAAAATGCCAGAATCAGAACTACCATCTGGGCCTGTCACATTACTCTTGGGAATATAGCTAAAATCCAAATCTTACCACAGAAACATTTGCACATTCTTGAGTGAATTCTTATTGTTGTTTTTTCATAGAAGTAAGGCCATGGAATCACCTAGAGGCCCATAAACAGATAAATGGCCAAAGAAAGTGTGGCAGATATACATGATGGACTTATATTCAACCACAGAGAAAAATGATGTTATGAGATTTGCTAGGGAATGAATAGAACTGAACAATATTGTACGACATCAGGTAATCAAGGCCAGAAAGACAAATACTGCATGCTCTCTCATATGTGGGTCCTAGATTATAACTGCTTTGTATATATATACACAGGAATGGTGTAGTTATGAAGCAAAAAGCCAGGAAAATTAAAAGGAACTCGTGACGTAGGGAAAAGCGTCTTTAAGGGAGCGTGGTAGAAAAGATAACGGAATACATGTGGTGTGAGAGTGTCCCCGGTGCTGGTCAGAGGCGAGTACAAGGGAGAATGGGATGAGTGTGGTTGGGGAGGAGCAACGGCGGGGAACTCAGCCACAGCTATTTACAAACAATATGCCATAAGGACATTTGGTTTTGTGCCATTATAAAAAAGGCAACACACCCTTGTCTCACAATTAAAATAAGAAAACTCACTTTGTGAGTGAGCCTCGGTATGTTCTACATTTCTATTCTACAGCAGCATACTTATGCACTATATACTCGATATCCATGGTCTCTGTACTCACAAAAGCCCTGTTTTCTGAGTAAGGAGATTGCTCAGCCATGGCTGATACTTCTATTGAAAACCACAAGTTACAGAACAGAATATGGACCCAAGTCAGGTTATAGCGGTGTCATTTCTGCCAGTGACCTATGTCACTTTTTTTAAAATAAGGAGGTTCACGAGAGAGAGAGAGAGAGAGTAGATAGATAGAGATATACGCATAGATAGATGATAGATAGAGATAGATTAGATGGATGGATGGATGGATGGATGATTGATAGATAGATATAGATAGATAGATGATAGAAAGGAAGAAAGAGAAGAGAGAGGGGAAGGAAAGAGAGAGAGAAAGAAGAAAAGAAAGAAAGAAAGAA
>LOEQ01002268.1:156622-181756 GCA_001685075.1 Bramus lutescens | reverse complement strand
GGGAGGAGGGAAGGAAGTGGAAATTTTGAATGGTATTATTTATAAAGCAATAAATTTTTTTAAAAATTCTGTTATTCTTTCTGTACAAATTTCCTAAGTAATATGAGATAATAATAACACATTCATTATTTTTTTCTCAAGCTAAGCTTGAAACTATTTGCCTAGAAATAATATTATAAAACCCCATGACAAATTAGTGATATCAAACAGGTTAATATTGTATAATACACACAGCCTAAAATTAAAAGAAATAGAGAAGACAATAAAATATCTTAATTCAAGTATTAGTTAAGCTTATAATTTTAAAAGGCAATAAAGTTTTAAGATAAATTTTCCATATGCTTTGAGTTCTGGAATTTCTAACCAATTAGACTACTGACATTATTATGAATTACCACATGAAGACAAAAATAAAGGCCTTCTAAAATCTTACCAGGTGTTTTCTTCTTGGACGCTATCTGATTTACCATGTACAGATTAAGAAGGTCTAAACTGGCAGTGGGGTTCTTGACAGGTGGAAAAACTCCTAGAGATTTCATTTTTGATTTTAACTTATTCTTTTCAAAGTATTCCTGAAATAATTAAGAATTAAAAATATTAATTTCCCAACCTATCAGTTCAAGGCAGAATCATAAAGAAAAAAAAAACCACTGAAGNAAAAAAAAAAAACACTGAAGTCACTATGCCACTGATTTCATGTGTCACAGTTGTGACAGACACAGCGTGGGAACGGAAATCAATAATGACAGCTTGTAGCTTACCTAAAGACTTTAAGTCTTGCAGGTAAGATTTTTTTCTGTAACAAATAACACATTACCCTATATTTAAGAAAACTCAAAAGATATAGCAAAGTGCCTACTGAAAGACTGAGAGGGGCAGCGGGACAGCACAGAGACAAAAGCCTCATGACCTGAGTTTCGTGTCCTGAACCCTTAGTAGAAGACAGCCAAGTCTTCTTTTGAAAGTTGTTTTTTGACCTCTAAAGACATGCTATATACATGTGCATTCCATCCCCACTTGCACATGCACACATACACACACGTGTGCCCATATACACACATCAATTATATAATAATAAGATTGCACAACTAACTAAGAGGAAAGCAAAAGCTACGTGAGAACGAATTGGCAACCAATGCCAATTTAACTCACTGTCTCACAACTGCTTAATGTTGTCCATAAACCAGACTTACATACATATATATAATATTTTCTTCCTGGATTTCTGAACTATAATTATTCTTCATTCTTTAGTTACATCCTCCACTTACTTAGTTCAAAGACATTTTAATTTTTAAAAAGTATCTATTTTTAATTGTGAGGGAACACATATGTGAGTGAGTATACCCGTGGGGTCCATAAGATTGTTGTGGATCTGCTAGAGCTGGAGTTGCAGGCTGTTGTGGGCCATATGATATGTGTGCCCAAGCCAAACTCAGATCCTATAAGGGAATTCATGCTCTGAAACACTGAACCACATCTCCAGTCTTCTGTATTAACATAGTGAGCATCATTATTGCATTTTCATAAAGATTCTAGGTTTCTTAATTTCCCTTCACCCCCTCCTCTTCAGATACCATTCCCATTCTTATAGGTTCAATACAGGAAAGAAAACATGCAGTATTTGTCTTTCCACGTCTAGCTTATTTTTACTTAATTATTTTCAGCTCCACCTTCTTCCCTGTAAATGCCATGATTTCATTTTTCTTTATAGATAAATATAATCCTGTGTATATTTTCTTTATCCATTCTTTAGATGATTGTGTACATACAGGCTAGTCCCATTCTGAGCTAACATGAAAGTATAGCTATAAACATGGCTGTGTAAGTGTCTCTGTGATACAGTAATTCAGTGGTTTTCAACCTCTGGGTTGCAACTCTGTTGGGCTCACAGGGGTCACCTAAGACCATGGGAAAGCACAGATATTTACATTATGATTCCTAACAGTAGCAAAATTATAATTAGGAAGTAGCAACAAAAATAATTTTATAGTTATGGGTCACCCCAACATGAGGGACAGTATCAAAGGGTTGCAGCATTAGAAAACTTGAGAAGCATTGCATTAAGAGCCCTTTAAATATATATCCAAAAATGATATCAATGGGCCTTATGGTAGTTCTACTTTTTTGAGTAACCTTCACACTGAGTTCCATAGTGACTAAACTCTCATCTACTGGCATAAGGGATACTTTTTTCCTGTATCCTGGCAAGCATTTGTTATTAGTTTTCTTGATGCAAGTCTTTCTCACTGGGATGAGATGAATAGATTTTCAGTGCTTTTGAGACAGGGTCTCACTCTGTATCTTTGGCTAGCCACAACTCATTATTCATCCCAGCCTGGGCTTTGAATTCATAGCAATCCTGAGCAAACCTTCTGAATACTGACGTTGCAGAGATGTGTCTCCAAACCAGCTGAGATGGAATCTTAAAGTTCTTTGGATTTGTATTTCCCGATAGTTAAGATTGCTGAACATTGTTTTCAAGAGTCTACTAACCATATATTTCGTCTTTTGAAAACTGTTTATCCAATTCATTATTCCATTCCCTGATTGTGTGACATGTTTTCTGGTGTTTACTTTTTTCTGTTCTTCACATATTACAGATATTTACCTTCCACTAGATGTACAGTTGATGAGGTTCTCTCCCATTCTGTAGGCTGTCTCTTCACTTGGATATTGTTTCCCTTCCTGTGCAGAAGTCATTTGCTTCATGTAATCTTATTTGTCATTCCTTGAGATTATTTACTGTGCTGCTGGAGTCCTTGTCAGAATGTCCTTGCCTATGCCTATGCCGTGAAGTGTTTTAACTATGTTTTAAGACATTCATTAGTTTTAGTTTTTATCTGCTATTATGCCCTTGACATGGTAACAGACTATCTTCAAAACATCTTCCACTAAGTATTTCATAACATAGTGGCATAAGATTATGTACAAATGAATTGTTCAAACAGAAAATTTCAAAATGCCAAAAAATATTGGAAGAGGTCACGTCACGTATGCAAGTAGTTACTTAAGTTTTCAGGATATTAAGGCAATACAACTCAAAATATTATCAATTACAAACAACTTTTAATATTAGATAAAGGCCCTTCACCAAAGAAAAAAATCTTGTAACAGACAGAGATCATTACAGAAAACCACAATCAATCAAAATGCAGAGAGAAAGTACCCATGTGGTGTCCAGCCTCTATTGATATATCTGTATCCAAGTCCCAGGGATCATAGCAGAAGAGAAGACAGAAAGATTGTAAGAGCCAGAGGAATGAGAAGTTTGCTTTGAGAGTGTGTCTCCTAGGTCTTCCCAAATAGGCATGGATGACCTGGAACTCACTCTGTAGCTCAGGCTGGGCTTGAACATGCAGCCATCTTCCTGTGCTTAGCTACAATTACAGCAGTGTGCCACTATACCTAGCTATGGGGTGAACTGATAAATGACAAGGAGGATTCAAGAGTTTAATGTTACATTTGCTATGATAGAGCTCTCATCGCTGAAATGACAATGACCTTACCTTCTGCTTTCTTCTTTCTTGCTTTATTAGAACCCTGGTCCTAAAAAGATAAAGAGGAAGAAACATACAGTTACTAAAGAAACAGACCACTTCTAATATGATTAGCATTTTTGTTGAAAATCTGAAATTAAAACTTTCCTATTATTTTCTGAAAATCTTTTAAAGCATTTATATTAATATTTCCATAAAATTCTTAGAAAGTCCAAAATGCAATAAAAACTATTACAATAATTAATAACTTATACAAAATAAATCTGAGATAAGCAAAAAGGAAGGAAGGCATTAGAAATACCGTATTACTTGTAGTGGTGGGGGAGCGGGCCCTGCTTTTCGTCTGGCCCAGCTCCCGCACGGCTAGCTTATNTGTCTACTCCACCCACCTAAGGGCTGGCCTATTAAAAGGGCCAAGGCAGTTTCTTTATTAACCAAGGAAAGTAACACATAGACAGATGACCCTCCTACATCAATTACTGAACCATTCTCATTTGATAACAAAATTCTTGGTCAACAACTCCAGTTTCCTTTGCTTTTCTTTACATTTCAACATTCTGGTTATATTACTCTGGAACAAACAGAAGACATCTTCAGGTTCTAAGGAACAGTGGAGTGTATTGCTAAAGCAATTCCAATAGAATTAATGTATCAGTTATCTTAGCACTGGGCATTATGACACACACCTGTAATTCCAGAAGATGGGATGCTGAGGCGGGAATACCAGGCCTTTGAGGTCACTTTATCCTACAGAGTTGTTCAGATGTACTCTGAGCAACACGGCAGGAATATGACTCTAAACACATTGAGGTCTGGAATGTTACACTGGTAGAACACCTGCCTAGCACCCACACAGCCCTGACTTTGATCCTTGGCACTGCAGAAGGCAGAAGGAAAAAAAGAAAGCACTCCCTGCTCTAAGTCAGTTTAAGTTGCTGTAATAAAATACCACAGTTGGGTGGGTAGTCGAGATTGGTGCACAAAAAAAAACTCTATCCCAAGGTATGCCTCTTTGGAATGATAAGTACTTTGAGGAATGCGACACTCAGGAGAAATGTCTTCCTCTGACCTCTTGATTGCCTTCCTATTATTGCCATCTCTGCCACACAGTGGATCATAGAAAGTAGAACCTACTTTACACAGTCAGCTGTGAAGTCTAGAATTAAGCTTAGAGTTTTATGTAAGAGCTGCCTATCCTTTCCTGATCTCTCTTATTTTATATAGATTGTAGAATTCAGTCAGTTTGGAAGGGATCTTGGCTCATACATGACAGGAAAGAATGCTACATAGAGAATCTAAAATAGACCTTGTGGGTTTCTACTCTCTATCTGTTATTACTAAGTCATTCTTTTTATGTCCAATCACTCATCCTTATGGGCATTGATTCTTCAGCAAGCCTGAATAGGAATGAACACTGTTCCCAAATTTTGGCCTTCATTTCTGAAGCTCCCCTAGTCACAGGAAACTGAGTAAAATAAATGTGCTACACTGCTCTCTTCACAGTCTGGCTTATGTACAGGCCTGTGGTGGCTGTGGTCTTTATGATGCGCAGGAAAGAGAATATACTTTTAAACTGTAACAACAGAATTTCTCTCAGCTCTGGCAGCTGTACAGACTACAGTCAAAATGTCCAGATCCACACTTACCTAATAGATGCCCATCTTCTAGTTCACAGATGAAGACTTTACATATTTGGTTACATAGTAAAGGGATAGGCTGGCTCTCTGGATTGTCTTTTGTAAAAGCCGGAATCATAATCATAAAGGTTCTCTTATAATTTAATCACATACCACAGATCCCACACCTCCCCATACCATAACCTAGGGGTTAGGAAAGTTTAAGTCCCAGTCCTAGATGGTGTCAGATAAAGTAAGGACATTAATTGGTAGGTAGGTGTGTGAGAGGACCCTACTGAAGCTGAGAACTTTGAACCCTCGATTTTCAAGGGTTTCTCTCACCTGAAGCAGTAGTCTCTCCATCCTCATCAGATGGACTCTTACCCTACTCCCTAAAATATTGCCTTTTCTGCCTTTGACTAGGGAAAATTGTCCTTTGCTGTCAGATAAACCAGAAGTGACTTTTCCTGAAGAAGTTGCTAGGCAATACTGATGTCCCTCAGAGCTCAGCAATAGTTGCCTTTAGACCTAGAACCAGACTGAAGGCCAAACAGGCTCCTAGAGGGGAGATAGAAAGTGCAGTCCATGTGCAGGTGCACTACACTACTATAGAGCTTAAGGAGTTTGCTAATTCATTCAAGCAGATCTTGGAAAATATGTGTGGGAATGGATTTTAAGGGTGTGGGATATTGTTAGACTGAACATAAAACTGGATCAGGATGAGTTTATTGATATTGGCCCACTGAAGGGAGATTCTATGTTTTTATATGGAAGTTCACACATTTAAAAAAGGTCTCAAAAGTTTGTTTGGGCGGTCAGATGAAGCAATTGTCAAAAGATGGACTACTGAATAGGAGCTGGAGATGCCTGATAACTCGTGGCATAGTGTTGATGATCTTAAGGTTTGGAGAAATTGCCATGCCAGAGTGGGTATGCTGTATAAGACCTAGTCCTCCACAATGGGAAGCCCCAGCAGACATGGCCTTCACTAATCCTATAAGATGCCAAAGGGTGAGAGAGGCACCTGCACACTTGAAGAGCTTAGTTGTCACCATTTTCTTTGTGCCAAACCTTAGGGTTGAAGATGCTATTGTTCCTTTGGATAGGCTAAATGCAATGGATTAAACTGAGGTAGTAGGGGCCAGGTAGCACTGAATCACCGGAGCTAAAGTGATTATAGTTATGGTAATAGGCAGCACAGGTAAAACAATGTTCATAATGACCTGACCATAATGATTAGCATAGGCAAAATGAATTTTATGGTGGCCTGACTCATCTGGACCTTTAGTACTGGTTAATCAATCATGGTATTTCCAGAGATGAAATATATTTTTAAAAGCCTACTGTGTTTCTGTTTGATCTATAGAAATAGAAAAATTCCCAAACAAATTAAAGAAAGTCTCCATTGGATTATAGAAAAAGGGAATCTTGGCCTGTGAACCAATTTCCAGACTTAAGCCATTTGAAGATCTAGAACCCCGTGAGTAAAGGGATGGCCAGGTTCCACTGAGGAAGGACCTTGATAAAACATGTAAGAATGTTATTGTTAGTCTTTCTCCAGTCCTTTCCCAGAGGGACCTAAGGCCTTTTACAAAGGCAACTTTATACTAGGGAAAAGGAAATAAGCAGACTTTCTAGGGTCTATTGTGTACTGGTTCAGAATTGAGGATGTTTCTGAAAAACCCCGAGAAGCATTGTGGCCCTCCAATTAAAGTAGATGCTTATGAAAGTCATGTCACTAATAGAGTTTTGGATGAGGTCCAACTCACAGTGGGTTCAGCGGTCCCTAAATTCATTCTATAGCTATTTCCTCAGTTACAGAATGCATAACTGGGATACTTAGAAGTTGGCAGAATTCTCACGTTGGTTCCCTGACCTCTGGGGTGAGGGTTATTATGGTTGGAAATGCCAATGGAAGCCACTGGAGTTTCTTCTGTCAAAGAAAATAGTGACTCAAAGACAATAGCATATCCCAGGATGAACTGCAAGAATTAATGGCACCAATAAGAACTTGAAAAATACAGAGTGGTGGAGCCCACTACAACCCTTAACTCTCATATCCGGTCAGTACAGAAGGATGGATCATGAAAAATAACAGCTGATTATCAATAACTTAATCAAGCAGTGACTGTATGTACAGCTGCTGTGCCAGATGTGGTGTTCCTACTGAGCAAGTCAGCACATCTCCTGGCATGTGGAACGCAGCTGTTGGCCTATCAAATGCCTTTTTCTCAGTACCTGTCTATAGGAAGCAATTTTTAAGAACCACCAGAAGAAATTTTTCATTTGGCAAGGCCGGCAAGAGACCTTTACAGTTTTACCTTGAAGCTATATTAACTCTCCACCCTGTATCATTACTTAGTTAGAAAGGATCTTGATTATCTGTCTCTTCCACAAAATTTTACATTGGTCCACTATACTGATAACATCATGTTGATTGGATCAAGTGAATAGGAGGGAACAATCACTCTGAACTTATTGGTAATACGTTCGTACATCAGAAAACGGGAAATAAATCCAATCAAAATTCAAGGACCTACTACCTCAGTGAAATCCTGAGAAATCCAGTGGTGAGGGGCATGGAGAGATATCCCTTCTAAGGTGAAGGATATGTTATTGTACCTGGCCCCTCCCATCAGCAAGAAAGAAGCACAACTCTTAGTGGGCCTATTTTGATTCTGGAGACAGCACATTCCTCCCTTGGGTGTTATTCTGACCCATATACCAAATGACTCGGAAAGCTGCTAGTTTGGGGGGCGGGGGGAGCTTGGAAACAGGAGGCTGCTCTTCAACAGTTCCAGGCTGCTGTGTAGTCTGCTTTACCACTTGGACCATATGATCCAGCAGACCCGGTGGTACTTTAGGTGTCAGAAGAAGATAGGAATGCTATCTGGAGCTGTTGGCAGGACATGTGAATTATAGAACAAAACTTTGAGGTTTTGGAGAAAGGCTCTATCATCATCTGCTGACAATTATTCTCCCTTTAAGAGGCAGCTCTTGGCCTGCTTTTGGGCCTTAGTAGAAACTAAACATTTGACAATGGGTACCAAGTTACCATAAACCTGAGCTGCCCATCATGAGCTAGGTATTATCTGACCCACCAAGGCACAAAATTGGATGTACACAATAACAGTTCATTTTCAAATGATTGGGCCCAAGTGGGTCCTGGAGGTACAAGAAAGTTACATGAAGAAGGTTCCCAAATGCCTATGGTTTTTACTCTTGTTACAATTACTCCTTATAGGCTCATGGGGTGAGAAGACTAGGGCCTGGTTTCCTGATGGTTCTGCATATTGTGTAGGCACTGCCCAGAGGTGGACAGCTACAATTATGAATCCTGTTCTGGGACAACTCTGGAAGAGCAGTGAAGTAAAATCTTCACAGTGGGCAGAACTTTGGGAAGAACACGTGGTCTTACATTTCGTATGGGAGGAGAAATGGCCATATGTGAGATTGTTCTCTGACTCATGAACCCAATGCCTTAGCTAGATGGTCAGGGCTTGGAAAGAGCATGATGGAAAACTTGGTGAGAAAGAATTCCGGGGAAGAAAGTAATATATCCTTCAAATGGGAGAAGAATGTGAAGCTACCTGTGTCCATATAAGTTCTCATCAAAAGTGACTCAAACAGCAGATGAGTTCAGTAAATAAGTAGATTGAATGACATGTTCTATGGACAGTCAGTCTCTCTCCCCAGCCTTCCCTGCCATTCCCCAATGGACTCATTAACAAAGAAGCCATGGTGGCAAAGACGGAGAATATGCATGGTCTTAACAACATGGACTGCCAGTCACCAAAGCTGACCTGGCTATAGTTGCTGCTGAAAGCCAGATCTGCCAACAGCAGAGATCAACACAGAGCCCCAGATATGGCACCATTCCTCAGGGTGACCAGCCAGCAATCTGGTGGTAGGTTGACTCCATTGGAGCACTTCCTCCATTGGAAGGACAATTCTTTTTCCTCTCTGGAGTAGATACTCATTCTGTTCATGGATTTGCCTTTGCTCTATGTAATACTTCTGCCAAAATTACCATCTGTGGACTTACAGAGTGCTTTATTCAATGTCATGGTATATACCATGCAGTGCGTCTTGTAACCAAAGAACTCACTTCACAGAGAAGAGAGACAGCGGCCATACGACCATGGAATCCACTGGTTTTACCATTCCCCATCAGATGAAATGACCTTTGTCTTACAGAAGCTTCTCAGTTTCAGGAGGTCCCATTTATTAATGGTCGATCTTAGTCAATCTCAGTATCTGTGCTACTGGTATTATATTTAGGAAGTGGTCTCCTGTGCCAATGCATTCAAGGCTACTTCCCACTTTCTCTTTTATGAAGTTCAGTGTGTTTGGATTTGTGTTGACATCTTTGATTCATTTGGACTTGAGTTTTGTGCATGGAAATAGATATGGATCTATTTCTAATCTTCTACATGTTGACATCCTGAGTGAGGTAACCCAGGCCCAGAAAGACAAACATGGTATGTACTCACTCATAAGTGGATATTAGACATAAAGCAAAGGATAACCAGCCTACAGTCCACAACCTCAGAGAAGCTAAAACAAGGAGGACCCTAAGAGAGACACACATGGATCTCCTGAGAAGGGGAAAGAGACAAGATCTCTTGAGTAACTTGGGAATGTGGCAGGGAGAGTAGGAGAAAAGGGGGGAAGGGGGAAGGGTGAGGGGAGGAGAACATGAGGGATCAGGAAGGACAGAGATGAAGAGCAAGGGAAGGGATAGCTTGATTAAGGGAGCCATCATGGGGCTATCAAGAAACCTGGCACTAGGGAAATGCCCACGAATCCACAAGGATGACCCCAGCTAAGAATCTAGGAAATAATGGAGAGGGTGCCTGAACTGGCCCTCCCCTGTAATCAGACTGATGACTATCTTAATTGTCATCATAGAATTTTTATCCAGTAAATGACAGGAGCAGATCCAGAGATCTGCAGCTAAGCACTAGGCAGAGCTCCAGGAGTCCAGTTGAAGAGGGGGAGTAGTGATAACATGAGCAAAGGGGTCAAGACCATGATGGAGATACCCACAGAAAGAGCTGACCGGAGCTAGTGGGACCTCACTGACTCTGAACTGACAGCAGTTTGTGTGGCTTAGGCAGTTTGTGGGGTCATCGCAACAGTGTCTATCCCTAGTGCATAAACTGGCTTTTTAGGAGGCCATTCCCTATACCTTGCTGAGCCTAGGATACAGAGAGTGGCCTTGGTCCTGCCTCAAGTGATGTGACAGACTTTGTTGACTCCCGTGGGAGGTCTCACCCTCTGATGAGTGGATGGGGGGGATGGGGGAAAGAGGTGAAGGAACTAAGATTGATATGTAAAATATTGAAATTTTAAAAAAAGATTGCTTTAAAAAAGAAAAGAAGAAAGAAAGATAGAATGGACTTTTGAAGGCACAGTTACAGTGCCAATTTAGGTAGCAACAGGTTGGAGGGCTGGGGCAGGGGTGTTCAGAAGACAGCATAATGCTTGGAATCAGTGTCCAGTATATGATACAGTTTCTCCCACAGCCAGATCCACAGGTCCAGGAGTCAAGGGGTGGACAAAGGAAATGTTCCACTCACTACCAACCCACTTGGAAAATTATGTCCTTCCTTTCCGTACAACCTTAATTTCTGGTGGACTAGAAATTTTGGTTACAGATTGGGGAGTGCTGCTGCCAAAAGACACAATAAACATTCAGCTGTGTGTAAGCTTAGACTTCCCCCTAGGCACTTTGGGCTTCTCAGATCCTTAAGCAAACAAGATAAGAAAAGAGTAACATTTTGAGGTGAAGTGATTGGTCCAGATTACCCTGTGGAAACTGGATTGCTTCTCTGGGATGGAGGTGGGAATGGTTTTGTCTGGAGTGCAGGAGATCCTTTAGGGCAGGGAGTTTGCTGTAAAGTCCTGTTTCCAAGTATTGTATGAAGCTGCAGCCGTAAAGTCTGTCTAACATGACTACCTAGACAAGAGCTGTACAAAGAAGACACCAACAGACCCACCAAAGTGGATGGAAAAAAACCAGGAGGCTTCAGCCACATAGAGAACTACAGGCAATTGAGGAACATGGGGAGTGGGAGAAACAGTTTCCTCTAGAGCAGAGCACACCAATTGGTTGTCCAGTGCCAAATGGTCAGCACTGAAAACATACATATAGGGAACATTGTACAGACTGACCAGGTGACATCTAAGAGTATATATGTATATATGTATACAATATGAATGTGATATGGGAGGGTTTGAAGGAAGAAAAGGGAAGAGAGATGTGCTGTAATTATATTATAATTTGCAAATAAAATGTGTTAAGGGATAGAAGGAAAAGAAAGGGAGAGAGAAATAAGAACAGGTGAGAAAGAAAACATGCTGATTTCAGACATTCATATGAGATTGTCCGCCACCTTTTATTCTAAGAAGAAAAAGTAAAAAAAAATTCTCAAGAGATATTCTTCTTAAAGTTAAATATGCAAAACAGTTGTTAAAGAAATGTAAAATCTACATTTCAGTAGACAGATAACAAAACTATAGTAGTAGTGAAATACTCTGGACATCACAGACAGGCCTTACATCATCAACCTAAAATCGTTCCTTTAGTTTGGCTTTGCGCTTTGACTTTCAGCTTACTTTATGAAGGGCCTGGAGGCTAACAAACAAATTGTTTCAGAAAGTTAAGATCTTCTAAATTTTACAAGTACAATTACAGTTGAAAAACATAAAGAAAATCAAGAGCCTTAACTGTAACTGTAAAATAACACTTCAGAACTTATGTTAAACTGAAACATCAAGAGGTAACATTACTAGCTAATGGACTTATTAAGATTCAAAACAGCATCTAGCCTAGAAAAAGTACTTACATTGGCTGTCCACAAAACTAAAGCAGGTCATCCTGATGTGTCAGGAATAGTAATGGTAAATGTCAGAATGCTGTGTCTTTTTTTTTACTCTTTTTTTATTAAAAATTTCCACCTCCTCCCATTTCCCTCCCCCTCCCCCCTTTAAGTGCATCTCATAATAAGCCAAAAAAAAAAGGCTTTTGGAAATGCATGAACTACAAAAGAAAGACACCAAGGGGAACACCCTATAAAAACCAATACAGTAGAAATCTGAGCTAGCTGGGATGTAGAACCTACTGAAAATAATTTCTTGGACTCAATTTCAGTATTTTAACACAGAAACACTATTTCACAACTACAGACTATACTCATAAACACAAACTACCCAAGTCCACACTGGAAAGAACTTTAGAATGTGAGTGATATTCTAATGTGAAAGTTGATTTCAGCATATTAATAATATCATAATAAACTAAATATAGTAACTATAAAAAATAATATCATTAAATCAGAAGAAATATGAATTTATTTCTAGATCAAATTAAACAGTAAACTAACAAAATGACAGAAAAATGTACCTTTCAAGGACTCAATTATGATATTAATTACCCATGCAAGGGATACAGACAAGCAATTGTATTGGAAAAGCAGAATCATCTCCTTGTGTGTCCAATAAATATATCTTATGATCAAAAACTGACACTGCCATGGTGTTACAAATGGAAAAGGTATTCCAAGTAACAAAATAGGAAATGAGCAAATGTCACTGTGCTAACAGCTAGCAAAATAGACTTCAAGCTAAAACTAGTTATGTCACACTATCAAAGGAATACATGCTCAAGAGACTGTTACAAGTCTGAGCATATAATGTACCAAAATGGGTACACCCAATCCTATACAACAAGCAACATTAGTAATGAAATCACAGATTAACCCTGGCACAATTAGTTGTTGACTTCAATACCCAGCTCTCACCAACAGACAGGCCATGCCAACAACTACAACAACCAAAAAGAAAATAAACAAAGGGAAAAGCAGAAACATAGGTGTGAAATGACATCGTGGATCAAGTAGTCCTAACAGACGTCTACAGACCATTCAATGGAAACACCGAAGAACATTAATATCCTTCTCAGAAGTCCATGAAACTTCCTGTAAACAAAGTCAGAAAACGGTGGGTTACCCCCAAACTGCCCTGTCTTCATATTTCTTTTCATTGATGACATTTGTGTTTGGCTTTTCTTGTTTTTCTAAAACCCTAAGGTATATTGTTTGAGATTTCTGTTTCTTTAAATTCAGGCATTTGTAAATAAACTTTCTCTTAGAACTGCTTGATCCTACAAAATTTTAGTATTTTTTATTTTGTTAATCCCATTCATCAATGAATGGTGTATTCTTCAATCTCTATGTTCATGTATGTTCTATAGTTCTTCTCATTGATTTCTAACTTTAATCTATTATGGTCAAATAGAAAACAAGAAGTTATCTCCAATCTCCCATATTTTGTTAAAACCTGCTTGTGTCTTATGCATTCCGCAAGGGATTTATCCTGGGTACTGTAGGTCTTGTCACAAGCCCAGAGCTGGGAATGTCTGTACATCTAGATAGGGCTCCAACAATAGGGCAAGTAACGATCTCATCAAAATCCACCTTGGAGAATAGTGAGCTTATTAAGCTTTCTTACAGGGCATGGAGGAAGGGTCATTGTGGTTATCACCAAAGCAGACAGATACATTAATGCAAAGTCTCACCTCATGCATGACTGCCTTCTGGGAGCCCATCATGAAGCCCCCTTTCAGCAATCGTTCTGCTTTATGTATTCTAGAGTAAGTATCCCTCCGCTGCCACCCTTCTTCTACTGGAGTATCAACAGTCCCACTATCATTACCATAGACCTAGTCATCTTTGTCTTTTTCTACACCAAGGTTGTAATCATGTTATGCCCAAAGGAGAAATGTCATACTGTAATCTGAAAGTAGGAATAAAATACCTTCATGACAAAAAGGAGGAGAAAGGCACAAGAAAGGGATGAAAGGAATGAAATGCACAATGGAAGGGCCAGCCTGGGCTACTGTTCAAGACCTGTCTCAAAAAACAAAGCAATCTTTAAAAAGCCCAAGACAAATGCCAAACTAGGTCTAGTCTTGCTAGCGAGAGGTTAGTTTCAGAAAGAACTGAACAAAAGGCCCCAAAAGAAAGGATAAAGGGAACAATGGAGAATGAGGTGGGTTAGAGGATAAAGGAAAGATACCCCAGGAATTCAGGGGGTTTTGATGCTTAACTAATTTGCCTTAAAATAGTCCTTTGCCACAGGGGAATGCTAATGACTTGGACTAGACTGCCCAGGGTTTCTATGCTTGTCCTTGCCTATTTGGACAGGTTTTAACCAAGATCTAAGGATGTGTTCCTAGCAGGTGAGGTTATTTTACACGTGTACAGCATTATTTGTTCACTAGCACAGACATCACCAAATATCATGTGGTGATCATCCTCAATTTATTGGTTGAACAAGGATTGAGTCTCCAGGAAACAGTCTCAATTTTTGCCCCAATATATGACATAACTGAATCCTGTCCCATGATCACGTGCAGGTATCTTTCCATCTTTCCCTTGCCAATAGCTGGCAACAGCTTGGAGCCTTCCTAGGCCTGACCAGCTACTGTCACTTATGGATCTTAGGATATGGGAAACTAATAAGAAATCATATGAAGCACCATAAGGGACAGAAAGGACTCTCTAAGTTAGACCCTGTGTTGTCTGAGGGAGAATGACCCCATAGTCTCATATGTTTGGGCACTTGCTCCCAGTTGGGAACTGTTTAGAACAGATGAGGAAGCATGGCCTTGTTAGAGTAGGTTTATCACTAGGGGTAGACTTTTAGGTTTCAAAGGACTCATTCTTACTTAGTATTCTCTCTTAGCCTCCTGTCTGTGGATCAAGATGTGAACTCTCAACTGTTCCTGCTACCATGTCTTTGTTCCACTGGCATAGACTCTACCTCTCTAGAACTGTTGAATGCTTTCTTTTATAAACTTGTCTTGGTTTTATTGTTTTATCACAGAATCAGAAAAGTAAATAAGTCAGACACTTTGGAACAAAGGTCCTCACTTAGCCAACTAAAAGTGGACTCTTTCATCTGCTACAGCCTTGGCCTTGGCCCAACTAGACACACTAATCCAATTTTATGCCACTGAATGAAGAGTGGCCTTGGGAGCTCCCACTCAGAAACTTACAATGCCCATAGGGCACCTAACTAAAAGCACACTCTGTGACACAGAGCTGACATACACTTCTCAGGGCTCTGCTTTAGAATCACTACTAGTTAAAGGAGGACCACAAATCACTTTGGGGGCACCCCTAACTATGTCTCTGTCCAGCTGAAAGCTAAGGGTACATTCCTGCTTGTAGACAGCTACCACTTCTGATGGTTCAGAACAGCAATCATTGGCTCTTGGCTAAGATGCCTTTTGTGAGTCCACTCTCCAGACATTATCCCCTGGCTTTGCCTAGAAATATAAATCCTTTGCCTTTATACTGTCTTCTGTGAAGAAAATGGGGGGGGGAGGTGAGAGGGCATTTGTTTTCTTCCAGTCCTAGGCTCTCTTTCTTGGGAATAAGGGCAAGATATGGTATGCACACATAATGCCTTTTCTTTGGGCATTTTTCAATGTATCTGCAGCCAATGGTGAGATATAATCACACGGCAAGATATAAATAACACTAAGTCTAATTTCCTCTCTGCTCTTTATGGGCACCAAGATTCCCCCTCTTTCCTTCACTATCTCCTTTCCCTTAGAGACAAACAGATGTCTGCTTATATTTAGAAAAAGGAAAAGAAAAAAACAGTTTATCAAGGTTAGGCACATAGACATCTGCTCAAAACTGAGGGCACTAAGTATGTGCTGTACTTACAGCTAGGTGCTTGATCCCAGGGTCACCAGAGGCAGGTGGATCTCTGTGAGCTCATGGTCACCCTGGGCTACACAGGATTGAATCTACTTAAAAGAGAAACAGACCTCACACAAAGGTGATCCCAGCTCTTGGGATCCCACACCTTTACTCCCAACACTAGGGAGGTGGAGACAGGAGCAATATGGCTGGGTAAAGAGAGGAATATAAAGGGAACTCAGTGGAGTGTGGAGTCTTAGGTTGGTGGAGAGCATTGCAGAATCGCCCCTTTGTTTGTCTGACCCTTGGTAAAGGTAAGATCTCTCTAGTGGCTTGGCTGCTTTGCTTTCCTGATCTTTAGGTTGAAACCCAATATCTGTCTCTGGGTTTTTATTATTTGTGCTACACACTGCTATATCCATGCTAACCAAACTCATGTCTCTTTTTATTAAACTGTAGCTACTCTCACATAATGTTTTCTGAGTGTCCCTATTGCTATATAAGGTCAATGCATTTTCTATATCAGACTATGAAAGTAATGCAAAACTTTCTTGGTGAATTCTTTTGGTTTTGAGGAATTACTTTACATAATGTATTATCTGGGCCCTGTAGCCATGTGCCTTCAACACAGTGTAGCCAGAACCAAGAGCTTTCTTTTTTTAATTTCCTCCCAGTCACCCCAGATCCTTACAGAAAAGAAATTTATGACATATCTGAGAGATATTGGCTTCAATGAAAAAAAAAAAGTAAAGTTTGACCCCTCCCAATCAAGGCAGTTTGTGGGTCCTGACCCTATCTGGTCAGGAATCTTAATCACTGCTAAGGTTTCTTCAGAAATGGAGGGAGCATGTGGTCCTTGGTTCTCATCAACCATAACTCTGGAGTTGACAAATGAGTGCTACTGTTAATTCCTAGATCTATTGATTTGTCTCTCAGATGCATTCCATGCTTTTATTAACTACTGATTCTTTTAAGTCAGTCAAGGAAAACATAGGAATAACTCATCAATGTTTTGGGGATAATGGCCATGTTGGTAAGGATGGCTCTACCTGAAAAGCTTCATCTACCCTTATGCTCACTATGAAGGGAGACAACATAGGTTTCAGGGTCATAGGAGTGAATGTGGCTACTATAATTGACCTCTCAAATGCTCACTAATGGGGAGAGGACAAATAATGGGGTTATCAGGATGTCCTGGTGTAGGGGGATAAAGAAGAAACTGGAAGACATTCTAATATCTCCTCTTGGTCCTGTAGATGGTTAACCATCCATCACTTATTTGATCCACAGACCTTGAAATAATCTCTTTATATTCTTCTGCACTCTTGGGCTTTGCCTGAATTTAAACTGACTGATAGAAAAAAAAACTGGCTTCTAAAGGGAAATATCATTCATAGTATTGTCTTTTTGTAGGTGATACTGAATCATGAATCTAGTTAGTCTTATCAATAAAAGCCAGGAGTCAGACACTGGGGCAAAAACCTAGAAGAACAAAGAAGCGGGAGCAACGGCCAGTTCCTTCTTCCTCTCTCATTGCTCAGTCTGAAATGGCCCAGATCCTGTCTCTGCCCTCACCTTACCACTTCCTTTCTCCACTTCCCGAATGCTGGGATTAAAGGCATAAGCCACCAGCTTCTGTGGTTAAGTAGTGGCTATCTCTGCCCTCAGATCTCCAGGCAAGCTTTATTTGTCAGAACACAGACAAAATATCACACAAGATACAGCACTTAGTTGTCAAATTTTCAGGTTGCCTGCTTCCACTTAGAGGTACAGGCTGGTTGTGGGTACAGAGTTGTAAGTCGCTGGCCACCCCTAAGCCTAGCAAGGGAGCATTTCAAGTTAAAACACTTGTGAAGGCAGGTTCGTCAGCCAGAATGCTCCTTCATGACCATGGGAGCTTACTACAATATACTCATGACCTTATAAAATTTAAGGTATCAGATGGTGACCCTTCAATATAAAATCTTCCCTCTGTGACAGCATTAGGAGGTAGGAAAAGAACTTTTCTTTCTCTTGTCAATACCGGATTGCAATGTGCAACACAGCAGGGGGTAAGATTAATATGAACAAATTCGTACAAGGACAAAAGTTCTGGGTTCAGCTTAATGTCACTGAAGTCAATAGTGAGTCTCCAAATAAGTTAGTAAATTTTTTAATGTCACTATGTCCTGTGGTATTAAGAAAGACAATAAAATAAAAGGTGCCAGAAAGAGGAGTAAATAACAGAAGGATGGGGATTTTTTTAGTAAATGAAGATTTGTACATGGTAAGACTTTGGCCTAAAGTTAAGATGGTTGTATAGTTCTAGAATGGGAAAGATAAAGACAAAGTTTGGAAACCAAAACAGTCCCAAAAGTTCTGAGTAGGTTATATGAGGTAAAAGTCGAGACTTGGATATGATAAGCATGATGATAAAAATTAATATATGAACAATTGAAGAAATAGAGGCCATGAATTTGAAAGAGAGCAAGGGGTACATGGGAATGGTTGGAGGAGTAATGTAAAGGAGGAAAATGATGTATTTGTCCTCAATTTCAAATATAAAAATTATGGCATTGCTGTAGACTATTTAAGTTTCAACTACAAGAATTTGGAACTATTGTACATACACATGAATTTGCTGTGGCTTTATCAACTGACACTTGAGATTTCATCTGAAATGAATTGTTACATCTGGCAAAGACACCAAAAACTAAAACACTAAATCCAAAAATCGAACAAGGTATATAATTTAAGGTGAAGGGTTTACTTCTCTAGCTACAAGCTCTTTCTCTTATAAAAGACATTTTATGTGGGACTGATAGAATTTCTAAACCTAAGAGCTCTTAAGAGTTCAATGTCAAGTTTGTTTTAAATGAGACAACTTGTGAAGATCTTTCAGCTACCAAACTTTGATGATGTCCCATCAATCAATTCTGTGGTAAAACTTACTATCATTTTTGCATATGAGAATATTGTTTCCAATGCAAATAGATGCCTTCTACCAAACAACAAACTTACTGTACACTGCTTCATTCGTGTAACAAAAAATGTATGCAGCCCTTTATTGTGAAAGCATCTTAATGCAGACCCACCAACTATCTTCCAAACATTCAAGGATTTTTAAAGCAGCACCTCCCCTCCTAACCTGTTTCTTTCAGGAAGTCTTGCTAAAAAGTAGGTTTTCAATATCATCATATATTTATTTCTTTTCAACTTTAAGAACCTTTCTTTTATTGCTTCAATGGCATTTCTTGTCTTCCACAATACTGAGGTCATTTAAGATGTAGTAACTTCCAGTTTCTTGGCTTTGAATTTCCACCACTATCTGTGCAACCTTTACAGTATTCATCCTTTTACACAACATATCTGACTGATTAGGCACAATGAACTTACTAACAAATCACTTAACATGAACTATGCTTCAGTTCTCCGTATACTTTACAAGGTTCTTATATTTAAAACAATACTTGTTACATATCTATTATTTGTTTCTACTAATATCTAGATTTACATAATTCAAAATGCTATCATAAGGTGCTTTTATATTTTATATTTATTTAATCCCCATGCCTAGCTATATAAAACAGTCCTGCGTGTAAAAATGTTCTTGATGTATTGACTTGCAATGCTCTGGGGTTGTTCTGAAGGAGTATTATAATTGTTCTCCAGTCATTTATCAAAATGTTAAGTTGCTAACAGTTCTCAAAAATTTTCAACTAAAACAGGCCCCTAGTAACCAAGGACTCAATGACAGTTTGAAATAGGAATTGAAAATTCTATGCTGCAGCAGCTTTAATTGGCTTCCATTGCTTATCAAAAGTACTCTCGGGCTGAGGCCTTTAGGATGATCAGAGAAACAAGACCAGCTTGCCTGATCTGCCTTTGCCTGCTCTCACAGTTAACACAGGAGATACTCATTTGTTTATAATCAGTATAGGGCTTCACCCTACAGAGCCCCATCTTTCCAAGAAAAGTGCATTTAAAATTGTATGCTAATTCTTTTTTTTTTAAAACTTATTTGTGTTTGTGCTTGTTTGTAT
This sequence comes from Bramus lutescens, assembly GCA_001685075.1. Classification (NCBI taxonomy): domain Eukaryota; kingdom Metazoa; phylum Chordata; class Mammalia; order Rodentia; family Cricetidae; genus Bramus; species Bramus lutescens. The sequence goes on along the minus strand of LOEQ01002268.1, from coordinate 161,900 downwards.
GTACACGTGAACACATATGCAATTAGAGGTCAAAGGACAACTTCAGCAGTCAGTTCTCTCCTTCCGTAAGGAGTGCAATGAACAAACCCTGGTCATTAGGCTTGACAGCAAGAGCCTTTGCTCACTAAACCATCTGCAGCCCTCATGGATCTTAGTTTTTCACCTGTTTTACATTTCCTCTACAATGTATCAATGTTGGTTTACATTTAAAGGAAAGGTTTCCCCTTTTTATTTCTAATCAAAACCAAAGTGCTAAGAAGTTGTACCCATGTTTATTTATTCTATGGTTTAGCCCCACGGTAGTTAATACCATAGGTGTAGCACTACTTGATGTTGAGAAAACAACCTTAGCCTGAGTTTCCTTCAGGACACGGCTTTTGCACCCTTCCAGCAGCAACTAAAACATTAATCTCAAAACAGCGGATAAGTTAATAATACAACAGTAATAGCTGCACTTTAATAGTACTGAGGTTTTAAAACTTGTCATATATATAATATTTATTATATACATGTCATATTATACATATATAATTTTAAATTATGTGTATGAGTGCATGTGTCTGTGGAATATAGAAGAGGGTATTTTATTACCTGGAGCTGGAGTTAAAGGCCATTAATATTCACTTTAAAGAAAGCCAAATTTGAATATATTACATTATAGTCACGTATCAGCTATATCCTACTGAAGCCTGTAAGTGAATTTCCACTTTTCTCTAAAGTGAAGGTAGGCTAGTAGAATACTACCCAAAATAAACCAGGTAGATTTGTTTTGTTTTACATTTTTTTTGTTTTCTTATTTGTGTGTATTGTGTAAGCATGTATATGCCACATTGTGGTGTAGCAGTTTCTGCCAAGATTGAAACATACTATCTATTCAAGATTGAAACATACTATCCATCCAAAAGTAAAACATACTATCCAGCAGAGAACCTCCTCAAGCTGGAAGATAAACAACTTGAAAGAGCTCCAGGAGATTCCTAAAACGACCAATAAATATTCACTAGTCCCACCCCACCCAGTATTTAAGAAGAGGTGAAATGAACTCAGACCAGACAAGCTGACTGGAAGAGAATTAGTCTGGGACACTTGGAAAGGACACTCTCCAACCTGTTGATCTGCCTCCAGGCTGTGCAGCATGCTCTAAGTTCCCAGTTTTTGTGAGCTGTCACCTATGCTGGGGTGGGCTTTGGTGATTCAGCTGTCTTTGAGCCAGTTACTGTAAGTAACCCTTCACTGATATTCTTGAAAGAAACTTTAAGAAAATTCATTGGTTTACCAAGTTGGATTTTTGTGCTATATGTACTTTGGTCTGTCATGAACTCCCCATCTGGAGTAAGTAGGCCTGTGTGTTGTGCTTCCTCAGGAAAAGCTTTGTCACACAACGTTGACACATCCTATGTGTGAAGATCACATGACAATTTTTCCTTACTCATTTCTCTCCTTCTACCATGTGGGTTCCAGGAATTAAAATCAGGTCCAAAGGCTTGGATAACAAACATCTTTGCAATGCTGAACCATCTCAAGGGCCCTAGTTTGCTTTTTGAGATGATATTTTTGGCCTGAAACTGTTGGAGACCCTCTCACCATGGTCATGCTACAAGGAATTACAGGCATGGGTCCTCACACCCACTTTAAAACTCATACACTTCTAAAATAGAATGCCAACAAACTCAACAGAGGTGCTCCTGTTAAAATACTAGTCATCTTTCCCCTATAAAAGTCTCAATGTTATATTAACACCCTACTATCCTGGGTACTACTTGTGAGATATATAGATATATGTGTATATTATATGCATAATATATGAATAATGTACATGCATATATAAAATATATATCATATATACACATCTATCAAACAATGAACAATTATATAAAAATAAATTTATAATGAATATTTTATGGTATTAATCCTGAATGTAAGAACAAATTATAAATCTTCTTTATTCAAAGTAAGTTTTCACTGTGTTTGTCTTTTAAAAAGCAAGCTATGGGGGCTGGAGAGATGGTTCAACAGTTAGGAGCACTGGATGCTCTTCCAGAGGTCCTGAGTTCAATTCCCAGCAACCACATGGTGGCTCACAATGATCTGTAATGAGATCTGGCGCCCTCTTCTGACCTGCAGGCATACATGCAGACGGAACACTGTATACATAATAAATACATCTTTGAAAAAAAAAAAGAAACCGATTCAGGCAAATTAAATTAATAAATAAATAAATAAACAAACAAACAAGCTATGAGCTGGGCATGGTGGCACATGAGTGTGAGCCCAGCTCTTTAGAAGCAGAAGCAGTAGGATTACTGAGTTCCAGGCCAGCCTAGGCTTAATAATAAGACAAACAAAACTAATAATAATAAATATTTTTAAGTTATAATTTGGAAATTTGGTAATCTGCTGCCTTGCCGTATATAAAGCACAACTGGGTACAGAATTATTTTGAAATTCGTGCAAAGACTGTATCCATGCCCAGCAGAGGGTTCCTGGGGTGGAGGAAATACAGCAGGAACCTCGCCCTGCCCACCGCGGGCCCCTCAGAGAACCCTGTGGCGAGTGGGAAACAGTAGTTTAGGACCCTGGACAGTGCTGAGGCCTCCACCCTGGCATCCACCAGGGAAGCCTGTGACCTTGCGCTGGGGCCTAGAAGATGGCGACACGCAAGGACCACAGGACTGGGTCTCAACCTCTCAACCGAAGCCACACCTTACCGTGAGCCCCCGACCCAGTTCATCTCTCTAGAGCTTCCCGTGCTGGGCCCTCGCAGCTCGCAAGCGGAGCCACACAGCCAGATAGCGGCCTGGGCTTCTCCCGACAGCCTCAGTGTGAGAGCGCCTTCCTTCCGGTGTGGCACCAGGTCCCGCTCCATGCACTTCCGGCTAGGTGCCCATGGCCACCCAGCTTTCCGTCCGCTTCTGTGCTGGGCCATCAGCTCACCCCGTGTCTTGGAAAGGCCGCCCTCTACCGATATCTGCATGCGTAGTAGCTGACATTGCCATTCCAACTTGTCGCATCGATCCCACACTCTTGGCCTGAATTTGCGGTACAGTCTTACTATTTGGAAAGCATTGTTGAGAAGAAACATCACGCTGTACGAACTTAACTGTTGTGTCCATTTTGTGAATCCCGCGGAGTCTTAATGAGATTCGATTAGCTGTCAAAGTCCTAAGACATTAAGTTCCTTTCTGAGGAAACACAACAACAAAATCCCAAAACAAAAGTTGGATTTTTCTGTTCATTTCTGTATGATTTTATAGTCTTCACAAAACAGTTCTCAGTGAGAAATTTCTTGTCCCGAATAAATGCACAAATTAATTTTTTTCAAATTGCCGTGACTTTTTATCCTGAAAAAGTATCAAAATAGAAGTTGTTAAGAAATAGTACCGAGAATAAATATATCTTCTTTAATAGCATTAATCCTAATTTTTATAATAAAACTCACATATTATATGTAATTTAATGAAAAAGTGAATTCAGCATTTCAAAAAAAATCATGAAACGCCTGCTGACTTTTAGTTAACCTTCATCTTCCTACTTATGTTTTAAATCTATTGACTAACTAAAAGGGGAAACTTCTTAGCTAATACATTATCTTGCTTTCTTCTTTTTCTTGAAGGTACACAAAAAGTTTGCTTTTCTGCTGAGGAAAGTGAAGGACTGAAAACCTAGATAAATTATTTCTTCTTCCTGAATGGAGTCCTTTTGTTTCTATAGTCACAAGGGTGCAAGTGAACCAAGCTACAGATTAACACTGAGACACAGGCTTAGACGAGATATCGCCAGGGTTGCCTTCACAGAAAATAGTATCTCCCTAAGAACGTGGGTACAGTTGAAATATTGACTTAAGAAGTTAGGATCGATGTTGTTTATGCCTTTAATAAGTAAAGCTAGCATAACTGATACATAGAGTTTTAACACCATATCTAAGGGCCAAAATATCGATTAAGTAATCATTTGGGTTTGAAGTCAATACAAGAAAACAATGTTGTACAAATAAAATACAATTTCTTATTTTGAGAAGAAAAAATCACTCAAATTTCTTAAATTTTGATAATTTATCTATTATTTCTAAAGATAGATTGCTGATTTATAATAGGAGCATAAACACACTGCATCATATATTTCTCTCTATATATAGTTCTCTTCATTAGGAAGATGTTTCATACTTTATGAAACACACACATATATATATAATATGTTTCATGTTTTATGGACATATATATATATATGATTTCCAATTCTGCTCTTGATATTGGTGATCCATGAGATCCATGAGAATATCACACTTTTTAAAGCAAAGCGATTTAATTACTGTACTTAGGAAAAAATTAAATATTTTTTATTTTATTTGTATGAATGGGTGTCTTGCCTATACATATGTGTGTGTACCTCTTTCATCCATAACTATCCTCAGGGACCATAAGAAGGCATGTGGTCCCCTGGAACTGTAGTTACAGACAGTTGTGAGTCACCATGTCAGTGCTGGAAAACTGGGTCCTCTGCAAGAGAAGTAAATGGTCTTAACTGCTTAGCCATGTAGCCATCTCTCCAAATTTCTGCATTTATAATTTTTAAAAATTAATGTCAAATATTTTTCTCAGAATATTTTCCCCCTTGAGAAAATGTTAATATTTTATGTGAAATTACATAAAATTTAGAAGCTTGAGTGGAAGTTTAATAATTCTTACCATAATAACAAGTGGAGTTTTTTCATTTCCTTTTTCTCTCCTAGTCTGGAATTCAAACCAAAATTAACTTTCTCATTGCTTTAATTACTTACTACCAATACAAAAAATCAATTTTTTGGAATACTAATTTAAGATGTGTTACATTCATTTATTCTGTGGAACATTTGTTTAATGATGCAAAAATGTATTACATTCTTTTATGCTGCATTTGTTTAACTCTGTGAAGCTGTGTAACTTTGCCTGTCTAAAATACCTGATTGATCTAATAAAGAGCTGAATGACCAATAGCAAGGCAGGATAAAAGATAGGTGGGGCTGGCAGGCAGAGAGAAATCTGAAAAGAAAAGATCAAGGAGCAAGAACAAGGAGACAATGACAATAGGGGCCAACAACACAGTCAGCCAAGGAGTAAAAGTGAAAGTAAGGTACACAGAAGTAAGAAGTGGGGGAGGGGGGATGACCAGGGTCAAAAGGTGGGAGGGTGATGTAGGAGGGTCATCTGTCTATGTGTTACTTTCATTTGTTATTAAAGATATTGCCTTGGCCTTTTGATAGGCCAGCCCTTAGGTGGGTGGAGTAGACAGAACAGGATTC
>LOEQ01002268.1:128393-147291 GCA_001685075.1 Bramus lutescens | reverse complement strand
ATGTATGTATGTGTGTATGTATGTATGTATTGAGCCTAATCACTTAGTTGTCTCTCATATTACAGATAAAATAATTGCATGATACTATATGTATTTTGGCATAAGAAGGTGAAGAAATGAGTGAAACAATGGCTTGAGACACGGTTCAGTGGTTAAGAGCACTTGCTGCTCCTACAGGGAACTAGAGTTCTGTTCCCAGCATCCCTATTGAGTAGCTCACAGGTGCTTGTTACCCTAGTTCCAAGGTACTTGGCATCCTTTTCTGGCCTGCATGGGCAGTATCTATCCTCATGTGCACATACCCACCTGCCCCCACACATATTCGTAATTAAAAATTAAAATAAAAATTCAAAAATATGAAACAGAATAGATAAGAGAATGATTAATTTGGAAAATGAGAATGAGGTGGGATAGAAAAAGGGGAAGTGGGAAAATCCTTCACCTGATGTAATAGTTAACCAAGCTTTGGGAGGACTATCTAAATTTATAGGCTTTAGTTTTCTTAATCGTGTGGGTAGTTGTACATATCATTCAGCGTTGCTGTGTAATTGTAATGTTCCAGTGTGCATTGTTCTTGGGAAGTACTAAAAAGTGAGGTACCCATTCTTGTCAGCATTTATTACACTCCGAACCTATGAGCTCTAGAGTTAGAGGACTTGAGTTTAAAGACAAACTATTCTGCTTACACCCTGGGAAAACCATTCCACTTTTCTGTATTTCAAATTTCTCATATTCAAAATAGGCAAAGTTAGCAGGATTGTCATAACGATTAATGCAAAGCTTAGTGTGGTATCTGCTCATAGAAAGTAATTCATGGACGTTTGCTGATATCATCATTGTTGTTTAAAGAAGCAAGGATCTGAAAGTGGCTAGGAAGTCCGAAGTAAGACTGTTTAGGAGAATGAATCTGTAGAGTTTATTTGGAGGGGGGAAAAGGTAAGCAACAACTTTGTTGTAGATCTACTTGGCTGTTATTGATCTACTTTTACAATGTCAAGTGAGCATTCATAGTAAGGACAGAGCATTCATATTGGAAAAAAAATACTTTCAGAGCATACTGTTTTCCACTTCAGAAGAAGGCCTTAGATCCTTGATTTTAGAGATCCTGGCTTGTCTAAATTCATATGTGTAGCTAGCTGGAGCCTTGGGGATTGGAGACACTATGTAACTCCTGGTACACTACCTTTGCTCCTGCACCACAGCCACGATGCTGAAACTTGCTTTGTAAGTTGACAGTAATAATGGGCCAGTCACTGAAATGGAAACTTTCAAGTTATTTTGTTACTTTATTAATTATTTCAAGGCTATGTGTCATTGTAAGGCTAATTCAAGTCTTCAGTTACTTTGTTACTTTATTAATTATTTCAAGGCTATATGTCATTGTAAGGCTATGTCTCCCTGTCTTTGTATTGAGGGAAAAACAGATGACAGAGGAAAACTTGTCAATGGGGACGTTGTTCCTCACTAAAACGTCACATGTGCTGACCTGAGAAATAAAATCGGTGAGCATTTAGGTCATGGATTTATATCTCTGACATTAAGGAATCTGGCCTTGTTAGAGAGGCCAGGCAGGTGACTGTTCATGCAGGCTTATCATTGCTTGTCTGGTTTCCATGGTACCTGCCAAAAAACATGGTAGTTTAAAAGTGATGCACTGCGGGAAAATATTTACTTTGTTGCTAAAAGCATAAAGAAACCCCAGAAGGCATTAATCTGTCAAAGCAGCACTGGAGCTATGATTCCACACTAACTCCTAGTCCATCTGTGCAAATGGGTTTTTGTTGTTGTTCTTGTTCCACAGAGGTTGCCAGTGAAAGGCCAAACCCCTTTTAACCCACATTCATAAAAACCCAGTGATTAGCTGAGATGGTCAACCAGATGGTTGAAATCCTAACCCTTTCTTAGCTTTAGCTCATGGATGAATTCACTATTTCAGTAGCTGGTTGAGAATCCCAAAGAGTTTTTCTATTGATTATCTACATCTCGTTATGCATTTAAATATATTTTTCAAGATATCTAGAGCCAAGCATTGCTGCACAACTATTATCCTAGAACTCAGGTGACTGAGGATGGAGGATCACAATGTAAAGACACAGTCAGGACTCATAGTGAGAAGATAGTAAATTCTAAAGGACTGACAGAGAAGGACATGCTAATGATTCAGCTGAACTATAGGATGAAGAATCCTTGAGAAAGGAGGAAAACATCAAAATAATGAGGGCCAGATTAGTTCAGATTCCTGTTATAGGAACCATACCACAATTGTTTTTTGCATTCTACTTAGTATGCTGGTATGCATGTCTGCATGGGCCTTTGCATGTATGCATGTGTGCATATGGGTGCATGTGTGTGAAGATCAGATACAGGAACTGTCTAAAGGAAGCTAAATAGAAATAACCTAACGCCTACAGATTTAGTTGTACTAACTTCTTGTTCTAATTAAATAATGCAAAAGGGAACTTGGAATATACCCTAAAACATAGTATTTATTATACTTAATAATAATAGTTAAATGTATTTCTAGGAAATTGCTAGTAGTGATAAAATATTGTTATTTTAGCCATAATTTAATTGATATAAAGTAAGGCAATTACTTGGAAAAAATAGCATTTCTGTGATTTTTCTCTTAGATCTGGAGGACGGCCCAAAGCAGGCAATGGTTAGCGATCGGACAGAAGCCTTCACCACCGCCCGAAATTTATTGGCCTCTGGAGCTGACGCTATTGAAAGAATTATGTCTTCATACAAAGAGGTAATTGAATTTCTTGCAAATTTGTGTAATTGAATTTCTTGAAAATTTGTGTGATTGAATTTCTTGCAAATTTGTGTAAAATATGAGAGCATCCGAAAGCGAAGTGTAAATAATGAAGTATGCGTAGCATTTTAGAAACAGGTATTTTTTCTCCCTCTCTCTCAAAATTGCCAAGAGTATAATTGAGGTCAAGCGTGGCAACTCTACGGTGAGGTGGTCAGTTACTTATGTTTACAAGCATAATTTTACTTGATTTTAAATGAAGAGAACAAAACAGAATCGGTCTTGTGTGGCCTCTAGAGCCCATGCCTGATTTACATTCAGACTTCATCATTTACAAGACATGTGATCTCTTCAAGATTCTTGTCTGCATGGATCCCTGCTTCTTTATTTGTAAGTTGGGGTGATGACAGCAAGGATTTTTCAGGGTGTCAAAAGTTTATAATGTGGGATCAATGCATTTCAATAGTGTTAGTTAATAATACCAGGTTTACATCTTGCAAACTTTGCTCATTCTTCATTGATGAAATCTCATCAGGAATATATTAAAAAAAAAAACCTCGTGATACAACTTCTAGTGGTCTTTGAAGCACGTGGATGGGCTTCTCTGTCTCTGTCACTTTACCTTGGCTCTCTCCCTAGTAGCTGACCCTGAACTCTCTGACCACAGGGGTCTCATTGCTCATCTTTCACTCCCAGCATTCGTTCAAAAGGATGGCAAAACAACAATAAGACCTGTGGCTACCACTGGGTTAAGATTCAAAAGACTATTCAATTCAGATATTTCCAAAATTCTATTAATTAATTTTATAAATCATAGAGCAATATGAATATTCAACTACCACTGCAAATTTATCTCCTAATTTAATTAAAGTACAGTGTATGATACAACTTCAAAGTTTCTGAGTTCCTTACAGAACTGATTTACTGATTAGGATTTCCTCTTCACCAAAAAACCAATAGTTCAGTACCTCTTATCTAAACTGCTCAATTTCTAAAATTTCAAACAGTAATTTTAATAATTTGGGGACCTAGTTTTTGGAATATTTTTTTCATGTCACTCACTTTAATATTAAGCAATATATTTACTATTAAAATTAGACGATGCCAGACAGTGGTGGTGCATTCCTTTAAACCCAGTACTTGGGAGGCAGAGGGAGGCAGATCTCTTAGGAGTTAGAGACCAGCCTGATGTATTGAGTGAGTTCCAGGACAAACAGGACTACACAGTGAAACATTGTCTCTAGGGGGGCAAAAAGCAATAAACAAACAAACAAACAAACAAACAAATAAATAAATAAATAAATAAGACAAAGAAATTGCCCATCTCACATTGATATGTGCTAAGTCACTAAAGGATCATCGTTTACCCATCCTAGATTATCTCCAATGGTAAAAATGACTTCACTTGTCATTATCTAGACTTCATATGCCATGAATCTAAGACCGTTCACTTCTTTTTTTAATTTTTTTTTAGATTTATTTATTATGTATACAACAATCTGCCTCCGTGTATGCCCTCATGCCAGAAAAGGGCGCCAGATCTCATTACAGGTGGTTGTGAGCCACCATGTGGTTGTTAGGAATTGAACTCAGGACCTCTGGAAAAGCAGCCAGTGCTCTTAACCACTGAGCCATCTCTCCAGCCCCAGACTGTTCACTTCTTAAAAGCACATTGTGCTACTGTGAGCAGACAAGAAGTCAACATGCCTTCTCCATGAGCTGCAAGGAGCAAACGCTCCTTCTTAGTCAGGATTCTATGCTCCACAACAAACCCCTGGTGACCCAAAGCACCTGTCTCCTGGCATACTCTTAGTTTTCTAGACGTCCCTTCCCACTCCAGTGTCTACCCAGTCTACTTACCCATTGCTTACTGTTCTTTTTTTATTCTTTCTGTAATTTTAGATTTTTCCTATGGCAATATTTTTATTTGCCCAACTGGCTATTTGGTTTATACACGGAGCCGGACATATCCGGAAAGAGGGAAACTTAACTGAAACAATATCTCTAATAAGATTGGCTTGTGGGGGTGTTGTACGGGTCGTGGGAAGGCCTAGGCCACTGTGGGTGAGTAGTGCCAGCTGCCCCTTCTGAGCAGGTGGTCCTGAGTTGTATATGAAAATGGCTGAACATACCATGGGAGCAAGCCTGTAAGTGGTGCTCCTCATGGCCTCTCCTTCAGTTCCTGCCCTGACTCCGTCAGTGACAGAGTGTGGCCTAGCAGTTGTAGGATAAAATAAACCCTCTCCTCTCCAGGTAGCTTTTGGTCATGGCCTTTTATCACAGCAGTAGAAGTCCTCACGAGGACACACACGTTTCTTTTAAATATGTATTTTGCTAAACAGTCTCTCTTTTTGCCTCTATTTAAGAGCTCAAGACTTCCTTCCAGATACCATTTTCAAAATCATCCTTTAGATAGCTATAACATTAACATACATCAATAAATAGTCAAATTACAGGCCTTCTCTTCAGTAGAAGGGCCTGTGACACCAACACCTCTTCATTATAGCTCAAGTTTTACACTCAAAGCTCTCGGCCATCTGCCAGCATCCGTGTGTTAATCTACAGATGACAGTTACGAGACATCTTTTGTGTCATGCATGCTTACTGGTGTCAGTTTTCCAGTTCTTTTGCTTAGCCGAATGATACGGTTCAGACAAGTCACCTTTCACAGTCCCCTGACAACAAGCTGTTCTGGCAGAATAGCAAACCAGCAGAAGTTTAGCCTAGATGGACAGCTGGCACAACAAAGTGTCTTGCTACGGAGCCTTGTGGACTAAAGCAGGAATTCATTTCGTCTTATCTTAGAATCTTATCTAGAAAACAATCATCTGCTTATAGCTTTCCTTGAGCATTGAAGCCATGTTTGTCTTCAGTCCAGAAGCCAGTTTGTGGGGTTTATGCTGCAAAGGTCCTGGAGCCTCTCACTGGGCTCTCTTTCACAATTTGTCCCCTCTATTACAGATATTCTTATACTGAAACAGGAACTTTGACAACATTTGGCTTAGAAACGTTTGTTTATAAATAAGACCAAAAGTACTTTTCTCCTATTTAGTAAATTCCTATCCACGCGTCTATAAACAAACCTGCTTCTTGGTGCTGCTTATAGTTAGGAAAGCTGCTTCGGGTTATATTTGGAGACAGCAAATGTGGCTGGAAGAATTGTTTGCTTTTAATATTTAACTAATAAATAAAATTAGAGTCAATGTCATATTGTTTTTCACTGTTCTGTTTTAAATTTTTGTATATATGTGTGTATTTATGGAGGAGTGAACCCCAAGGCTTCATATATGCTCGACAAGTGTTCCATCACTAAGCTACATATGCAGAGTAATGATCTAGTTTAAATAGAAAAAGAAAATGGATGGTAATTGTAATACATGTTTTTAATCCCAGTGCTTAGGAGGCAGGGCAGGCAGATCTCTTTAAGTATGAGGCCAGCCAGAGCCACTACACAGTAAGTTTCTGACTCAAAAACAAAACAAACAGAAAACCCAAACAAACAAACAAACAAACAAACAAACAAACGGAACCAAATATAAAGGATCATACTTTTATTTAAGTGGGACAAATCAGAAATGTGACTAAAAGGCATGCATGACTCATTAATATTACAGAAGCTTCTCAGTTCATTTTGAGCACTGAGGTAAATCAATATTTTTGTTTTACAAGTCCAACGAAACCTATACCTATGTCTTCTTTATTGTCCCTAATAAGTTTCTTACCATGGCTTGCTTCAGTAATCAGATGTATTGGGTTTTTTTCTGTCATATACAATAAAGTAGAATCTTCAGCAACAAATTGAAAGGTTTATATACTACATAATATTTTAGAGTATCTATTATGGCTGTATTAACTCATTCTTTACATATTGATTTTAGATCACTGAACTAGCAGGTTATACTACTAGAGTCTACAATATGTTCTGGGTCTTTGATGAAGTGAAAAGAGGCATTTATAAGAGAAATGTCACTCAGGAGCCTGACCAGCATAGCAAGAGTGGAGGGAACGTGGAGCTACCCCTCAGTGACACCCTAGCAATTAAAGGTAACTAACTTCAGGCGTTTTCATGATGTGGGATTCAGTGTCATCTTATGAAAAGAACTAAAGGATTCTTTTCTAGAAAGCAGCTTTTCGGAGTTAAAGAAACCAGAATTTGAACAGAAAGCATTATTTAAACAGCGGTCTGTAATATTGTGCTGACAAACAGGAGAGGAAGGAAACGTGGCAGTGATATTCTGGGAAATGTCTTCACGTTGTATTTGCAGACAGCACACGTGGCTCGAAGAATCGTTTGCTCTTAAAGTCTGAGCTAATAAATAGAACTAATGCTACTGCCTTATTGTATTTCATTATTCTATTTCTAAATGTTTGTCATGTATTAAAATATTTCACTTCCTAATTTTTTTCTTGGAAAAGTGTAATTTTTTTGTAGGAAATAGGGGAACCGAATAACTCTAATTGTGTGGCTAGGTTATATCAGATAGAGTTTAAGGCTGTGAGGATAAAGATACTGATTTTGATTATAAAATTGTTTTCTCAGAAACATTTTCTAAGTGGATTTAAATATAGATGTTAAATTGACTTTTTTATTTTTTCCTATGTCTTATAGATGTGAATTATCTTTATAATTGAGTTTATCCATTCTGTTGTATTATTCAAAAGAATTAGCAGTAACTTGTGATGGCCTTTGTAATATAAACTCTTTCTTGATTACAGGAACAGTTATTGATGTGGATCACGGAATCATTTGTGAAAATGTGCCCATAATTACACCAGCAGGAGAAGTGGTGGCTTCAAGGCTAAACTTCAAAGTAAGATGATAGTCAAGAATCTTCTGGTTGTTGGCCTCACACTAATAGAAAACCACTCAGAATTCATGTACCTTATGTTAAATACTTGGAGAGGAGCGTGTGGAAAAGGGGAAGTCAAAAAAGGTATGCACAGTGGCTCAGTTGCAGCAGCAGTAACTTCCTCAGAAAGCAGAGAGAAAAGGGAACTTTGATTTTAGCTGCTTTAGTGCTAGGTTGAAAATCAAATTGCAGATCATTGAGACCCACTCAAGGTAGTTTTGGGGAATAAGAGGAAATATCAGAAATTAATATCTGGAAATAAATTTTAATTTTTTATAAAAGTTATTAAGAAATCTGTAAGACTACACTCTTACATACTTTCTAAAAATATTGCCTTTCCCCAAAGGTCATTATCAAATTCAGTTTATCTAATAACATGTTTTCTAACTTTAATTTCGACTTTAAATAATCAGAAGATTTATGGATACAGCTTCAGGTTTTAATTCTGTTGAAAATAATTGATTTAATATTCTATATATTAATTACAAAACTAAGAAGTACAAGAACATTTTGTAAGTCCACAGCTCTGATTTTAAAGCTTTGTGAAATTTAAACATACATTTAGAACTAAGTATCAAATGGCAAACCTTTTGTATTAGGTACTTAAGTCATTGTGCCAGTCACTGACAACTTAGAAAGAGGAAGTATTTAGTTGGCTTCTGGTTTTGGGGGATCTACTTAGGGTGGAGCTGTCTCGCGGCTTTGGGCCTGAGAAATAGCTGAACATCTTCCAGGAATGAGTACCAAAGGAAAGTCCTTAGTGCACGCTAGATAGCAAATAGAGAAAGAATGCATGAAGGGTCAGGCCAAGCAACAATCTGAGGACACGTTTCCACTGACCTTCTTCTTCTAGGTAGGACTCATGTCTGAGGCTCTCCACCACCTTCCAAAATGTAACAGAAGGTGAAGACTTAGTGATTGACACATGATTCAAGGAGGGACATTTCAGATTCAAACCGTACCAACAAAAATGAAGGCAGCTGAGCTATGTTTAAACAAAGGCATGATCAGACTTCATGACTCAATTATGAACACCATAATACTAATGATTTTGGAATAGATCTTAGCCTAGGCTTAATTATTAGAGATATATTTGCAATTGATGAAAGTTACTGAATGTTGAAAAGAGAGGATGCAATACATTAAACACAAAGGAAATTCTGTTAATAAATTCGAGAGAAATAACTTGGTCAGGATTTATGTTTCCATTATAAACCTACATAATGGTTTTATTATTAGGATAGGACATGAGTACCGATTAGCTACTCACTTCAAATATGAAATATTTTATTATCTATCAATACTTAGGTAATTTAGACAGGGATAAAGCTAAGTGCTTAGGGTGCTTGCCTGGCATGCAAAGACCTTGAGTTCAGTCCTCCCCCTGGAAAACAAAGAAACAGAAACATTCTGTGATTTTTATATGGCTCTGTGTTTCTGTTGTTGCTTTGTTGGTGTAGGTAATAAATTACTGGTTCTTGTTGCTCTAATTTTTAAATAAATAGGTGGCAAGGCCTGAATGTACTGTCTTCTAACTATGCCACTGTAGAGCCCTCATACCCTGAAGAAAAACCCAGAGCTCAGTCTCTGGTAGAAAATAAACCAGTAATCCAGTAAAAGACTCTTACAGACTTTTAAAATACTATGAAGATGTACATTGTTTCAACATACTGTTTGCTATTATATTTGCCCTTGGAAGCTGTATTTCAATTCTAATCTCCATAAAATAGGGTAAAAAGTTGTATTTTTTCAATATTAATTGGGAAATACAAAACTATTTTTTTTTTTGGTTTGTCAAGACAGGGCTTCTCTGTAGCTTTTGGAGCTTGTCCTGGAATATGCACTGCAGACCAGGCTGGCCTCAAACTCACAGAGCTCTACCAGTCTCTGCCTCCTGAGTGCTGGAATTAAAGGCGTGCACCACCACCACACAGCTGGGAAATACATGTTCTTTAAGGAAAATGATTTTCATCCTTTTTGTTGTACTTCAAAATTAAAATTTTGACTTAATCAAAAAAATTCAAAGTGTATTTAGTCAGTATTTACTGAGAACTTATGCCAAAGAAATACATAAATATAAAAGTTTTCCAACTTTAAAAAAAAACATGTTAAATTCCTAGGAATTGCTAGTAGAAACTGACACTTTTAGAATATTTTAAGAATGTACTACTCCAAAAATCTATTGGAGAGTACTCATGCATCTCTCAAATTAATCATCCATCATCAAGGAATCTAGAAGAGAAGAAGCAAGTCAGAATTCATTCTTTGCAGGTTCTCCTCAGGACTTTCTGGAATGCTACCAATTCACCTTTGTCTTGGTCTTCTCTATGACCGAAAGTAAGATATTTCTGTCCATTCCGTGGAGATATAAACACATAGACATCCTGTAGAGCTCTGCCTCTTGTCCTTTCATCTTATCTTCAGTTTTCGCACCACTGATTATAAAACAGATCAAATCTGTAAGCAGCGTTCCTGTCCCTTGCTCTTCATGATGTCCTGCACGTGGGATAGGAAGGCAGCCTCCCCACCCTACTGAGAACAGTGTAGAGACCCGAAGTCCAGCTGTTTAAATGTAATTGGTAACTAAGACAAATGATAAAGGGGAGCTTCTGATAACAAGTAACTTGTTTTATTAATGGATGATATATGTACATGATCACAATTTATATAAAGAGTGAATATTTAATGTGTATCCAGTCTTCCTAAGTGAGTGATGGGCTCCATGACACCCAACCCTGATAACATTCAACTCCTTTATGTAAAATTTTATACAGAAAGGTTCTGTACATATTTGATACAGGCACAACCTTTTTTTCTTTCAATTATTTCAATCCTTAGATAGATGACTCTTCAGAACAAGAGTCCAGAATATGGAGTCTTGCCTATATGTGTTTAAATTCAACCTCAACCATACTTTATGGTACAGTGACCTTGCTTTCATCTGGTTTTGTTTCATAAGTATATTTATTACATCTGTGAATGAAGCAGAATAAGAATAATCTTTTCTCTTTGATTGTGTGCTTTTGTGGCATTTCAGACCCTGAAGCAAAAAAATTAAGAACCCAGCAGGCCCCTTGGGTAACTGTGCTTTATAGTAGATTCAGTTATCAGTTGCATTTGGATTTATATAAATTTAATTAACTAGTGGTATAAATAAAATGTAATGTATTTTTAATTTAGACCTTATGATTCATCTTCTTTCCTGTGTAGCTCATTTCTCTACCTCTGCATAGATCTGATAATGATAACTGAGTTGAAGTGTTGAAGAGTCAGTGTTCATTCTAAGAAGATCCATTTTCTTGCAATTAATTTTACAATACTTTTAGCTTTAGAGAATTGTCAAAGCCAGACTTGACATTCTAATCCTGAAACATTTTCTTTGATTTCTTTACCATCCAATACTATCACGTGATTTAATATTTAAATCACTTTTAAATGCTACCAAATGGAAAAATTATTAAGCATTGCAACTTACTATTTTATTTCTGACTTCAGGTAGAAGAAGGGATGCATCTTTTGATAACTGGTCCCAATGGTTGTGGGAAAAGCTCTCTCTTCAGAATCTTAAGTGGGCTGTGGCCTGTGTATGAAGGAGTCCTCTATAAACCACCTCCCCAACACATGTTCTATATTCCACAGAGGTAAGACATTCTTCATATCAAATGAAGACAATTGCCTTTGCTCTTGAATTGTGTTCATTCCCCAGGCTCTTTGGTTTATGCTCACTTAAGGATATTTTCATTGATAGAAGCTATTGAATAAGTAGGAATGAGTTCTGTTGTCCCAGAGTTCTTTTTCACTGTTTTGACTATAATAGATTCTGGATCAGTGCTGCTCCTGGTAGTTTCCACACTTGATGAGATGCTAAGAATATTCAAAGACTTTAGATGTCTTAGGAAAGAATAAATGGATCCAAAGAATTATTAGATTATCATGTCAGATTATATTCTTGTAGATAAAGATATAGTGCTTTGGTTCTCTTCAGGTCTTTCCACCATGTTCCATACACTGATATACCTGAAAATTCTCCATTCAAGCCTGAAAGCACCCTTACAGTCTTTATTATGATTATGCTACATAACTAATAATCTTAACTACCTCAATTAAAATTGTTTTGAGAATGAGAATAAAATAAGCATAGAAAAGCTCATTGTTTTTGCCAAAATCTTTAGCCATTTTCAATCATCACAACACAGAAGTATCTAAACTCCAAGTTATATATTTGGGAGTTTAAAGTATTTATTGTGGATGAGAGAAAACCAGGTATAGACAAAAGATAAGATTCTGTGGTCCCATGAGTTCTTCAAGTGTCAACCAGGTTCAGTAGATACTACATTACTGGCATTGCATCCGGGTCACCCTATCTGCCATCTGGGTTAAGCAGACAGGACATAGTGTTCCCTCTGATCAGAGGACTTCACGGAGACATGTATTAGAGAACCTAGGATGGAAGCATGAAGCTGGGACACAAGTTCATGTCACACCGAGGACCGGCATCTCACACTTTAGTCCCCTCTTCTCTGTCAGTAAATGGTGATATCATCCTGCCCATTGGTCTGAACTTTAGACCATAAGCAGCAGTCTGTGACTTTATTTTCTTTCAAACAGGGCTCATGGCAGTAGTAGCAGGATGCAGTCTGGTGTATAGGAAGATGAAGAAAAGTGTTAGCTGAAAATGTTAAATATGAGCAGTGTTGTTAGTACCCAACTTTAACATAGCTCAAATGCCATGCAACACATGCACTGTTTCTTCTCTGTCTTTTGGGTAACCCCAGTCTTCTACCACAGTTTGAGTTTTATAAATGAATGTAGCAAATAGCCTGATTTCAATTTTGTACTTAAGCTATAAGGTATAGAACCACGTGAAAATTTTTCCATCAAGAAATGTATTCTTGATGAAAATGAAAAATGAAAGAACATAAATAAAGTTTACATTTTACCCATTAAATATTTTATATATTGTATGAATGAAACATTTTTGAATATACATTTGATATAGTTAAAAGAGTTTCCCAAGTAGTGGGCAAGTTCATGAAAGTGACTAAATTAACATTTACCCTTAGAGTGAATGAGCCACGATGCTTTACAATAAATAGTAATCGTTAGGAAATTTTTTCTATGAAATGTATTTTTGCCTAAGAAAAACTGCCAACTCCAACCTAGTTAAGGAAAAAATAAACATGAGTAGTCAATATTTTAATTCTTACATGAGTATTGTTTTAAGTCAGTTCACCTTAATTTTATGCATCTAAGGGCATGGGGAATCATATTTACACTTAAATTTTTATAGAGTCACATTCCTTCCACTTTTGCTCAACATTTATTTGAAACACAAATGTAAACAAGGGAGTCTAATTGTAGTGTTTATTTCTTATATTCTAAAAGCCAGTGTTTTTTTCAAGTAAGTTTTCAAATGATCACAGATTTTATTATGTAAAAGAAGATAACAATATGACCTCTTTTAAAATATGTGTCAGTAAATGAACTTAGATCATCAAATAAATGACTACTATAATTAATTTTTCCACGACTTTCTAGCAATGGAATGTAAGCTAACTACTAGTTTGGCAGAAAAACCAATGCAGAATTCAGGCCTATGTATGAACTATGTATATGTCATTAAACAGATTCTACAGTTACTTATTGTGATTGAAGTATTTCTTTTTAGAGAATGGATCTGTTTATGCAGTGATTAAATGCAAAATGCATTGCTGCTTTCATTGGTAAAAATGCAGTAGGTTTTATGACAGTGGGTTTCTTATATTATGTAATAAGCAAAATAAAACTACTTGGGGAAAAGTTCACAGTTGGTTTTTGACCAAACCTTCACACACAGGGACCCAAAAATGCTACTCTGACTCATTTTAAAAATTGGGAAACATGAATTCCTGAGAAATTGCAAAATTGCACTAGTGTTTTCTCAGTTGGTGTCTTCTAATGCTTTAGCAATGTTCATAACAAGAACCAGATCATTGAGAAACTGGGCCTAGGTACATGAAGACAGAGCTGGTCTGTATAAATTGCATCCACACCATTGTCCCTCACCCTGTGTTCGTCAATGAGAGAATATAAGAATTGGAGCAGCCGTAGGTTTTAGGACAGAAAGTTTCATCTGGAAAGTGCATTAGCCACTTTCCTGTGGGCTGGTAATGGCAAGAGGCTGGGGCTTTGCTTAAGTAGTACTGGAAACCTATTCTGGCACTTTCCAACTGAGATGGAGTGTCCTGCACCATCTCACTGTGCCTCTCAATCAGATGGCTGTTGCTCATAACCCTACTGGACCAGCTTTCATGACTCTCAAGAAGCATCTTCCACTTTCCTGAATTATTTTTCCAATTCTGGGTGCCTTTTCTCTTCTTCCCAAGCCTCTAAATATAGGCTGATAACTCTCTGATGTTGCTTTCATTTCTTCCCTAATTTATGGTATATTACTCACTTACTTATCCCTTAGTAAGTTTCTGTCTGCAGCTGTCACAGCCCCCAAAGCCAACTTTACAGTTCTACATGTATTTAATTTAGTTTCCTAGCTAATCAATGCCATTAGTGCACTGACCATCATCCAAATGAGACATTGAAATACGGAATGTGGGAGAAACCTAGAGGAAAGAAAGGAGGGAAAGAAGAACGACAGAGGCCCCTTTACACCCCTTTGTGCTGCTTTAGCTAGCCTCCAGGGATCGTGAGTCTATGCCACATTCTCTTTTCAGCAGCTTCTATAGTTGGGCACAACCCAGCCTGAAATTGTGTTTCAAATGTTCCTGTCTCACTATCCTTCTTTGAAGAAAGTATTTCAGGAGGGAAGCACTAACAGAGCTCTTACTGCTCAAAACAGCATGTCCATCTACTACATCAAACAGCCGGAGGTAGACTTAGACTTCCTACAGTCATATATCAAAATTTGTGTACATATGTCTAAATTCCGTCCATCTGTGACTCTGAGTCTGAGCAATAAAACGTGAAAAAAAATGAAAGATTATATACAATCTTCATAAGGCTTGTATTAAGCCTGGTGGTGGTGGCACAAGCCTTTAATCCCAGTGCTCAGGAGGCAAAGACAGGCGCATCTCTGAGTTGGAGGCCAGCCTGGTCTAAAGAATGAGTTCTAGGCCAGCCAGGGCTACACGGGAAACTCTGTCACAAAAACAAAAACAAAAACAGAAGGAATTGTATTAAATTAGCCAAACTTCCTGCGGGAGGTTCTTGTGTTGAACCCGTGCCTCAAGCGTGCTGAACACAGACTTCCCCACTGAGCTTTGCTCAGTACTGAATGACCGCCAGATTTCCTTTCTATTGGCAAATCTGCCTGTCTGCTAGGCAACTTACACTATAAACTATCTGTCTATTTTGTTACTTGCACTGGGTATGTTGCCTAATCCTCTTTGTGATGGATAAACGTCAATCAGCAGATCTTTTTTAAAGAAATTGCTGAAGCAGTGATGAAGGCTGGAGAGATCTAGTTTCTTGAGGCTAATTCCTTGCTAAGTACTAGATGCAAACTGTTGGATGATGTAATTTTCATAATAGTAAATTTTTTTTTAGTTGAGTATCTCATGTTTCGCTAAGACACAAAAGAATGTTAGAAATGATATTATGCATTCAGAACTCAAATCTTGAGCTTGCTGTGCATGAGAAAGCCCGATAATATGATTGGTTCAACCTGCGCGTTTTTCAGTGATGGGCGGTGAGTATTCATGGTTATCCCGGCCTTCTTCCTGTTCGGTCACACAGCTGAAGTAATGGCATATTACTCTTCAACTTTACACTCCCATGCCTTACAGTTAAAACTGTTCAATCTCTATCAGTATTGTCCAGTTAAACCATATAGTTTTAAAATGTTTGACTCTGAGCATAAAGGTAGAGATTATACTCTTCCATGTTCTTCTCTTCTTTCCTCATTTGTCTCAAATGTAGAATAATCAAAATCCAGAAAAATCTAACAAACAGTAAATTATATCAAAAAGAAATATCAAATAGTTTAATGTTAGGACCAGAAAATGAGAGTCTAAAGCAAATTTTAAAAATATCTAGGATGCATGTAATAACTAATAACTATGAAAAATTAATTCCTGGGTATGGATTTGATCTCCAATACTTTTACTAAGAGAGTTAATCGTTTTTTAAATAAGTGCAGGTATAAAATTTCATACAAAAACAATTACAGTTCATTGCTAAATTCCTTCCCAGGAGGAACAAACTTTCCTTCAGACGTATATACTTTAGATATTTCTATTAGCATCTTGAAGACTGGGTAGGACATGAAGCACTACAAAGCTATAATTATTTTGTCTCGTTAGCAAAGAACCCTTATAAGATAAATTTCTCTCTGCAAACCAGAGAAAATTAGATGATTTTGAAATATATATAGAAATTATAAGTATTAAGTATTTTGTTGAAGTTACAGATTTACTCTGCTTTTTTAAAAATGAAGGCATCTGAAGTATTGAGGTCTTGGGAGTCCTATAAACTACACCAATGAACTAGAGGCCAGCCAAAGAAAATCTACATAAACTGGAAGTACTTTGTTAAATACTTAACAGGATCTACCTTTTACATCTACACAGAAACCTATGATCCGTTAATCACATTAAGGATTGGGATACAAGTCCACAGACAACTATCTGATGAGAGTGAAATATTCTGGGTTTACTTGTTCTTTTTTCACAAGAACTTTTTTCTTTGCTGGGGATCAACCAGCACTGCATGACAGGCAAGTGCTCCATCAGGGAGCTACACCTCCATCACTCTTTTGTTTTGTTCTCACTTAGAGAACGCAAGAGAATAAGCTCTTTATTTAAATGATGATCACTTATTGAGCACCTCCCTTTGTGCCTGTGTTATAGTAAACAGTCCTGCCGCATTATTTCATTTAGCTGCTTCATTCTGCACTCGTGATAAATGGAATAAAATAAATGACTTCACAAACGAACTGGGTCAAGTTCAGAGTTGAGTGATGGTACTACACTAGCGAGATTAGGAGTCTATCCAGAACCACCTCTCTAAAGCCTGTTAGCACAACCATTACTCTACACTGTATAGCACAGAGTGTTGCATGCTGAAACGTGGACAGGAATGATGACTTCATCAAATGCTAGCCGTTTGTCAGGGTGTACGGCAAAGCCTTTAGTGGTGCTCATAGACTGGATGCACAGGTGTATTTTTAACACTGCGCTCTTGATTGTGCCATGGGATGTGACTGCTCTTTGCATTAGCATCTATGCTTTATGCCAAGGTGGAGGAGACCCGCACCTACCCATGTGTGTTTCCTTAGAGCTGGCATCAATTTTAAGTCAGTAAGCATTCTCTTTCCTAAGGTCCCGAATAGTTCAAAGCTGCAAAGTGGTCCTACTTCACATCAGTGCTACTGTAATGATTTATAGGTGTGAACTTAAGATAATTCTGCAAATGATTGCTTAAGGTGATGTGTGTAAGCAAATGAACTGTATTCTGCTTTAAGAGAATGTGACTAGAATGGATAAGGAAAGGAAAGAGGGCTGAAGGAGAAACCTTAAACATAGGACAGAAATGTGACTGGAGATGGTTTCATTGTTTTGGAAAACAGCCTGACAGTTGCCCAGAAAGTTCTTTGCCCCACAGTTTATTTTGCTGGTTTACACTCAATATGCATAATGTCCCAAAGTAGTAAACAATAAAATATCATTCAGGAGATGAATGAATGAATTGAATGTGGCTTGCACCTACAATACAATATCATAATAATATTCAGCTCTAAAAAGGAATATAGCACATTCTAAGACACACTTAAACCTGAGAACATTTTGCCATTAGGGAGAACTCAATCATAAAAGAGCACACATTGTGTGAGTCTGTTTATTTGTTATATTCAGAATAGGCAAATCCATGAAGACACGAAACAGACTGGTTACAAGGAGCAGCCAGATGACAGAGTCTGGTCCTGGCTATGGGGCTTCTGGAGGTAGGAGCCAAGAAAAGTTTTCTCAAGCTGGGGGTGATGGCCACTTGATCTTGTGGATGCATTAAAAAAAACACTGAATTATAGACATTAAAGCCTGATATGAAATTTTAAACACATGCCAAATTAAACAAAGATACGTAAGTGGTTCTTTGCATTTGTGAAAATCTTTTACGTATGTGTGTAGTTGAAACACAAACATTCTTATTTCAAATAATAGTTAGATATAATACAAAACAATTATGCACTATGAGTCCCTCAAAGAAACACTTTGTAAATGCTGTAAAAAAAATAAATGAACATTTAGTCTGCAAAACATGGTTTGTATTTAAAGCCTTTTTCCTCAGCCAAACATACAGGGCTGGTATAATTTTTTAAATATTTTTAAGATGTGTATAAAATTTTTATTTATGTTTTATACCTGTATATATTTCTATGCACCACATGAATGTCTGGTGCCCTTGGAAATCAGAAGAAGATATTGGAGCCACTGGAATTTATAAATAGTTGTGAGCCATCATATGGGTACTGGGAAACAAATGTGGGTAATCTGCAAGAGCAGCCAGCACTACTGGCTGCTGAGCCACAGCATCTAGCTCTTACTTTCCGGATAAAACAGACACTGAGCTAGGATGGCCCCGTGTTCCTGACAAAGCCGCCCCAGTTGGGCACGGTTTGGAAAGTCCCTGCCTGTGTTAGTCGCCACTGCTACTGCCACAAGTCACTGGCGGTTTAAATCAATGAAAAGCCATCCTCTCATAGTCTGAGGCTTACAGGCCAGGCTATTATCAGTTTACACTTGGTGTGGAAGCTGAAAGGCTGGGAGGATGATGCGGTGGGGTAAGAGCACTTGCTGTTGAACGCAAAGAGAAATGCACTGCATTGCCTACATGAGCTGATCCTTTGAAAGGATGGCCTTCAGATACTCCAGGTGAGAATGGAGTTAAGAAACTGTTTTGAATCATTTTATAATTTCTTGAAGCTTTGTAGCCAGTGTTACTTAACTCGTTCCATTCCTATCCTTTTCCCTCCTGTCTTCTGTGGTCATGGTATCTGTTTGATAGTTATAAACAACAGTCAGTTCCTTGCTTCTCAATTAATTTTAGCTAACTGTTTAGTTAATTTTATTCATCAAATAATAACATTTTAACATGACTATAAAATCAAAACTTGTATAGAAAGGATGTGGTGCACACCTTTAACCCAGCACTGAGAGGTAGAAGCAGGTAGATCTCTGTGAGTTCAAGGCCAGCCTGGTCTACACAGGACAGGCAGGGCTACATAGTAAGACCCTGTCTCAATGTCTCAAGAACAGGAGAGAGAGAGAGAGAGAGAGAGAGAGAGAGAGAGAGAGAGAGAGAG
>LOEQ01002268.1:60177-74538 GCA_001685075.1 Bramus lutescens | reverse complement strand
AAGCACTGCCTGGCCCATTATATCTAGCCTCTTATTGGCTAATTCTCACATCTTTCTTAACCCATTTCTATTAATGTGTATCGCCACTTGACTGTGGCTTGCCGGCATGAGTCTAACCACCGTCCATCTTGGGTAGGAGAAGCATGACATCTGCCTGACTCTGCTTTCTTTCTGCCAGCATTCTGTTCGGTCTACTGCCCCTATCTAAGCTGCTGTCCTATCAAAAGGCCAAGGCAGTTTCTTTATTAACCAATGAAAGTCACACATTGACAGATGACCCTCCTACACCACTTAGGCATGTGGCTCCAGCTCTTATCACTTAAATTAACCCATTTATATTAATCTATGCTTTGGCTCCTAGCTTTTTATCTCTCTTCCATCTTGTATCTCCTATTTCCTCTCGTGCCCTCTGGCATCTCTCCCATGTTGAGTTTCATCTCCTCCCTGGACCCTCTGCCCAGAGCCTAGAAGTCCTGCCTAACCTCTTCCTGCCTAGTTATTGGCCATTCAGCCCTTTTTTAAACCAATCAAATGGCTCCTTGGCAAAGACACATCTTCACAATGCAAAAAAAAAAAAAGATTATTTCACAAAGCTGTATATAATCAATTCACAGGTGCTGTCTTGAGAAACAGACAAATAAGCAGAGTTCCCTTATAGCAGGAGGAGTCTCAGAAAACAGGGCAGCACTGAGTGCTAATTGGGGGATTTGGAAGGATTTGTGGCAGAAACTGCAGCAAAAGTTGGTCTTTCTGACAATGCAGCCATGATTGCGTCCAGTGGGCCTTTCCTTGGTCTGAATCAAGCTAGCATAGCTGTGCCTCTTTAGGAGATAGGAAAGACACAAGGACCAGAGCCCTCTCCTGGCATTCCTGGGCTCCAACCTGAGACTTCTCCAAGTTTTCTGCTGTGAAGTCCTTGACAACTGATAAGCTGTCTTATCAGTTTCTTTCTCCTGTTCAAACCTGCCCCAGTCTGAGGAGGTAAAATCAGTTAGCAACCAAAGCAATGCTCAGAGCTTCAAACATATTGGCACTTCTGGTCTCCAGTCATGACAAAACCAAGAACTTTTTTTTTTTTTTTTTGCTTCTAGATGAAGGCATCAATCAAGGTTCTTATCTCTAAACTGCCTGTCCGATGTATGCTTATTTTTAGTTGATAGCTTATTGAAACTAGGTATAGGTTTGCCTCTAGCTGGAAGGTATTCCCACAGCTAGGTGTGGAAACATGTGGGTTCATTTAACAATTCCCTATTTTACTTTGAATGTGCAGGGCAGGGTTGAACTTTCCTTCACACCACAAGTCCACAGAGCTGTCAAACAAACCTTTATTACATCCCTGTGCCTGTCAAAACTAATCCATCAACCATGGTGACTAGAGAATTTGGAACAAATACATAGACATTTCTAGGTCCTGATCTGTGGAGTTGGACCTTAATAGACCTGGATGTGAGACTTGGTGAGCTGGTTGTCGAAAACACTGCCCTCCCCAAGCTTTGCTCCCTAGTCATTGCCTTAGAACCATCACCTAACCGATGAGTTATTACAGACAGTGTGCAATCATTTTCATTGGAAGCTTAAAGTCCTGTGTGCATATGTTTTACTTATTAACAATGAAAGAAATTTTGCTGAAGAATAAAGAGACTATACACAGATCAAACGGTGGCCTTAAGATTCAGTCCCTGGTATGTTCAACTTCAGAGTGCTTGGTTGCTCATTCTTGACCTGAGAAGTTTTTATTTCATCACGCTTGCTACTGGTCCTTTAAGGTCTTTTTTTCCTTTCTGGCTCCCTACTAACTCAGGTTTTAGAAGTGTGACAAATGTTTGCAAGATATGTTTAATCCTTCAATGTCCCTAACTGTAGTAGCAGTCACAGAACCTTGACAATAGATCTTCACTTTTAGATACTAAGATGTATCAGATCAGCGTTTTCTATGCATACTCTACTATCCTTTGCCCCCATGTACTCAAATATTACTCTAAGCTGACATGGTTTGGAAGCTGCAAGACATAGGTAAGGCTTTTATTCTGTTGTTCTGTTAAAGTAAAACATGTCTGCTTCTAGGTAGTTCAGATTCCTTGCTGATGGAAGCCGTAGTCCACGTGGATAATGAAAACTTGAACTCTTTTATAAAAAGATTGTATTTTTATTATACATAAGCATGTGTGCCTGCAAAGGTTAGTGGATGGCAATAGATTTCCTGGAGCTGAACTTAATAGCTGGTGGTGAGTCACCCAACCTGGGTGCAGAAACCAAACTGGTCCTCTGCAAGAATTGTGTATACCCTTAACCACTAAGTAATCTCTCCAACCCCAAACTCAAACTCTAACAATGATTGAAATATGGATATTAGGCTATTGTTTACTAGTGTGATCTGTTGGTCCACTGTGATAGTTTGAATGAGTATGGTCCCCATAAACTCATGTATTTGAATGTTTGGTCCTTATTTATTGGAATGGTTTGGGAAGGATTAGGAGGTGTGGCCTTGTTGGAGGAGCTATGTCACCAGTGGATGGGCTTTCAAGTTTCAAAAGCCCTTGCGAGACCCTGTCCCTGACTCCTCTGCCTCCAACTTGTGGATCAGATGTGAACTCTCATCTGCTCTGTCCCTGTGCCTACTGACCTGCTGTTATGTTTCCTGCCGTGATAGCAGACTATCCCTCTGAAAGTGTAAGCAAGCACCCAATAAATGCATCCTTTTATTAGTTTTCTTGGTCATGGAATTTCTTCACAGCAATCAAACAGTATTTGTATTCAAGAAAGGCAATGATGTAAAAGATGGCCCCATTAAACATATCATAAACAAATCATAACAATCCTAAACTTTGTATTTCTTTTTTACAATTAAAATATTCAAACCTCTATTTCTAGCTTTTTGAAAAATGAAAATACACACACAGACAAACACACATGCTGAAGCACAGAAAATAGAAATTGTCAAAAGTGTCATTTCCTATTGTAATCATTGCTGGAAAGTTGGTCTTTTATTATGTGTTTTACAATATGTGAGTTCAACCGAATTCACTAAACAGAGCTTGCTGCTGTATTAGTGTATTCTGTCAAACAGTGCCACAAGAAAACACCTTTCCACTCTGTCCTCTCCCCATCCATTACTCTTTCATTAAGAAATATTTATTGATTTCTATGTGCCTGGCATTAAGATCTGCTTTTATATCTTACTGAAGAACTGAGGTTAATGAGAAGGGATGAGAGCTTTGCATTTTTAACTTCATTTCCTGTTAAAGGAACATAATGAAAAAAATCAGTCTTGTACCTACTTTATGATAATTTCTTATACATATAAATAGACTTAATTAATTAAGTCCAATAATGCAACTGCATCCAATAGAGCAAAAAATCAAAAAGTAGTCATTTCAGGGCTGGAGAGATGCTCAGTGGTTAAGAGCATTGCCTGCTCTTCCAAAGGTCCTGAGTTCAATTCCCTGCAACCGCATTGTGGCTCACAACCATCTGTAATGGGGTCTAGGGCCCTCTTCTGGCCTTCAGGCATACACACAAACAGAATATTGTATACATAATAANTCAGTGGTTAAGAGCATTGCCTGCTCTTCCAAAGGTCCTGAGTTCAATTCCCTGCAACCGCATTGTGGCTCACAACCATCTGTAATGGGGTCTAGGGCCCTCTTCTGGCCTTCAGGCATACACACAAACAGAATATTGTATACATAATAAATAAATAAATAAATAAATAAATAGTAGTCATTTCAACAAATGGCAAAGAAAACATCTTTTTTAAAAAACCAGACTTTTGGTATATTAATCTTCATTATCCAAAATCAATCATCCCTTATTAAATTAACAAGTGCCTATCAGATGCTTTGTGTTATAGATAAGGTGCATGAAAGAATTGTCTGGCATTTTCGCTAGATGATTACCGCTCTCTGTTTAAATAGTACATTTTAATGTTTTTAATTAAAACAGAATTACACTGCTTTCCTTTTTCCCTTTCCTCTCCTCTGCCCCTCTTGGACACCCTCCCTCAAACCCTTCCCACACCCCCACTGTCAAGCTGATAGCCTTTTTCTTTTATAAGTATTGATAGATACATGTGTATGTGATGTGTGTATATATATGCATATGTATATATATGGAAGCATGTTTAAATAAAATTGGATGAGTCCATTTCTGTTGGTTAAGTGTATATGGTATATGCATATCAAGGCTAATCACAACCAATATAAGATTTCATCCCTGGATGAGTCTAATTCTTCTCTCAGCAGCCATTAACTTCCTGCAGTTCTTTAGGTAGAGGTGTGGGCCCAAGATGTTGATCCCCTTTCCGTGTTAATAATTCAGTCTTGTTTGTGTGGCCCTTTCTAGGAGAGACGTTTTTAACAACAGACTTCCTGGTGTTCTGACTCGTACAGTCTTTCTACCCCCTCTTCTACGATGTTTCTTGATGCAGAGGTGTGCTATATTCAGTGGGTCTGGGTTCCCCTGATCTGTTGATCTCTGTGTTGTGTCCAGTGTGGTTTTCTTTGATGGTCTCCATTTCATATAAAGAGAGGCTTCCTTGATGAGGGGTGGAAGCTATACTTACCTGTGGGCATAAGGATAAGATTTAGAATGCAGTAACAAATTACGCTGTCCTAGCAAAGTAGCAGGTGTAAATTATTTTTTAGGGCCCAGGACTTCATAAGCCCCTGGAAATGGGCAAGACTTCCAGTACCAGGCCTGATTTCCCTCCTGTGGAGTGGGCCTTAAGTCCAATTAGACAGTTGTTGGTTTCCAGTGATTTGCGACTGCCTTTTATTGCCTTTTATTTATTTTAAATATAAAATAATAAGATTCTTTATGACTTTATCAAACAATTCTGTTATTTGTTCCTTGATCCCTTTACTCCTGTGGCCATCTCTCTCCCTCCTTCCCTGTTGGTGATCCCATTTCTCCATTATTTCCGCTAGATCCTGTTATTCCACTCCCTTCAATTACCTCACTCATTATAACCTTTTCTAGGTCCATTCATTTATCTGCAAATTTCATGATTTCATTTTTTGTTGCAGCTGAATTGTAGTTTATTGTGTATATGTACCATATTTTCGTTATCCATTCATACACTGGTTGTTCCCATTTCCTGGTTGCAATGAATATGACTGAATAAGTATCTATGGAGTAAGATGTTGAGTCCTTTGGGCACAAGCCAAGCAGTGGTAACAGTTGGATCATATGTTAGATTTAGTCCTGGTTTTTGAGGATTCTCCCTATTGATTTCAGAGTGGCTATAGCAGTTTGCATTCCCACCAACCGTGAAGGAAGATTCCAGTTTTTCTCCACATCCTCGCTAGCGTTTGTTGTCATTTGTTTTTCACTTTAGCCATTCTGACAGAAGTGAGATGAAATTTCAGTGTTGATTTAATTTATATCTCCCTATTTGCTAAGGATGAAGTATTTCTTGGCTATTTTATTTCTTCTATTGTGAACTCTCCGTGTAGGACCCTGATTCTTTAATTGGGTCAGCTATTTCTTTGACTCTCTTTTAAGCTCTGGATGTAAGTCTTCTGTCAGATGTACAGCGGGCAAAGTGTCTCTCCCACTCTGTGGGTTTTTCTTCATTCAGTTGGTTGTTTCTTTTTGTTTGTTTATTTGTTTATATTTTTATTACTTTGTAAATAATACCATTCAAAATTTCCACTTCTGCCCCTCCTCCCACTTCCCCTCCCTTCTCTCCCTCCAGTCCTAAGACAGGGCAGGGTACCCTGCCCTTTGGGAAGTCCAAGGCCCTCCCCCTCCATCCAGGCTTAAGAAGGTGAGCATCCGAATAGACTAGGATCCCAAAAGGCCAGTACATGCAGTAGTTGTTTGTTTCTTTAACTGTCCAGGGGCTCTTGGCTTTTGAAGGGTCCCAGCTGCCAAGTGATAGCCTTGACTCCTCAGGTAATAGAATCCTGCTCAGAAAGCCGTGTGTCTCGTAGGGGGTACCACCTATGTTTTCTTCTAGCAGTTGGACTGCTTCGTATTTCAAATTAAAGGATATTTTATCCAGCTGCATCTAATGCTTGTGCAGGGTGATAGATGCGGGTCTAATTTCATTATTTTGTACCAGCACATCCAGTTTTCCCAAGACTGTATGCTGAAGAAACTGTCTTTTCTCCAGGAACTTTTTTTGTAAATTTGTTAAATACCAGATGGCTGTAGTTACAAGTACTCATGTGTGGTTCTTCTATTTTATTTCAGTGGGCTACATGTCTGTGTTGTGCCAACACCAGATAGTTTTTGCTATAGCTCTATACCTCTATATTCTATATAATATATCTTGAAGTCTGGAATTGCAATTCCTCTAGCTTAATTTTTTCCCCTCAGTATTGCTTTGTCTGTCCAAGACGTTTTTTGTTCCATGTAAATTTTAGGATAGCTCTTTCCATCTTTGGCAAAGCTGATGTGGGTATTTCTATTGAGATGTATTGAATTTGTAAGTTGCTTTGGTAGAATGGTCATTTTCGTGCTATTAATTTTCTCAATCCATTTATACCAGATATATGTCCATTTTCAGGTGTCTTTCTCAAACTCTTTTTTCATAGATTTGAAGTTTTATTGTAGAGGTTTTTTGCCTTCTTGGCTCTGATTATTTCAAGATATTCTATTGCCTTTGATGCTGTTATAAAGGGAAGTATGCCCATGGTTGGTCTAGTTTCAGTGTGTTTGTCATTGGTGTATAGAAAGGCTGATGATTTTTGAAGTTGATTTTGTACCCTGTTACTTTGATGAAATTGTTGATTGTTTATAGAAAATTTCTGGTGTAGTTTCTGTGATCTCTTACATACAATGGCAGGTTATCAGATGTGAAATAATTTGACTCCCTTTTTAATACTTGTACACCTTTAACTTCCTTCTCTTGCCTTGTTGCTCCAACTTGTGTCTTGAGCACTGTATTTGAAAAGGAGTAGGGTTAGTGGGCAGCCTTGTCTCATTCCTGATTTTAAAGAGATGGCTTCATCGTTTTCTCAATTTAGGATAAGGTTTGCTGTGTATTTGTCATATATAGATGTTATATTGAGGTATGTTCCTTCCCTTCAGTACTACTGTCTGTGGGACTTTTATCATGAAAGCATGTTCAATTTTGTCCAAGAATTTTTCTTCACCTATTAAGATCATCATGTAATTTATGTCTTTAAGTTCACTTATATGATGTATTATATTCATTGATTTACTTATGACTCATCCTGGCATTTTGTCGATAAAGTCAACTTGATCATGGTGGATGATCTACTTGTTATATATCGATATATATGCATATTTATATGCTTGAATTCAGGTTGTTAGTATTTAGAGAAAGTTAGAGAACTTTTGCACCTGTGTTTATCAGGAATAGATACAATTCTATAGTTTTTGTTATTCTTATGTCTATGGAGTTTGGGTCTTAGAGTAATACTGACTTCATAGAATAAGTTTGGGAGTGGTCCTTCTATTCCCATTAATTTTAAGAGTTTAAAGTTCAGTTGTAGTTCTTCAAGATGCAATTGTGAAATAGTGGAACAAAACTCATGGGACTAATCAGCCAATATCTGATTGGACTTAAGTTCCACTCCTGAGATGTGTTGGAACAAGCTTCAAGAATAGAGTCATGTGAGGGGAATTCTGACCAAGAAAACAAGACAAGGTCCTATGACATCAGTTTCCTCAAAATTCTTCTTGGAATGTGTTTTTATGCTCCTGGATGTAGCAGATGGATAGGAATGAGTTTACTTTAGCTGTTGCTATTCATATGTCTCTATGGAAAGCATGTTTTTTGCTGTGTATGACTTATCCTTGTGATTGTACACTTTACTTGTGTGATGCTTCTTAACCATCAGAGTATAAATTGTCAGATGCTCTGAATAAAACAGGCTACTTGCACTAGACTTTAGTCTACCTCACCTTTAGATCCTGCTCTCCCAGGTTCACGATGCTATCTAGAATTGCAAACAACTGGCACCCCAAATTAGGGACCTGAGGTAGCTATGAGTGGGGACCCTCACAGAAGAGGGGGTGAGTGAGCATAAGGGGCAGGTTACCAAATCCAGGGACCGGGTAATCCAGCATGGGGAACAGATTACCAAAAGCCAGCTAAGTGCCAGGGAGAGGTCCTGCACTCACTGTTGGAAGCCTTACTAAGAGACCAAGCTACATGATTGTTACAAACATACAGAGTGCCCAGATCAGTTCCAGGAAGGCTCCCTGACTGTTGGTCCAGTATCCATGAGCTCCTGCAGGCTCAGGTCGGCTCTCTCTGTGGGTTCCCCCGTCATGACCTCCCTGGCTGGTACAATCCCTCCTCCCTTTCTTCTGCAAGACTTTTGGAGCTTAGTGCTGTAGTATGAGAGCGGTGGGCTGCATGCCACCACCCAGCTAGCTTACACTCAAAATAATCACATAGAAATTGTGTTAATTAAATTACTGCCTGGCCCATTATCTCTACCCTCTTATTGGCTAACTCTCACATCTTGATTAACCCATTTCTATTAAATCTGTATATATCACCACTAGGTCATGGCTTACTGGGAAAGATTCAGCATGTCTGACTCTGGTGACTCCATGACGGCTCTCTCTGACTCTGCTTTCTTCCTCCCAGAATTCTGTTCTGTCTACTCCACCCACATAAGGGCTGCCCTATCAAAAGGCCAAGGCAGCTTCTTTATTCAACCAATGAAAGCAACACAAATACAGAACAACCTCCTACACCACAGTGCAGTGCTTGTCTGTGGATCACTGCTTCTGCTTCCA
This sequence comes from Bramus lutescens, assembly GCA_001685075.1. Lineage (NCBI taxonomy): Eukaryota > Metazoa > Chordata > Mammalia > Rodentia > Cricetidae > Bramus > Bramus lutescens. The sequence goes on along the minus strand of LOEQ01002268.1, from coordinate 65,817 downwards.
TCAGATACTGAACAAGAGTATCTCAATTTTTAAGAGTATTGCAGAAATCTATGGATTTTCAAATGTCTTTTGCAGATTACCATGGTAGTATAGGAAATCATTACCCAACTGGTAAGTTATAGAATTTTCTCATATGAACTGAATTTGTGATTACAAAAGTTGCCCTGCCTTCTCCTGTTCCACACACAGATACTTATATTATTGATGGCTCATGTAATAGTATAGAAGTGATCCATGGTCCTGATAGTCATCAATCCATTATACTTCTTTTTCTTCATCCCAACATGTAGAACTGGTTCTGATTTATCTATTTTGGTAAGTTTGTAAACCCTTAAATATCGTTTCAAATTCTGCTTAGGTTGTAGGACTATTTCCAGCAATAGACTCATGCTTGAGCACACTCTGACCTCCCTGCTTTTGTTGCAGAAGGAAATAAACAAGCTGGTGCATTAACTTGCTCTATTTTTACTTCTCTGGTAGAAAATTGAGAAGGGGTATGTGTCTGTCATCGCAGATGGATCTACTGATTCCTCTCTGGTTCCTCCATCCCCAAACTCTCAGTGATGAGGAGACAATGGAAGTCACCAGAAAGACAGCAAACCTCCATGTAAAGGACAACAGAATATAAAAGTCATATCATTAGAGGTCAAATGTGCCCACCAGAGACCAAGCTAAGGCCCTACAAACCAAAGGAGAAGATATTTTATTAAACAAGCAAAGCCCTAGGTTACCTGAGAATCTCTTCCTGGCAACTGAAAGCTGCTTCTATCTGTGCCTTTGTGGTGAGTGTCTCCATCTCCACACGCATGTATTGGTCTTATGTTCCTCATCCTCCTCTACTTCAGCTTATAGATTAGATGGGTTCAGCTCCTGTTATCTTTACCTGTGCTTATGGCTTGACCTTGGGATTTGTGCATCCATCTGAAGGACTGCTAGAGATATAAATCACTTCCTATGTGCATGACATCATTAAATTCATAGTCCTATTAAAAGGCAAATATAGGCTTTTATTTTAGCACACACCAGAACTAATAATCAGGTGGGTCTCTTTTCAAGCTATTCTCCAGACTTTTCTGATCAATATAATATAATAGCCAATAATACTGGTTATAATTTTGATCCTGGGTGTGTCATTTCTTATGAAAATTATAATTATTTTTCTGTTCTTTGGTCTAGAAACTGAGGTGAAAAAGAAAAAATTCATTCAACCTGGTGATCATATGTTAATTGATTAGGGTCCTCATGGAAGATATGTTTCTAACTGTTCCATGAATAATAGTCAATGGTGTAATTATAACCATCTGGTTCTTGTCATGTTTATAATCACAATATTTTCCATTCTCAACTCACAGTGTTAATGGTTTGGCATGATGTATACCTAACTCCTCCTAGGCCTATGTTTTGGTTTAATAATAAACTGGGACCTGAACAATGGCATGTTTGGAAAATTCTACAATATTAAATTCTATGCAGACATGGTCTGGCAGTTTTAAATACACCCATCCCGGTAACTATACATTTTTACTTTAATAACCCCTCTCATATTACTTGTAGTATAAATTATTCTGTTTTAACTATAGGTGTCCCTAACATTAGTCTTATGCTGAATAATGTTCATGGCTTTTATTGCAAATTATATATTGCATTAATAATACTATTCCTTTCAACACATCCATACATTCTACTATTCTATTAAAGTCGAGGCTAGGCTTATGGTTACCTATATATCTGACTAGGCCATGGGAAGAAGGGTTTGTTGCTGGTATTATGATACAAGTCTTTGATAGGTTACTAAAAAGGACAAAATGTTTTATTGAGTGATTTATGGTTGTCAACATAGGATATAGGCCATCACAATACCCTCTGCTCTGCCTGGCATCGATACGAACTCATGACTTTGTATAAAAATGACAACAGAATTCCTATAATTTATGGGTAAGACAGACAAACATCAATGAGTATATAGAATCAGAGGTTGGAGAGTTACAGTGGAAGGCTGAATGGTTGGGGAATCAAATCAGATCATAAATATGCAAAAACAAATATCTTGAGATGCAATTGGAATACTAAATTCCTTCTATATTATCCCTGAAACTTTCAGTCAATAAAATTATACATGGGAACAGATTAAATATCATTTACAAGATTTGCAAAGCATGTTGGGAGGTGAGCCTGATAAGACCTGATTAGCTTCTGAAGGCTCTGACTTAGTGAATAAATGTCATTATTTTATGGTTTGGCTACTTATAAAAACAGCCTGCATTAAAAGCAATCCCAGCTCCATGACCTCTTGCTTTGTCTCTGTTTCTGGCCCTTCAACCTTCCACCATGCTGTGATTCAGCAAGATCTTCCTCGGATCTGGCTATGTCAACCTTGGACTTTCCAGCCTTCAGAACTATAAGAAATAGGTTTCTTTATGAAATACCCAGTCTACAGTGTTCTTGTTATAACAACACAAAGTCAACTAAGATACTTGGTAATAATAATAATAATAATGTGAAAAGCCTGTTAAACTGGACATGTAGTCAACAGTAATTCATTACAGACTTAAGCAATCTCTATCTTAACTTTACAATCTCTTAATATTATGAATAACATGAGATTAATGTAAGCACACTTCTGAGTGCTACCTTGGGCTGCATTCTGGAGGTAGAGGTGAAGGTTTTGTACATTTAAAATGCTTTGTCTTCCATATTGTTCTTGAGTGTGCGAAGGCAGTGCACAGATCTTCCTGTTGCAACTGAGCCATCTTGAGTAGGCTTCAGGTTTCAGGACAAACAATACATTTGCTGACACCTGAAACATGACTAATAACTGAATGTCAGGGGCATTCATCCCTACAAAGTCAAAGAAAAATGTGAGAAGCCACAAAGCCCTTGCAAAGCACCAGAGCTAAGCTGGGGAAAGAACTGTGGTTGCTAAGTCAATCAGCCCTACTCCCAGAGCTCCATGCAGAGAGAGGGTGGGGCCAGGGAGAGTTGAGCCTCCTCTGGGGCTGCTTTTCCTTTAGTACCAGCTGTGATGCAACCTTCTATACATCCAGTTACACTCTGTCCTGAGCTCCAACCCAGCCTCCTATCTGTGAAAAGGTTTCTGCCCTTGAAATGGTCAAAGTGGTAGTCTGATCCCAATTCCCATACACACTTAATAGTCTATTGGGACCTTATCACACACATACACACACACACACACACACACACACACACACACACACACACCAGCACCACCAGCCACCACCACACAGCACCACGTCTTTTTAGAACCTTGCACAGTCATCAGCCATACTGGGAAAGGAATGTTTTCTCTTGAGACTTAATGAAGATAGCTACAGTTAGGGGACAGTCACGGAAATACCACAGAAACAAAAGCAGGTTTACTGAACACATTGCATGACTAGTATTATCTTGGTATGGGAGGAACTTGAAACATATTCATTCATTTATTTACTTATTCATTCAGTGACTCACAGGTACTGAATATCCATAGAGAAGCAGGCTTTTCTTCACAGGAAAATCTGTCAGGGACCTTGGGAGAGGAACAGCAAACAGTTTGGAACTCATGGGACACAGCTCAGGGTTCATTCAACATCAGCTCACTGGGTGAAGCTTGGAGAGGCAGAGCCAGTCCCAAGGACATCACGCTGTTATTGAGCATAGCTCTGCTTACTGCTCTTATGGTCACCATGTCCCTCATAATCTATGAAAACTCTCAGATGGTTTCTAGCCCCTCACTGGGTGGTGTTACTGGAACTTACAATAAAAGCAATTGATTTTTCCCTAGTATTGCCGCTGGAGCAGACTAATGATTCAAGCCTTGGAAATAATTTAGAGATATAGGTTGTTAGTAAAGTTAGCTTAAGATGTTTCTGTTAATGCCTTTGATGTAAAAAATCTTGGGAAATAACAACATTTATAAAGGTATGCTTTTGTTAGTTGAGCTAGGGATTTGTTGAGGTCAGGGAACAAGAACAAAGGCAGCCCGGTTATTACTAGCTGACGTGCCTTTCTTGCTAAAGATGGGTGGTGACCAAAAGCAAAGACTAATTCCTTGTACCAATTCTGCCCTCAGTTTCCTGATATGATTTAATAAAAAATTGTTGATGAATGGGTATGCAATCTGAGGACTTATTTTAAATAAAAGTTTAGATTTGAGATTCTTTTAAGATTTTTTATAAGATTACATTTTGAGAGATATAATAAAATGATTGATCCTTTCTTTGTAACCACAAGCAGCAGCCTGCTAGTAATAGAACTGGCTGGGAAAAATACCTTGCTTGCTTACACTTTATTAATCTATGACAAGTTGCTTAGACATGAATGTATGTGCATCCTCGAGAATAATTTCTTTTTCACCTGTAATATGTAAAATGTTTAATCATGTAAAGGTAATAGACAGCATGCTGGGGTTTACCTGTATTCATTGTAATCATTCATTTGAAGAAAAATAGACTATAACCACATTGTAATTTTTTATATTGCTTGAAAATTTTTGCTGGGGTATATTTGATGCAGGGAAAAAGTAAGAAAGGAAGTATGGAAAATAAGAGGTGTGGAAAAAACTGATCAAGAATAGATAAAAGGGAAACATCAGGAAAGATGTAGAAGGAGAAGAGTTGGGAAGAAGAGAAACAAGGAAGCATCAGGGCAGAACAAAAGAGCGAAGAAAGAATAGAGCAGAACAACCAGTGGGAAGAAAAATAAAAAAAAAGAATTGAGCTTTGGTCCTCAGAAAATTCCCTGTGTGTCTGTTTGTCTGTCCAGTAGTTCACTGCCTCTGCGCCTCCTCTTCAGTTCCTAACCTGCCGAGACCTGGCTCTTATCAGCAGCATCCTAGATAAGACCGTGACATGCTAGAGATATGTGTGCATGCATGTACGTGTGTGTGTGCATGTGTGCTTGTGTGTGTATGTACATATGCGCATGCGTGCGTGCATACCTGTGTGTGTGTGTATATATATACACATGTGTGTGCACACGTGCGCGTGTGTGTTTTTCGCTTTTTCACCGGCCCCAGAGAATTAAATTTTGTTCCCTCAGAGAAAAAAGTCTGTTGTGCGATCAGCTGACGACTCCACACCTCCTCTTCAGTTCTTGACCTGCTGAGAGCTGGTTCTCTACAGCAGCAAAAATCAAAGTATTTCAAAGTTACAACTCTTAAGAAGCTGGCAGCCTGAAACAGGCGTGCAATCTTTTTCATCTGTATTTGAACTTGGAAGTTAGGCAAAATGTAGACATATAAGACAAATATATTTGCAGTGTATAGATTCCTATGTTCGTCAGGGTGGGTTTGGAGAAGCAGCTTGATTAGCAGGAACAGGAGGAGCTGGCTGGCTTGTATGGCTTGATGGGAGACCCTAGAATTGTGTTTTAGAGCTACATTTAGGATATGCTCATTTCATGTGTAAACACAGTTAGCAGTATGTCATGGAACTCAGAGCTAAGAACAAATCTGCCTTTCCTGGAGGCAGCATCTAAATCAGTTTGTCATGGAAGTAAACAGGTAAGGAAAAAAGTGATTTATTTGATATGAGACAAAAGTTAATAATAAGAGCCGGGCGGTGGTGGCGCACGCCTTTAACCCTAGAGCTTTGGAGGCAGAGGCAGGCGGATCTCTGTGAGTTCGAGGCCAGCCTGGTCTAC
>LOEQ01002268.1:19102-36390 GCA_001685075.1 Bramus lutescens | reverse complement strand
ATCTATCTATCTATCTATCTATCTATCTATCTATCTATCTATCTATCTTTTTTAAAAAAAAGGTAAGAAGATCAGAGTTAAGAAACTCACAGACAAATGCACCCAGACACAACTCAGCAGGCTAGTTATGAGCCACTGCAGCTTTTGTTCATGTTTCCTGGGCTGAGAGCAGGTGGGTGCCAACAGAGTGTTACCACAGTCTGTGGCTATCATGACTGTGAATTGGTCTTTCTGTCTTTCTGTCTGTTTGTATATAGCACTTTCTCACCAGACTTTATTAACCCCATCTGGTATGACCTGAAGATTATGAATTTACTCTTGTTATTTCCTTGTGAGTTTGCCTTCCATACAGGCATGTTTCTTATTTACTCTTTGTTTATATCTTTACATCCTTTAAGCATCCATCACCTTCCAATCATTGGCTAAGAGTTTGCTTATTGTTTATGCCCTGCATTTTCCAGAATTCTACCTACACTATTTATTTTACCTTTTCTAACATAATTTTAAAATGATCTATATATTATACTCTTGAAAGATGTAATTACCTTATCAGCCTAAAGCCCAATAGGAAATCTAAACAATCCCTCATAAACTACAACTTCATTTTGGAACTTTACTTGTCACAACTTGGACCCGAAGCCTACTACAGATACAAGTATAGATTACAAGTATGGTTATTGAGCTTGCATAACTTCAAGTAGAAGGGGAACAAGCCATTACTGTCATAGAGAATCATGTCGCAACACATAGCACTGTAATAGAGGAGGGGGTGGCATCTTTTAGAGACTAGCATAATCACAAAGGAGCCAAAGAAATTGGAATTGATGAGTAAAGGCTTACAAGATGCTGGACTGAGGAGACAGCAGCAGCCCAAGCCATGCAGGAAAGATGTGGAGAAACAAAAGCATACAGACAGAAGTCTGGAGTAGCTGGAATACAGTCTTTCTAGGGGTCGGAAGATTGATGAGGTAAGGTCCTGTATATGTAAGATGTAGAGATGTACTTGGGCTTTTGTTAAGCTGTGGGACTTTAGCGAGGGACTCTGAAAGAAATTTAGACTAGGGTATGACATAATCAGATTTGTCTTCTCAGATACCATCACCCAGTTTGGGTTAGATGCCTCAGATTCTGATCTTGGTTTCTACCTCAAGGCTTTCAGAAACTGTGGTTTGCTGCCAGCCTCCCCAGTTCTGTCCAACCAGCACCCGTGACCCAACATCAGCATCTTCTAGCTCTCAGCCAACCCTCCCTTCGATCACATGCAGAGAAGCACACTCTGTACTTTCCAGATGTAGTCCAAGATGAGGTTCCCACCTATCTGCTTGTGTATATCTTACCAGTACAATTCTATCTATGCCGACTTAAGTTGAAAAAATGCAAAACATTAGAACCATTTAAGTTTAGCCTCCTCTTTCTACTCTACAGAGATTTCCCAAAAAGAAGCTTCAGGTGTTCTATATTATTTAGTTGTTAGTTATGTGTGACTATACACAGTTCTCTAAATTTTCATTTGAAAGTCTCATTGCTCTATACTTTTAATTAATTTTCATATAAAAAATCTTTGTAAAAAGGAGAGAGAGCACAGACTTTCGAGGTAATTCAAAATATCATTATTAACCATACAAAGGCAAATGACTTTTTTTTACTCCAAGAATAAGCAAAGGAGCTCAAACACTTGACTGATGATCCTGTTACAAGTTGGAGTGTGGTTTGGAGTGAGAAGCAAGGAATCTGCTGATGGCTTCCCCTGGCTGATGGGAAGCAAGGAATACATAGCTCTGCTGATGGCTTCCCCTGACTGAACTTCTGGCTGCAGTGGTTCGGCTTAATCTCCTGCCCAAACACACTAAAAAAACCTCTTCTTTTGTTGTGAATGACATGTATTCAGGTGTCACTCAAGGTTGGGAAACACCCCTTTTTATGGAAGCCTGGGAAACTTGTGGCCCCTGGACTGAATGAAAGTGTTCTTCCAACAGGAACAAAAGCTTAAATGTCTGCTGTCTGTCAAGTTCTCAGGAAGCAACTGAACAGGGAGTTAAATTTTAAAATGCTTGAAACCAAGTAGGAAATGTATAGACATTTTTATTTTTAAACTCTGTTTAGTTTTTGGTTTTATTAGAGGTAGGAGGCAAAACAATTTTGACCCTGAGTCTTAAGTTGAAAACTTTTAGACAACCTTAGAGGAAAAGCATAAAATCAGAATATGAACTGGAAAGTTATATTCAGTAAAACATCATCAATGGTGTCTGTCCATGACACTACTCTAGGGAGTAGGCACATAATTAAGTCTCCAGAGCATTGTGAGTAGTGGCCTTATAATTAAATTAGTTCAAAAAGCTACCAATAATGCAAGACTCTTTATAATTCAAAGGGCAGAAAGAATGTTGGGAGACTAACAAGGAAAGTAAAATAGAGGTTGCCAGAATTCAAAAGAAAAAAAAAAAAGCAACACAAGCACCTCAATTTCAGATGATCAGTGTATGTCATGTGAGTGGGGTGCCATGAGTGGGGTACCTGAAAAGGGAAGAAGAGGAAATTGGATCCCCTAGAGCTAGAGTTACAGGGTTACAGGTGTTTGTAAGCCATGGGACATGGGTACAGGAAACTGTACTCAGGTTCTTTGCAAGAGGGTGAAGTGCTCTTAACGATCTCTACAGTCCTCTCTGACTCCTGTAGGTGTTTTTGGGGGTGTTCACAGCAATCTCTCCGGGGAATCTTGGTCTATCAAAGCAGATTAATCTAGAAGGAATCCGCAGGTTCTCATCCTCTGTGGAAACAAAAATAGAACCTCTTTTCCAAAGCAATAAATCATTAGACCCAAATTTTACGGTCAAGATACATTTAAAGTTTAGCTTAACAGCCCCCAGAATCAAATATCTCTTTGTAGTCAAAAAATTCAAAGAAAACACAATAATATACCTAATCCAGACTCTCTGTGTATTTTCCATCTTTATGTGTCTTATCTTTCTTTACTCCTTTTATCTATGACTGTCTGTATTCTGTCTCTTTAAAGACTTTGTTTTATTTCTTAAAACCATTCAATTTTTTTGGATAATCTATACTCTTTTTCCTTTCTCTCCCAAGCCTACATACATTTTTTAAAACACACTATGACCCAATTAGAGGTTTATTTCTGTCTGAATATGTCTTTATTGTGTATCTATAATCATTTTACCAGGAGTGCTTTTTTTAAATGCTAAATGGGCATGACTAGGACCAGCTTCACCCAGTCCAACATGCCAACATGGCGGAGGCTTGTTCATTGCCTCTGAGATCCATTCTCTCTGCCCCAGACCCAGAGCCACAGTGGGTCTGTGTCACCATTAAGCAATTTGTAACATGCTACTCACAGATCCCATTTAAATACTTCACCTCCTGAAGGAGCCAGACCTGTGCGTGCAACTATCATGAACCAGGAAGCCACTGTTTCTTAAAGAAGTCATGCAATTTTTACTGCACCTCTCTTAAAGGAGACATGACATTCCTGCTCACCACCAGCAAACAGAGCCCATCTGGAAAAAAGAATGTCGGCTACCAAGAAGCTGCACTAAACTCTGTTCTTTTGTGTCTAGAATTCCTTTCCAAGTTTTCTCAGGTTTTATGTGGATGTAGTCAGCCACACTCAGTTGGTAGAGCATGAGACTCTTAATTTCAGGGTTGTGGGTAAACGTTCTACGTTGGGCACCAATCTGTAGTAGGAAAGTTGCTTGTTTGTTCCCTGACCATCCAGATCCAAATATAAGCACACAAAAAACTGTATTAATCAAGATACTGCTTAGTCTATTAGCTTATACGTTTTTTCTAGCTAGCTCTTATATCTTAAAATCAAACAATCTCTATTAATCTGTGCACCACCATGAGGTCATAGCCTACTGGCAAGGTTCCAGGAGGCTACCACAGGTGTCTTTCTTCTTGGGTGACCACATGGCTTCTCTGACTCTGCCTACTCTCTCCTCCTCTCGATGCTTGGAATTTCCACCTAGCCCTATACTGTGCTGCAACAGGCCCAAAGCAGATTCTGTATTAAGCAACGGTATTCACAGCATACAGAGGGGAATCTCACATCAAAGATTTATCTGTTTATGTTTCTGTGTTTATTTGAATCCTTCTTTAGTCCTATTTTATTACTAACTTTTCTCAAGTTACCAACTGTGGGGTCTTTTGTAAGTCATTATAGCTTATTGTTCCCTGTTCCTACTGTAAAATATGGAAACCACCTAGCCTTACAATTGTGAAGATTCCCTAGTGACCTGCCTGAGGACCACCAGCTCCACACATGTCCTTTACCCAAGGTCCACCCCTCTTTAGAAGTGAAAACTAGACAAACCTTGACAACCCCACTCAGCTCTGCAATCTTTTTGAAGAAAACAAGCAGAGCCCCTGTCTTCCTGCTCTCCTTCCAGCACCTCTCTTCAGGTAGGGAGGCCCGACTTGTGCTCCTAACCCAATCCACCCGACTCCACACATGACCCTTCTTTAGGCAGACATTAAATTTGTGTTTCCAATTCCATCCATCCCCAAGACATTATGATAATTTGTATCAAGGGAGGGGCATTAGACTCATACTAGCTATTCCACCTAACCAGGAAGTTACTTTAGGACCTCTTATTCTTGTCTACTTTTGTGTCCACTTAACTCTCTCCTTCCTGAAGGGACTTTAGACTCACAACACCAATTCCATGAACACCCATTGCCTGAGGAAACTCTCTGAGCCCCTCTCGGAGACTTCTAAAGACTGGCTATTCAAATTTAATTCTACAGAAGCTGTGTTTTCTCACATGGAAACACCACCAAACATGATCTGAGTCAAGACTATTGATACCCCATTACCACTAAATTGCCCAAAGACTGAGAGCTAAGTGCCATATGACTGGTTAATCAATTAGTTACAAATGGAGATAGTAGACAAACAAAACTCTCTAAACACCCACTCAAAAAAGAAAGAAATATCTCCCTGCCAAAAACACTTATCAACGACCCGATTTCATAATCCTTGGTTCCTTTGCAAATATGCAAACATCAAGAAGCAAAACAAGTCTCTACCAAAAATGAGTAGTCCCACAGTAATGTCCCCCAAGAAAAGTTACTTACAAGACAGTGATTTAAAAATAATGAGATAAATCATGATCAAAGAACTCAAAGTGGATAGGAATAAACAATGGAATGAAGAATGCAAAATCACAAAGAGACAGTTGAGTGAAATAATCAAAACAATTTGAGATATGAGAACAGAATTAATAGAATGGAATCTCTGAGAAAAAAACAATATGAAATAAAACTGGAAATGAAAAATTCAAGAATTCGAATGAAAAATTTAAGGAAAAAAAGATAAAATACAAATGACAGAAAAACAGCTCAAAACAGCTCAACACCCTTAGCAAGCAGCGAAATGCAAGTTAAAAGTGTTTTGAGATTCTATCTCCTCCCAATTAGCATGGGAAGGGTCAGAAAAACAAACGAAACAAAACTCTGAGAGAAGTGCTGGTGTGCACGTGGGGGAAGGGAGAGACTTATTTTCTCCTGGCCAGGGTGCAAACAGTGCAGCCACTATGGAAACAGCTGTGGAAGTTCTTCAAGAAGCTAGAAAAAAAGAAATCAATCTACCATATGGTCTACCTATCCCACTCATGGGTATATGCCCCAAAGACTTCATATACTGCTCCAAAGACACCTGCTTATCCCTGTTCATTATGTCTCTATTCACAAAAGCCAGGAAACAAACAACCTAGATGTCCACTAACTGATGAATAGGTAATGAAAATCTGACATATGTCTGCAATAAAATATTATTCAGCTACTTTAAGAAAAACAAAATTGTGAAATTTGCAGGTAAATGGATGGAGTCAGAAATAATCATTCTGAATAAGGTAATCCCGACCCAGAAAGGCAAATGTTACATGTTTTCTCTCATTTTGGGATATTGGCTTTGAATTTTCAAATACGTTTGTTTCTTTGGAAATGCCTGTAGAATTTAGGAAATTAATGAGGGGCCGGGGAAGGGCTTTCAAAAATAGAGAGATAGAATGCATTGGTACAAAAGGTTAAAGTGGATAATGGAAAAAGTTGCTAAATTGGGATGGGGGAACAGAGGATATGGTAGAAGAGAGTATGGAGAGGGAGAAATAACACTAAAGACCTTTCCAGAGATCCTTATGGAAACCTACTACTGTAGAAACACACACACACACACACAGTTAAAATGGTGTTATCCCATCCTAATAGGACAACAAGACCCCTACTAGACACCAAAAGCTAGCAAATAGAAAGTCCAGTGAGTGTTAGAAATGGGTTACTTCTTTTGGAGTTGATGGTCACAGAGCTCTAGTGATAGTTTATCGTATTGGTTTTACTTACCATCCAGGAGAAGACTCTCTTGTCTTGTTGAACACACCACATACTTGAGTCATAGAGAAATCAGGCTGCTGCTGATCTGGAGGCTTCGACTCAACTGGCTAGCTTTCATGGTGTTGAGGGTGGTGCAATGTACAGTACGGGGGATGGGCAGTAATCAATTGTGTTCTGCTGAGAACCCTGAAAGCTATAGTAATGGGCCTTGCAAGTTTTACCCATGGGTGCAGTGGTGGTCCAAACACCACCGGAGGAGTTAGCCACTTTCTAATTGGATTAGGCTTTCTCCGTAAAATGAAACCCATATCTGATACCACTATCAGGCCAAGAACCTGTGGCTAGACAGATCATAGGCCCCAAGGTAGACTCTGTTACTATTTTTTTGCTAAATGAACATCATATTAAATTTGACTCCTACTGACATCATGTACACATAGATCAATGCATCTTTTAATAGTCATCTCAGAAGCCTCTATTTGCAGTAGATTATGATTAAGACGGATCCATAGCTAACCAAGATACAGAGAATGAGACTGCAGAATTCTAAGCCACAAATGAAACATGAACATGTCACCCCTTATCCCCTCACACGGTCAGGGATCTCTGTGAGATAGGATGTAAAATTATGTGATGAAAGACGTCAGGTAAATGGTGCTTTCCAGACACAGTAGGACAAATTATATTTGGGAGTTTCAGCAGCATACACTAAACCCGTGCAAGCCCAAGCCAGGCCAAATACTAATATGGGGAGGGAAGTCAGGCGTGAAATCCTAATCCTGCCTGTGGAGCAATTGGCAACTTCTAGCTGCCAGAATTGTGAGAGATAACCCCTGTAAAGCTGGTATCACCCCAGTAGAAGACCACACATTCAAGAATATTTTAACCATACCAATTGGTCGTGGTGAGTTACCAAAAAAAGGACATGAAATTGGAAATTGGGTGGGTATGGAAAGTGGTGGGGTGATGGAAAGATTTTGGTAGTGTGAAAAAGACAAAAGACCGCTGGGCAGTGGTGGCACGCGCCTTTAATTCCAGCATTCGGAAGGCAGAGGCAGGCAAATCTCTGTGAGCTCGAGGCCAGCCTGGTCTACAAAAGTGAGTTCCAGGACAAGCTCCAAAGTTACACAGAGAAACCCTGTCTTGAAAAACCCAAAAGTAAATAAATAAATAATAAAAGAACAAAAACAAAAAATAAAAATATTATTGTGAAGAATAAATAGGTTATACACAAAACACGGCGGGAATGCTTGGCGCATTGCAGAACATCTACAAGAGTATCAGGTCCCTGCTAAGACTTGGGATTTGGTCTGCGTGCCACTGTTACCAACAACCTGTGAAAGAAGAAAAGTTTTATGCCTCCAAAACACCATGGCAGGGACAAAGAGGAAATCAGGAGGGGAGACTGGTGGATCCAAAGCATGTCCCAGCATTGTTAGGTGTGCTCTGTTAGACCATACCAGCTTGAGAATTCTCCCTTCTGGTTGAGGCTTTTCCTTTTGGGTCCCCTAGGAAGACTAGGTAAACCTGGTGGTTCTGGGCCAGGTCCCATCTCCACAGTTTTCATCTCATTTGACATGCTTAAATTGAGGCACTGTCCCTGATGATCTCCGAATCGTTTTGGAGACATTTTCTCTTCCTCATAAGGAGAGTATGTATACTTTTGCAGCCTGATAGTCCTATCACTCCATCCTACCAAATCTGAGAAAATGGACAACCTTCCTTTATTTTATCCTCTTTCCAGCTTCAGTATGAACTGCAGTGTTTCTCCTTATATATTCTGGTGTATTCTGGTCCGTTCTAATTATTGTAAAAAATACCACAAAATTCTATGGCTAAAGTAACATTCTATTTCTCACATACTAGAGGCTGGGAATGCTGAGATCAACATAGTTGCCTATTTGGCTACTGCTGTGAGGGTTTCTTCCTGTCTTGCTGATGTGTGGCTTCTTGCTGTGTCCCCATATCCCTTGTCTCTATTGGGAGGGAAGAGGAAAGTGAGAATGCTTTCTGGTGTATCCTTATACAAAGATACTAGTCCTGCCATCATGCATTTAACTGCTACTATTTCCCAAAGGCCTCATCTCCAAATATATTCAGCATTGGTGATGCAGCATATGAAGTTTCTGGGATAGCATCACCCTCCAAGGCAGAAGCAGCGGACTCATACATAAGGCCTCGGATCTGTCTTTCTAGCCTCTGTCTACTTCTTAAGATTGGAATCCAAGGTGGAAGGTAAGAAAGGTAAGAAGAGCCTTACCACGTGAAGACATGGCATCAGTAGTAAACTCAAAAAGAAAGAGGAAAAATAAATAAAATTTAGTGTTTAGAATACATTTGAGACCATCAGGAAAATTATCATTGATACATGATGTTGCTAAGTAAAAGTATCACACAGCACAAATCTCATTCTCTCTTCCCCCCTCTCTTTCTACACCCACACAGACACACACAGACACAAACACACATACGAGGTTACAGCATCTTTGAAGTAAGACTACAGAGTTGAGAGCAACTGACATGTGAAAGGCAGTCCCAGATCAGAGAAGAAGCTTTGGGGTTCAGGTCCAAAAGGGAGGGACAAGCAGACAAACATGGGAAATGCTGGGTCAAAAGAGAGGTGTCCAAGCTGCGCAAAAGCCTCAAGAAGGGTAGGGAGCTCTCTGTCTGTTGGTCCTTGACTCACTCTGGGTATCAGATGACCAAGACACCTCTTTATGGGGGCCCTTCCTCATCCTTACAAGTTTCTGGGCTGGCCCCCTGATACGATTTAAAGTCACTCATGTGCCCCTGCAGTCTCACTTCATCTTGATAACTTGATATGGTGGCTTCCTTTCTACTGTAAGGGACAAGTTGTTCACTTAGTCTTGCTTGGATGGTGCCAGACAGATAGTGTGGTTTGCTAGTCCATCCTGGTATGCACAATCCTCCTTCAAATTCAGGAAAACGATGTTTATAAAAACGATGTTTCAAGGCCCAGCTTGAAAACCATCCTTTTCTTTCTCTCTTCCTTTCTTTTTCTCTCCCTCCCTGACTCCCTCCCGTCTCCCTTCCTTCCTCCCTTCCTTCCTTCCTTCCTTCCTTCCTTCCTTCCTTCCTNTTTCTTTCTTTCTTTCTTTCTTTCTTTCTTTCTTTCTTTCTTTCTTTCTACTATGGATTAATTTAGAGCAGGCATAACCCAATCTCAACAGCTTTGATTCCATTGTAACCTTAATTATCATTTCCAATAATTTTATCACACATTACACTTACATATGGGTGTATCTATACAAAAGGCCAAGAAAAGAGTTAAAGAGTTCTACTAGAATTGCAGGTAGAGAGCTGGCACAGGTGACAGGAAGGTAGAGGCCAGATAAGAAGTTGTCACCTGAAGGGACAGGTGACAAGCAGTTACAGGATCACTTTGAAGTGAGTACTGTATCCTGTGCTAGAGCCCCCAGAACAGAAGCGAAGGTCCTTCCCTTTGGCAGTTTTTCTGGATGAGTGACAGGCAGTATACCTTCCACTTCTATCTTGCAGAGCTCCTCCTTTTGTAGTCCCGGATGAATGGGGTAAATCTGTATGATGATTGATAAAATCATGGGTCAAGGTACCTTGTAGGAGCAGCTGGGCAGAAATCAGCAGGGTACCTAAGAGGGATTGTGATGTTAAGGAAATGGTAGATTGAAAGAAATTGAGACAGAAAACACAGGATAGATGGAGGGGGCCGAAGGTGAATAACAACTAGCCCCCGGTATATTTCAGAACTTGTTTTTATATAGATTAAAGGCAGGAGGCAGAATATTTCCCATGGGTTTAATCAGAATTTTCTCATGACCCTCAAGGATGCAGGCAGAGCAGGCAAGCTTGAACTCAAAATGATTTTTTTAAGTCAGAATTGACTTCAGATGGAAACTGAGTCACACATGGGCTCCCACATTACCTGCTGAAATTTTATATACTCATTGATAAAATTATTTCTTAGTGCAGATGTAGAGTCATTCTACCTTGGCGCTTGTACTAAAAACAGAATAATTCAGTTAAAAAAACATTGCTTGATGTTTTTTAAGATGAATGACTCAGGGACAGGCACCATCTGAAAGCCATGATTCTATACAGCAGTGTAAATCCAAGCAGGCCAGCTCCCTCAAGAGACAACAAGAAAAAAGAAAGTTGAGAAGAAAAACCAAAACAATGGGAAAAGAACGATGGTGTTGATGCATGAATAAGAAGTAAAGGAAATTTTCTGTTGAAACACAGATAAAATTATCTTTTACTAATTCAATTCTATATTATTACTCTTCCCCTCCAAGCTCCTGCCCCCAACAAACAACCCCCGTCCTTCCAAACTCACAAAGAACGAAGTTGTAATGAATGGCTATAGCCAACTGTCAGTCAAGTTTGGTCCTGCACAGTTACTAAGGCAGAAAAAAAAAAAAGCTTGCCTCTCTCAAGAACTTGGCTCAAAGCCAGCATGACTCAATAGCTATAATTTGCATTTGAATGCAATTAACTGGGCCAGTGCTTTGGTGTAATCAAGCTGTCTGCAATACACACATGCTGGAAACTCAACAAAAGTCCAAAGCCCTTAGAGGGGTTTTTGTTCTTTGAATTTCCCTGAGATGTGGTATCTTAGGTATAATTTTCAATTTAAAAATTATCCAAATTTTATCTGTTTCTTTGTTTTCAGTTAAAAGATGTTTAGTTACTCGCCATTTTTCCCTTAGAAGAATGATTTTAGCAGAAGTGATTTACAAATTTTTAGCAATATAAATAGATAAAAAGAAGGGAAAAAAGAAAACCTCAATTTTTTTTCCTAACAAGAAACACCCCACTAATATATAAAGAACAGACAGAAATAAGAAAATGTGCAGATGGCATATGTTTAAATATTTTTCAGTGATGGTAAGACTCATTTAAAAATAAGTTAGCACGATTGGGAGGTGGAGGCCGGAGGCCATGGAGTTGAAGGTGACTTTGCCTATATCGGTCCTTTGAAGCCAGACTGGCCTGTCTATCCCAGACCTTGACTCAAAAACACAAAAACACTGGCAACAAAAACATGTTAACAAATTGCCTTCCTATAAAATAAATTACTACTTCAAGAATTTTATGCTAGCTTTTTTTTTTTTAAATTTCAGCGTACAATCTTCACAACGCAAACAACATATGTAGGCTATGATTTTCTAAACCCAAAAGAAAAGGGGGGGATGCATAGTGAAGCTAACATTGGGGAACAAAGAGCCCTGGGCAAAGAACTGTGTTGCCTGAATTTTGGTATTGTGCGGAGCCTGTGTTGGGTGAGGAGTCAGGAACTGGCAATGGCCTTCGGTTCTCTCTGTAACTGTTAAATAAATGGATGTGGATTGGAATCTAAGATGGCTTTGGTCTCTAAAATGAGCTGGTTGACAGACTCTCAGGCGCTTATTCCTGAGTGTGTGCACACTCCCTTTACAGACACTGCGGTCTGGACCCAGTCTTCTCAAAACTATAACCAGGAGGCAACTGCTTATTTACTCTGAAAACTTGTTCTGTGTTGAGATCAAAGCCTACCATGTCCTTCTGCTGGAAACCACTGATTTACTTATTCAACAGTAAGTACCAGCTGCTCTCCTGGGTATCCTACAAGTTCTGCCCTTTATAAATTGTTAACCTTTTGAAGAGTTAGAAAACGATTGTTACTACAACAAAGACAAAAGTAAAGCACAGTACAGATTTGGCAGAAAGAAAAGTCCTGGGTGTGGTACAGGGGAGGCGTGGAATAAGCGAAGATGGAATTGAGTATTGCTTTTGTTTTGTTTTCAGGTGAACCTGACATATAGATAAGATTTTTATAAATAAAAGTTGTTGGAAAACTTTATTTTCCTGTATATATGTAAGGTGCATATAACACAATTGCATGTACTTTTAAAAGTCATTGAGAAAATTAAATAAAGTCATGCATGTCAGTACTTAGCGCAGTACACATTGTTATGGAAAAATTACATAAACAGAATCATTCAAGGACAGCAGGTTCGTCGGGGCTGTTGTAGCATTATTAAACATTAGCTTGTTAAACATTTTTCCCCCAAAGTGTTTCTGGGCAGAGGGTTGTCTAGACATGCTCATTCAAAACCAGTTGTTTGCATATGGAGTTATAATCAGAAATTAAAAAAAAAACCTTTTGCTTGCAGCAAAAAGGAAGAGTTGAATAACTTTTAATGAGCGATTAGAATGTGGAAACCAGAAAAACAGAGTAGATGGCCTAGAGCGAGAAATCTCGTGAGGCGGCTGCTGCGGTGCACGCTGGGGCTTCTCTGCGGCTCTGTACAGGGTGCACTGGAAGAAGCTCTCCGTGTTGGGCAGGTGCATCTTCTCTGTCTTGACCTGCTCCTAGAATCGCCCAAAGGATGGCACCTTGCATTTGGACATCTCAGCCTCTAGAACTGGAGCAAATTTCCCCCGCCCCCAGGCCAGGGTTTCTCAGTAGTTATGGAGCCTGCCCTGGAACTAGCTTTGTAGCCCAGGCTGGCCTCCAACTCAGAGATCGGCCTACCTCTGTCTCCTGAGTGCTGGGATTAAAGGTGTGCGCCACCACCCCACAGCATAAATTGGTTCTTTATAAATTAAAGTTCTGTATTTGAAAGGACACTCATAATAAAATTAGCTAGCAGTCAGTCTGTTGTGCCTTTATAGAGAGCTAGCATAAGAAGCTGAGATTAAGAAGGTTTGTATATCTTGCCCAAAGTCACATAATTATCCAGCTAATTTTAAATGATATTTATCATTTCACACACATCTGTAGGTGAAGATCTGTAGAAATGTACACAGAAAGATGGATGAGTACAATAAAAACAATCACTACTATCTTGAAACTAACATTAGAAGTGAAGGGGACAAGACAATGACAAACACCAAAAGAATGTCACCTGTTGATGAGGATCAACAACTCCCCCAGGCAAGGGATCTGTCCAGTTGCAGAGAGTCCTGTCCTTGAAGGGCTTCTTGGCTTTTTTTGTTGTTGTTGTTGTTTTTTTTTTTGTTTTTCAAGATAGAGTTTCTTTGTGAAACAGTCTGCTCTGGAATTCAGTCTGTAGACCAAACTGACCTCTAACTCACAGAGATCTGCCTGCCTCTGCCTCTGGAATGCTGGAATTAAAGGCGTGCACCACCACCGCCCAGCTGTTTTGTGAGTTTTGATTTTATCTTTATAGTCCTGTGTTTTGCTAAATAGTGTGAACACTTACATGCACAATATGCATACCCTCCGTTTCTTGTGGCCTTATTCTTAGCATTCATAATCCCCCTAAGATAGAATTCTGGATGCACCAGAACTCCTGTGGAGAGTTCCGTGACAGTCATAGTCAAGGAGAATAAGAGGTTTAGGCATCCGCAGTTGAGGAAACAAGGAAGGTGGCACCTATGACTTTCCAAATCAGTATCAGCAGCAAAAACAGCCACCAAAGAATCCAGCCTGTCCTTTCTTACTCTTAGGGAGCCAAGCCCTGACTCTGAAAACGCTGAACCAAAGGAAAGGGAAAGCTAGGTTTTCTTCACAGTCCGCCAATTGCTTTTTAAATTTTTGATTTTTAACATATGTATATGTGGATGGGGGTGGGTATGAGTGCTTCTGAGTGCAGTACCCGCAGAGTTAGAGTGTCAGGTCTCCTGGAACAGGATTTACAGGCAGTTGTGAGACACCTGCTATAAGTGCTGGGAAAAGAACTTTAGTTTTCTCTAAGAACAGTCCAGGCTCCTTTCCATTGAGCCTGCTCCTCTGCTCCCTCATCTCTCTTATCTACAAATGTTAATCCCAAACATCTGAGGAGAAAGACCGCGGACCCAAATCATCATGGCCAAACTATGAAAGCAAGCTTTTCTATTCATGTCCACAGGCTACCTCCCGCTAAGGCGGGCTTCAAAAGATCATCAGCCTTGGATATTGTAGAAGTCATTGCTTTAATAGCTCAGGGGTACAGAGTTTCCAAATGGGGGATTCGACTGGCAAAATAAGTGGGATTACAGGGGCAGGACATAAACATAACAAGCTAACTGTAACCCCTCTGGAAACAAAGACCTGACTGCAAGGTAGTCATAAGGTAACAGCCTTTGAAACACAGGGAGGGCAGCAAGATGGTTATAATGACATTTTAAACAAAGACATGGTTGCTGTTTCCTGGAACATGCAGTTCAGAAACATTTGTAGTTAATGTGATAGGTGGTGCATAGCCCAATCCTTGAGAAACAGATTTAATCATAAACAGGAATGAATCTAGTTTATCTTTACTATAAAATGGCTTTCAAGCCTAAGATGGAGGCAGGCTGGTTCATTATGAGCCTGTGTTAATAGACTGACTATGTACCAAGAAGTACAAGCGTGAAAGCTCAGCTGTAGAGCAAGTATCATCCTTTGGGTTTGTTCTCTGGCTTGGACTCCCCCATCCCAAGATGATATGAAAGTTTCCGAGTTCTTTTTGTGTAATGTTCCTACTGTCGACTTAAGAATGAATAAAACGTATATTCATGTATGAATTTATAAATAGGAATCATATAATTTTTATTTTACATGTATTAAATGCTTTTGTATACACATTTGAACTGGCACTGTACAATGTGAAGATGAATAGGAAAACTCATGGAAATAATCTAAAAATTTCACGATATAGAGAATTATGCTCATTTGCAAATAAAACAGTGCAAAGGAGACCTTAGAAGGGAAAAGTCTCATATTTTTGTCCATTTAATAGCACTTTATATACATTTCTAACACAATTATCCTTTACCCATTATAGTTGTGCATTAGTAGTGTAAGAATGTAGTTGGCCCCTGCTGAGTGGTGAGTGGGCAGGAGAGCCTCTTTGGGGGAACTACACTTGGGCCTCTACTGCAGGGTTCAAAGCAAGCCCATGAAAAGACTTAGGGAAAGAACATTGCAGGAAAAGGGATTAGCTACTCCAAAGACCCCAGAAAGCAAAGAAACGTGTGTGTTGCCCAATTAAAACACCTGTGTCACCAAAAAGCAGTGGTTATGGAGCAGTGCGGCTAACGATGAGGTCAGAAGAATTTAGGCTGTTTGTGTTAGGTAACCATTGGAAAATGACAGGAATGACTCATGTCCTCCTGCTCGTACGCAGTGGACTCCGGGAGACCATCTGAGCTTTTTATAACTGTAGAATTTGCCCTCCCCTTGTAGAATTTGCTATAGGCCTATCATAATTTTGAACCGTACTTAGGAAATTCCCAGGACTAAACAGCAAATTCTTTAAGGTCATGGCATTGTGCTCTTCTGCACATCGCTGGTGTCTGGCATTGTTCTCACACAGCAGCCATCTATTAGATATTTGGGAAACAAATATTCAGAACAGTATTTAGACGCTTGCACGGTAGAAGCTCTGACTTTGGGATTTTCTTTAATGTAAGGTTATTCATTACAGGAACCACCAGGAAATATAACTTAACAAGAAATCCCAAGCAAATAGTATACACACTTGGCCATCAGCTTTCAGCATTTAGGATCTTCGAGTTTTACAGGGCCTTTTCTGAAATCTCAAAGTCACAGCTATTATTGGTGCTAATATTTGGCCAGATGTTTCCGTCTGGTGGCTTGGGACTGAAGTTAGCCAGATGTATTTTGAGGTTGGTTTTGTATAGTATGTAAATATTGGGCTGAATTTGTTGTATACCTTTAAAACTAATGGTTTTCATGTAAAGATCTGATTTTTCTTTTTCACTTGAGGAACAACAAACATACAACTGAATCAAAAATCTAGCAGCACAGGGTTTGCATTCCTGTTGAGCAAGCCCAGGCAGAGTGAGGACAGCTACCACCTCAGGAAGGGGCCTGCCTCTCTTCTCTGTTTTTCTTTATATATTCTTGTCTTTCCTTCCTCTACTCATTTAAACAGCCTTGCCAGTTCTTGGAGCATATGTTTTATGACAGCTCTTTTTGAGATGCTAGGTACTGGTGAAACTTAAACTGAAGACTTCACAAAAGGTTACATATGTTGCTTTGTTGCCAAATACGTTTTGTTATTCTTGTCCTTTATGCAGGATTTATCACAGAAGCAAGGTGGACAAACCAGATTCGTCCAGGTCTGGACCTGCCAAGATGGGGCGAAATGTGGCTCCCTTATGTTGGTGGATAAATATCAAGGCTAATGCTAGCTCTCCAGGTGGAAGTCAGAGGACAGCTTTGCCATCAATCTGGCACACAGAAAGTCCCTACAACCTCCTCCTTCTTCTTTTTTCTTTTTGGTTTTTTGAGACAAGGTTTCTCCTTAGCTGTTCTGGAACTAGCTCTTGTAGACCAGACTGGCCTCTAACTCACAGAGACCCACCTACCTCTGCCTCCCAAGTGCTGGGATTAAAGGCGTGCGCCACCGCCTCCCTACAACCTTCTTTACTTTCCGTTGATGTCTGTAACAATTTAAGGGAGATCAGACAAGAAGCAGAGAACATAGAACTATGTATGAGGAATGTACCCTATGGGCCGTCTTCCCATGGGTGTAGAAGGTTGTCACACTCATTCCTATCCCAAACTACACTATCAGGCGTATGATTTTAGCTTATATCTGCTTGGTCCAGTGCTTTTATTTGGATAGGGACATTTAATCTATTATACTGTTTTGTATGAACCCACATGTTTATTTATAGAAATGTACGCAGCAGTCCACAAAAGATACTCTGTGGCAAACCTAACAAAGGCTGTTTCCATAGTGCTATCTAAAGGCATGTGGAAGGACAATGATGACGTGAAGAACACACAATAGAACACTGTTGACAGAATCCTGGGATCCTGGGAGGTGCTGTGGAAGGGCTGGCAGGGAAAGAAATTTCATTTGTAAGGGTTTACCACGCAGCACGCCTAGATGGAAAACAGTTGTGGGAACACTTGGCAGTACCAGGGTCCGGTGTGCTTACCAGTGTGCACATGACTGAACAGTAACGCACTGAGAAGGCTGTGTGTGTGTGTGTGTGTGTGTGTG
>LOEQ01002267.1:249337-265444 GCA_001685075.1 Bramus lutescens | reverse complement strand
TCACTTCACAGAACTGGGGACAATTCTTAGCTATCTTTATTTCAGTTAAAGCTTGTTGAATCTCTGTCTTAGCTCTAAGAGAGACTTGTTTTGTTTAACCACATATTGACCATGAGATTGAGAGGTTTACATCTCTATGCTGTCTGTTTTACATTAAAAGCCCATGGCAACTGGGAAATCAACCAACACTACTGAGGATTTGTTATGAGAAAATTACGGCAGCAGATTGTTGAATAAGCTGTTGGTCATCACTGTGTGGCCAAAAGACGTAACCGGTGAGCTATTTGGAGGTTAGGGTATGTGACTAGTTTTCAGTTTAACTAGAAACAATGTAGCTATTTGGTGAAGTTTTAATAACAGAAATGCACCCTGAGAAGTTTGAATGGAAAACAATATTTAAGTGCCAAGGTCCCAAGCATATTATGGTTATGGCTGTCCTGGCAGAGCTGGTGGCTGGAGTTACTTAGACTGATTGTAAGGCGGTATGAAGTTCAGTGGGCACAGCTGTGAAGGAGATCTGGGGTGCAGCTGTCTTGTTCCCATCCTGCCATTGCTTTCTAGAATGCTAGGGAGGCAGTGCCACAGAGGGGTAATGACTGTGCTCAGCATGCAGAGTGAAGCAAAGGTGAGAGAAAACAGAAGGAATTGGAAGGCAAGACCAAAGAGAGGAACAAAAAAGACCCAGGGGGATGTAATTGTGCACAATGGTGCCGCTTAGAGAAAAATCCAAAACTTGATGCAGGATGAATTCCATGGGCACCATGTCCTCTAACTTGATTCTCTGGCAGCCTGTGCCAACCCAAAGTCTGCCCCAAATGGGAAATTGGGCCCAGGCAGCTTCCTTAAGGCAGCTGAAATTGATTATTGAAAACACGCTGTCACTGCCTCAGCTTCATTTCCTGTTGCAGTGAGAAGATACACGGCTGACAAGAGCCACTTAAGGGAGGAAGGGCATATTTGGCTTGCGATTCCAGGTTACGGTCCGTCCGTCACTGTGCGGAAGGCAAGGTGGTAAGGACTTGATGCAGGCATTCCCATGACATTCACAGTAGGGAGCAGAGAGCAATGATTCAGGCATTCAGGCATGCCAGTGCTCACTCCAATTCTCCACTCATAAACATCAGGTTCCCTTGCCCAGAAAATGGCGCCCCTGCATTGGGTGCGTCTTTGCATTTCAGTAAATATAACCGAGATAATCACACATATACTTGCACACAGGCCAACCTGACCTAAACAGTTCCTCACTGAGACTCTTTTCTTGGGTAATTCTAAACCTGGTCAAGTTGAAAGTTCAAACTAACCATCACACCCACTGTGACAGTTTTCATAGGAGAATCCTGCAAGGTCCACTCTCTATTTGTGAGATGACACCTCAAGATTGTTCAGGACAGCACTGGGGTTTAGTCGAGGCAAGCGAGAGTCAGCTAGTGTCACCTGCACTGGCCCTTTAATAAGCACTTTGCCACAATCCTCAGGAATTTGCTTCTCTCTAGGGTAGATGATGAAAGTTGCTGGTCAACTACGATGGAAGAACAGCACAAACAAAAGCGAATCAAACAGGAAGCAGGCCCAGGCCTCCAGTGTGTGCTACTGCCTTTAGGGTGAGGGAAATAGTCCTAAAGATGGGTCCAGATTGTGGATGACATGCCCTCATTGATATCAACTACATACATACATTTTTATAGTAATGACTCCGAATAACCAAGGAAGAAAGATCTGTAAACTCAGTGTTGCGTTTAAAAGGGAAGACGAGGTGTGCAAGCAATTTCAGAAAAAAAAAATCTCATTAAGAGGACTAAATTAGAAAAAAGTAGAAACAGTTACGTGGAGAGTGAGCTTCCACTGCCTGGAGAGGCCTCTGGAATAGGAGCCCATGTCCTTCAGTCAAACAGGTGTGTGACATGTTTAGCACAGTGATCGTGAGTCAGCACAGAGGGCCATGGAGCTAGAAATAGGAGTTGGGGGAGGCATGAATCCTTGGCATGACTGAGATGTGAGTACTCAGCCCAACTCCCATCCTGATGCAATAATGCATTTGGTTCTGGACTCCAGGAGAACACAGCAGAGACCATTCCAAGCAAAGCCTTAGAAGAATGTGGGCCAAACTCATTCTGGTCTGCCAAGTATTGGAAAGGGATTTATGAAGGAGCCCTGTTGAGGAATCATTTTTTTCCTTAGTTACAAAATCAAGACTTAGAAGGACCCTCTTTCCTCTATTTATTTATTTATTTGGTTTTCCAGGACAGAGTTTCTCTGTGTAACAATCCTAGCTATCCTAGAACTAGCTCTTGTAGCCCAGGCTGGCCCCGAACTCACGGAGATCTGCTTGCCTCTGGAAGCCCATTCATTTAAGAAGGCCCAGACTGTTTTCATACAAAAAAGATAATTTCATAAATTAATGAATGACTCTTGCATATAGAGATATGTTCATGTTGGGCTTCCTGCATCTTCTCCACAAAGGGCAGAAACAGAAGCTCTTCCCAACAGTGCCCCCCCCTCTTCAGGCTTGTTTCATACAACTGGTCATCTGGCCACATCAGCACCTGGCTCTGAGGACAGAAAGATGGTGGATGGTCAATTAAGCTCAGCTGCTTGTAGCCCATGGGTATGTCCAACAGGACAGAACCCATGTGTGGCTGCTCCCAGGAGGGCAGTCGCCCTGGGCTCCTCTCTTCAGAGGCAAGGGGATAAGTGAACACCCACACCCATGTAAAAAGCCAGGCACAGTCATAGACCTGACTGTAGGCCCAGTTCTGTGGGAGGTGGGGCCAGGAGGAACTCTGGGGTCTGCTGGCTTCCAACCTTGCTGCAGTTTGGTTGAGAGACCCTGCTTCTAGGAGGAGAGTGATAGAGCAGGGACCCGGTCTCCTCCTCTGGCTGCTGCACATGTGGGATATGCGTATTTGAACACATGCATGTACATACACCTCTGTCTCTCATGTAGAAATAAATAAAACAAAGCATAAAGCCAAAACATTGCTGTGGTTCTCTAACTGATGATGCTGGCCTCTTGGTTGATACCCCTGGATGGTGGCCTGAAATGCGATTACTCTTGGATTTGATCTTTGGAAAAGTCCAGAACATACATCCTTGTGGTAGATGCAGATCAAAATACCATCTCAGCACTGGCTTTTAAAACATTTTGAAAAATTGATTATCCTTCCAAACCATTAGGCCTCTTTAAGCCTGATGAGGGAAAGTGTACCTCTTATTTTTATGGAATTATCTCATTAAAAAAATGTGCCTCTGGCCAGAGTGGCATCCCTATAAAACCCCATTTCTCTAAGAAAGGGCTTACTATGCCAGCATTTATAGAGACTATCTTGATGGTCCTTGTAAATGTATGAACCCTGACCCATTTGTATGCTCAGTCAAACGGCTATTCCCTGATTATGCCCTGGCCGGGTAGCCACTCACAGAGGGGTGTGGACCCAGCTGTGAGAATCCCACTTGTCCATCTAATAGCTCCAGAGTCCCAGACCTGATGTTTGAAACAGTCACAGCTTCAGCATCTGTAGAAACATCCTTGGATTACATTGCAGTCTTGTTTCATAATAAAAGAATAGCCATTAAAGCAAATCCAGAAAAAGAGGAAAGATAAAAATCTCAGTTTTTTTTAATACATGTAGAAAAAATAAGAACTAAAAACAAAAAAAAAACTTAGCCTGTTCATTGAAACATGATGGTGGGTAATATTTTGAGAAGTGGATTTGGTAATCTTCTATGCTCAAGAAGAAATAAAATGTTCCTATATGTTGACACCTTGATTTTTATTATTTTAATTTAACATTATTTACTAGATGTTTCCTGTATTATTGCATAGTATTGAGACTCAACATCTTTTTCTAAGGAGGGAAAACATAGAGCATAGCTTATGCTTTGGGTTTTTCTTGTGAATACCTTACAGAATTAATAGAAAACACCTTGCAGGTGTAGGTCAACTTGTGAGCACCTCTCCCTCACTACCCCCGGCTCCTTGCAACTTCTTGCCCCATTTAACTTCTGAGAACATTTCTCTCAAGCCTGATACTTTTAATGGCTAGATTCCCCTCTCCTTTCACTGTGGGAGCTCTTTATTTCTTGACCTGCCTACAATTAACTTGGAGATACATCTCTTTTATGTTTAAGTAGCTCTGAAGTTGAGATGCTTTTTATTTGTTTTCTGCTGCTGACAGTTCCATACATTTGCATAGTAAATTTATATCCTTTTCACCCCCACCATCCTGCTTCACCCTCACTCTTTCTCCCACTCCTCCTTCCCAACAGGTCTTACTCCTGCTTCCGTGTCTTGAGTATGTGTATTTGATCCACTGAATTTAAATAGGGTTGCAAGGGTGCGGCATTATTTACTAGGGAATGGGCAAATTTTAATTGGTTAAACCACTGAAGAAAATGTCATCCTTTCCCCTAGTCACTCTTAAATGTCAAAGTCCCTTAAGAGGGATGGGGCCTTAGGAGTTCTTCCCTCATTATATAGGGAACTTGAGCATCTATGGCATTTGATAGCCTCAGGGTTCTGAAATCAATTCCCTTAAAACATTGAAGGATAGCTGCTGTTAGTAATACAGAATATAGTATTGCACTTCATAATTGCTGTTAATATTTGCATCACATATGAGAATGAGATCAGAGAGAAGTACAGCCTTGGTCAAGGGCACATGACCAGTTAATTTAGTGAGAGACCTGGTGAAGAATATCTTTTCTGATTTCCTAGCATCTGTGGGGCCAGAAAGTTGGTCCATCCTTTCAAAAGATGGTTTAAAGATCCTACAGAGAGTTTGATAGTTTGGATTCTTCTGCAGAGAAGAGCATAATGGACAGGAGGGTGGAGAGATGGCTCAGCAGCTAAGAGCACTTATTGCTCTTTCACAGGACCAGGTCTAGTTTCTAGTTTCTACATGGTGTTTCACAACCAAACATAAGTCTAGTGCTAGGGGATCCAGCACCCTCTTCTGTAAGTGGAGACTCTTCTTTGATTTCCTGGCCACCCAGACATGAATAATCACACAGAAACTATATTAATTACAACAAAGTTTGGCCTATTAGCTCAGGCTTCTTATTAACTAACTCTTACATCTTAAGTTAACCCATTTCTGTTATTTTATATTTTACCATGAGGCTCATGGTTTGTTATTGCTTGCTTCTTGGGTGGCTACATGGTGTCTCCCTAACTCCACTTCTTTCCTCCTCTATCTCTACTTGCATTTCCTGCCTTGCTATATTCTGCCCTGCCATAGACCAAAGCAGCTTCTTTACTAACCAATGGTAGTAAAACATATTCACAGCATACAGAGGGGAATCCCACATCACTCTTTTGACCTCCGCGGGTACCAGGCACACACATGGTTCACATACATACTTGCAGACAAAAACGTTTAGACACATAAAACAAAGCAATCCAAAGTATTTTATTAGAAGAATGGTTGCGTGGAAATGGAGGGCACTTCTCCAGGAGGAGGCCAGGTGACAGGGAAGTCCTCACGTAGGAACAAACTCGCTGAGCTTTAGAGCTTTGGGTGATGGCCTGTGGTAAGATTAGTGAATGTGTCATTGGTAGAAACATGCTGAGCACCACAGACTCTGGAGACCAAATGTCACCTAGAACAGGAAGGGGGTGGCCAAGAGACAGGGTCTCTAGAGTACTTGTGGGATCATCTGATATACCTGTCATGGGACAACGTGGATGTCAGGTCCGTTGATCCACGTGAGAGTTCTATGTGGGAAAGAAGTTTAATTGCCTGTGATACAAGTTCTTCCCCTGATGCAGAAAAGGTGTGATCTTGTCAAATCTCCCTTTCCTTCTTTCTAGTTCACTCTTTACTATTTTCTCTGTTCTAACTCTCCTTCCCAAAAACTTCTATTGATAAAATGGGGAGTAGTTTTAGTTTAATGTTATTTTAGTTTATCTTTCAGAATTTGTTCTAGGAAATACGTTTGTGTTAGGTGGTGGTAGTGCACGCCTGTGACCCCAGCACTCAGGTGGCAGAGGCAGGTGAATCTCTGAATTGAAGCCAGCCTGATATTCAGAGTGAGTTCCAGAACAGTCAGTGCTACACCACAGAAACCCTGTCCTGTAAAACAAAAACAAAACAAACAAATAAAAAAATACATCATATGGCCAGGCGGTGGTGGCAGACACCTTTAATTCCAGCACTCGGGAGGCAGAGGCAGGTGGATCTCTGTGTGTTTGAGGCCAGCTTGGTCCATAGAGCAAGTTGTAGAACAGGCTCCATAGCTACTGAGAAATCCTGTCTTGAGAAATAAAATAAAAAAAAACCTAACCCCCCTAAATACATCATGTGTTACAGCTTGTGCTGGTTAGTGTTTTGTTTTTGTTGTTGTTGGTTTTTTTGTTGTTGTTTTTGTCTGTTTGATACAAGCTAGAGTCATCTGGAAATACAGAGTCTCAAGTGAGAAAATGCCTCCATCAAACTGTCCTATAGGCAAGTCTGTGGGGTCATTTTCTTGATCCATGATTGATGTGTGTGGTGGGGTGGGGCAGACCACAGTGGAATGTGCTGGTCCTGGGAGGTAGAAAAAAATGTAGCTGAATGTGAGCCTGGGGAGCAAGCCAGCAAGTAGCTCTCTTCTATAGTCCTCCCTTTGGTCCCTGCCTCCAAGTTCCTGTGTCAAGTTCCTGCCTCAGTGATGGAGTGTGATCAGGATGTGTAAGCCAAGCAAACTCTTTCTTCCCTCAGTTGCTTTTCATTACGGTGTTTGGGTGTTTGATCCTAGCAATAGAAAGCAAACTAGGACATGGTTGCAGTATGTCAGAGGCCACAGGGCAAGTTCAAGGTGTTCAAAGATGAAGATGCACCAGGCATCCAGGCCCAGGCATAGAGTTCTGGGGTTGTCTCTCTCTGTCTGTATTTCCTCTTTCCTCCCACACTCCCAGCCCCCAGAGGCTTTAGCTGAAGGCATTAGACAAGCCTAACACATTGTCTCAGCTGCGCACACACCCCAGCTTTCTTAAGACTCACCCTGGTGGAAGACAGGAAACATCAGCTGTCATTGAAAGAAACTTTAGGGAAGTAAGGGTCAGGATTAATCCAGGCTTGCTAAATTTTTTGTATGGGTGAAAATTTTAGGCTTACTGGTATCTTTAAATCCCCTATGCTAATTTTCCTCCTGGAGATTCGATGGCTCTAGGATGGTTTGTACACAGTCTGTAATTCCAGATGCTGTGTTGAGATGCTTTTATATATTTCAAGGAAACTTACTTAGATGATATTTTCTTCTAAGTGCCGGCTGGGAGGAGAAGCCAGACTCCAGGAGACTGTGTTGTGTAGGTGCTAAATCACACACATAAATATTGGCATGCAGTGGGGCAGACGGTTATGGAAGTAAATTAGTGTGTGCTGTACGTCAAAACTCCTAGCTGTCCAACTCTTTTCTTAATCTATTTTGGCTTTTTTAAAACATAAAGCATAAAGCATTGAAGGCCAGACGGGATCAATCAAATTAAATCTGTCTTGCGTGCCCTGAATCTTTTGTTGGATGTCTGCTTTTGCCCAGAGTGTCTCTAAAATGGCCTTTCCAAGGCCCTTCATTCACCCTGCTCTGGTGAGCACTTGATTGTGACCACAATTCTGAGACAGGCATTATTAGTCCCACTCTATAGAAAGGGAAACTGAGGCTGGGAGATGTTAATGTAACATACTCTCTATATAGGACTAATAAATGTTAACTTTCTAGAACACTATGCCAAGATTCTTAGCTTATACTTCTGTCTGACACAACACAGGAACATGATACTCTTCTTCTGGGAAGAGTGGCATGCTGGCAGCACCACTGAAATGCCCATAAGTGTAGGAGCCTCTGGGATCTTGGATGACACAGACCGAATGAATACAGATTGTGGGCCTGGGTGCCTGTGTTCCTAACGAGCTCTCAGGAGTCACTGGTGCTGTTGAGTCCCAGGTCACAAAGTGAGTAGTGGAGTTCTGGATCATTGATTGGCCAGGAACCAGGAGCCACCCCGCACATCCCCTTTAAAGGCTAATTAGAGCTGGAAGTCTGTAGAGCTAGGAGATGGTAGCACAGAGGAACCGGAGCAGCAGCGGGAAGGTGTGGCCTTGCTGTGTGGCCTTGATGCAGCCCTGCTGCCTCTGGGAAGCCTGAGGCTCTATGGATTTGCTGCTAGAATGTGAAACGAGGCAAAGGGATAATCTGCAGCCACCCCATTTCCGGTAAGAACATGACTGGGTCGTGAGGATATAGACTCCACCATCCTGCCACACAGTCAACCCTTGATTCTGCTTACCAGCAAGGCAAGCCCTGAACTAATTTGCATTCTCATGTGAGTTAAAAATTAGTTCATGTCTCTTATTTTTGCTTATACAAAACCCAAGAATTTGAGATTTCACAGGGCATGGCAGTGGGGGAGGACCACAAATACACCAGTGGGCTTTTTGGAGAGAGCGGAGACAAGGATTAAAGGGAATGGCAGCCTTCTTAGAAAAGCAAGGCCCTTCTTAGCTAGCTTTGTAGCTATTTCAGGAGCATGGAGTACCTTAGGCCGCTCTTAAGGTCTTGATCTTGGTAGTGTCTGAGTGAAACTGTGCTGTGTCTTAAAACAGTTAACTGGTTTGCCCCTTACTATTTGGTCTCTATCTGGTTACTCTAACTACGCTACTCTGTGCTCATCTGCATGGTTGTTTGTTCCGGTTCCTTGTCTCATCCTCCTTCTGTTGGGGATGCATGTTCCATCAGGTCCTGCTGTTACTTAAGGGGTTCTTTTATAATTCATGCCCTTCCTTCTTTGTCGACAGCTCTTACTTAGTCCCTCTGCTCCTTGGGTGTGTTGTTGTTCAGACTTCGCTTCCTGCAGGCCCTTTGAGCCTTTCTGTTCCTTTTTCCTTAACACGGGATTCTGTTTCACTAAGCAGTGAGGGCCCAGAGTGGTTTATGTCTCCTTTAGTTTGAATGTGATTAGCAGACATTTTGGACTTTTCCTGAATCATTTTTTAGTACTTTTCCGTGTAGGTCGTATTGGATTGTGTTGAGGCAACAGAACCCAGGTGTCTGGTGGTTTTCAACACAAAGATGCGTTCTCTGTTCTGGACATTACTTACTCAAGGTCTTCTCAGGTACCAAGCACCTTCTGTGTCCTGGGTGCAGGCTAAAGGAGCAGCAGCAGTCACCTAGGATCAAACCCAGGGCCTTGCACATGCTAGATGCCAGCAAGCATCGGAGCACTGGGGCACATCCCCAGCACTGTGGATGATTCTGCTCCGAATCCGAACAAGTCGCTTCTGAAGGAGTTAGAAAGACGGGGAAAAGTTAGAGGACCTGGAAAGGGAAAGGAATTTGCTGTCCTGGAGTCTGTTCAAGTCTCTTGCCAGCTGAGAGTCAATAATTTTAGTAATTCAATAATTTAAACATAATTTTTGTGACTACCTCACTCTGATGATATTTCTTTGGAATATTTCAAGTAAAAATGTTCAAATAGCAGTCAACTATACTTAAGGCCCAAGTGATTGTCTCTGAGTATGGCCTTCTTCCATTTCCACATGTAAACCTGCAAAAAAAATTTTTTTGGATGGTTTCACAAACAAAACCTTAACTTTCATTTACAGTACAAATGTGTCTTAAGGCTTTGTGCAACCCTCAGGACCCAAGGATTTACCTGCTCAGCTAAAATCATATACAGTGCACCCCAAGAACCGTTCCTTGACCTCATTTGCTGGAAAGAGGGAGAAATAAATCTTCTCAGCAATGCTTTGAGATGTAACTTCAGCCACTCAAACCATGTGTACAGCGATTGTAAAACCCTTAAGCACAGTTCTGTTGAGAAATCCACAATCGCACCTGCGTGCACACTGTCCTCTACTCAGGTGCCCCTCTCTCTAATGCCTGTACTTAAATCTGTCAGTAGAAAAAGACAAGATCTTCTGAGTAAATTGGGAGTGTGGGGACCTTGGGAAGGCAGAGAAATCTTGTCTGTCTTTATAAAAACAATAATTAAAAAAAATAACTAACACTGAGCACAGAGATAGATGTACATTCTTGGCTTCTTGACAAAAATCAGTCACGATTTCTCTCAGACGTGTTGCTCTCCAGACTGTGTTTGCCCCTTCCAGCCACCATGTGGAAAGTCCTTTACACGTTGCTGCACACAATCCTCTGGTTTATTAGCTGTGTGTAGCACCTATGGGCTACATGAGCAGGGGCATTTCCAAGGATGGCGGCGCGTTCCTGGGAAATTCCGAACTAGGGTGGGGAGCAGAGGCATTGCGGCTCCTGTCTGGAAGCCAGTGATCCAGTCTTTGGGTCAGGTCTTGGTAGACTGGTGGGTGCTGAGAAGTAATTCACAGATGCGCTCTGAGGCTCCTGGCCTGCAGGGCTGTTCTATCTCATATCCGTAGCCTCAACTTGCAAGCCCGAGGGGGAAAGAAACAAAGCCGGGGTGGAGGAATAAAACGATCAAGTTCAACCACTTGGTGTGGGAACTCGGATACATTCTAGAGCCTCTTTGGGCCAAGATCGACTTGTAAAATGTAATTCTGTCTGATACTTGTCCTTCCGGACATATGGAGGAGCAGCCTATAAATTATTTTAATTATATTTACTAAAATTTTATTTTCACAGGAACTCTCCTTAGTTATCCCCATTTTATAATAATGGGGAAACTGAGGGAGGAAAATGGCTTTCACTCTCATGGGCAGCAGGAAAGTACAGTTGTTTTAAACTCAGGTAATTCAGTGCCCCAGTCTGTATTCATACCCATCATGCTTTGTGGCCTCATTGTCAGTTCTTTAGCAGATGCTGACCTCAGCCATCCCCTAGTACACAGGTTGGAATGTCATTTATTTATTACTGTGTGTGCATGAGCATGTGCTTTATGATGTGTGTGCGAAGCATGCATGTGCTACAGCGTTGTGTGGAGGTCAGAGGGCAACTTTCTGAAGTCATTTCTCCTCTGTCCCCCTCATAGAGGCAAGGCCTCTCTTTCTTTGCACTGGGTGCCCTAGGCTGGTTGCCCAGGGAATTTCAGGTTGAATCTCCTGTTTCTGCCTCCTGGGATTATAGGTGCACACTGCTGCCTCTGGTTTTTTTCAGGGGAGTTCCTGTGACTGAACTTGAACTCAAGGCTTACATGGCAAGTGCTTTTACCTTCCGATCCATCTCTCAGACCTCTGGTCCATTTCCGATGTAATAAGTAGACGCTTACAAAAACGTTAATGACATTTCTTTTCCCTTCTTCTAATCCCTTTCTGCTATCCCAGGCAGGATATCCTGTGTCTAGGGCAGGAAGGAGCGGTCGTCTGTCTTATTTGTACCGAGGAAGGTCTTCCCTGACTCACAAGCTTACCTAATGTCCTCTACTGTGGGAAGTTTTCTCACTTTCCCAGCTTAGGTGGCACCCACCTGGAAGGTTTATCTCATCCTGTGAAGCAAGTCAGAAGTTAAAAAAGAATCCCATCATAGCTTAGTGTTCCTTCTAGCAAAATTAAACCCTGTACGAAACCCACTCCAGCGAGGTGCGAATGACTTTGCGTGTATTTTTAGTGTGCTTGGGATGTCAACTCTTTTTAAAATTCATTTATTTTTTTCCTGTTTATGCTGCACAGTGTCAGAATGGAGCCTTCTTACTCGTCCCTATTGGGAAATAATTATTAAATCCAAGTGTGATGCCTGTAAAACAGCTGCCATGAAGACAAGGCAAGCCTTCTGGGTGATTCTGCCTCCTTAACTCTGTATTCTCCTAGTAGAGAGTTCGTTTCAGATCAGACCTGTGATGAGTGCCATGTAGAGGAGAAAGCTGATGTGCATTTTAGTGTGTTCCCTTCTGGAGGCACAGCGAGACTTAGCAAATCACTGACTCTGTCGGGAACTTTCTTTCTTCAATTGCAAAGCCAGTAGCTAGTCTTGGTCTAACCTTTCCGTAGTGGGGGCTCCCACTGAGGCAAGAAGCTGTTTCAATATTCCAAAATTAATAATGCTATTAAATGGTAAATCAGAACCTTGAAGACATAGAGTCTATAGAAGAAAGAGAAAAAAAAAGATAATCTTTGGTGGTTGAAGCCTGGGGAACAAGAACCAGTTCTTAACCACAAAGTATTATTCTCCTCTTTAACTTGTTTTGCTTATCTGTCAATGGACTAGTGTAAAATCTATACCCAGGGGAGAGAGGTGTACTCTGAAGATGAGCTAAAATTGAAGCCCTTAGCCATGAACTCCATGTCTGTGGTGGTGTGGGGGTGGGAGGAGGGGCTGTGACAGAAGGTGGGTGGAGGATACCTGTGGTGGCTGTAGTGGGAAGTGGAGAGATAATGAAGTTGGGAAGAGGGAGT
This sequence comes from Bramus lutescens, assembly GCA_001685075.1. Classification (NCBI taxonomy): domain Eukaryota; kingdom Metazoa; phylum Chordata; class Mammalia; order Rodentia; family Cricetidae; genus Bramus; species Bramus lutescens. Next base: position 253,148 of record LOEQ01002267.1, on the reverse strand, counting down.
GAGACCTTTCTCTTCGGGCTGGATTGGTTCCTGTGGCAGTGGTTGAGCTCCTGCCCTCGTTGGGTTAAGTATTGTGAGGATAAATGTTATAAAACGCATGTGTCCCTCATGTTTCTCTTTTCCTTACCTGCCCGCTTGCCATTCTGAGTCCTTTCCCCTTATGAGGAAGCACAGGGCCTTCAGCTACACGGCTACCCAGTACTGGGTTTCCCAACCCCTAGAATTATGAGTCTGAATAACTCTCCTTGTTTATGAATGATCCACTCTCAAGTTTTCTGTTATGGGACAGAGAAGAGGCTGAGATCACTCCCAACCTCACCCTTCATCAGAAAACCTCATCGTACTTCCAGTGACTGTTCAAAGTGGTTGGTGTTCCCCACGTCTCTTAGAAGACAGTTACCGATTTTAGGTATTTTTAAAAACTCTGTGGCTATAGGCTGGCTGTAGTCCTTTCTAAATAACTTCCTTATATAGCTAGAAATTGACTAAGAGGAGAAAAATGAAGGTAAAGAGAACCTCCATTCCTTCAAAGGAAAACTTGCTAACTCATGACACCCTCCTTTTCATAGGTAATCCTCACCTAGTGTGTGACAAACCCATGTACCTTATGAGTACACTCTTCACTTGCCCTGGTCCTCTAACTGGCCGCTATATCCTTGAAGCCAGTATGTATCTTTTTTTCCACTTAGAGTCATCAATATTTTGATTCTCCAATGGCCTCAAGGACCATCAGGTCAACACAGTGCAGGTCTCTTTTTTTTCAGCACCTATATTTTGAGCAATCAGCAGGACCTGGAGCATTTTGTTGATGCGGTTATTGATCCCCACCTCTCCTTGCTGAACAGCTTGGTGAGACCCAGAATCTGTCAATAACACCACCAGTGCTCACCCCACATCCTGTGAGTCCACGTTTTCTGTCTTCCCTGAGGGTCACAGTGTATCTGACACTGCACCTAAGCAGATTTTGTTGTCCGTTGCAGGCAAGTGTATCCAGTAGAGAGGTTTTCTCTCCAAACCCCAGCAGCTGAAAGTGATTTTGTAAAAGGTAATGGCTGCTTGTTCCTGCAAAAAAATCTTGAACTGTGCATTATTTATAACCCCAAGGCAATGCTCTTTCTTCAAATGGCAGATTATTCATTCCCCCATTCTCTGCTTTGGCATTCTAATGTTTTCCTGCCTCCTAAACACAGAGCAGAAAAACCTTTGGATGGATCCAGAATCCATGGAGGAGTGTTGTGGTATTGATGGCAGAGATTCCTGAGAGGTCACATCAGAGCCCTGCATGTAGCAATGCCTGTGGCCCGCCCCTCAAAAACCTACCCCCTTGATCACTAAGTAACTAAGGAAGTAAGTCAATGGCTAGTTCTTCCTTTAGAATGTGGTTCCTCCTGGAATCCATCTTCTACACCCAATTTCTTTGCCAATTTATAGAACATTAAAGTGAACATGATCCGAGTGAGCCTCAGGTTCAGCCTATTATTTCAGAGATTCAGAGTCTGAGGCTGAGGATATGAGAATGTCTACATCAGCGTCTCATAGCTAGTTAGTCATCAGTTGGGCTCAGTACCCCATGTCTCTAGCCTCCTTACCGGCAAGCTTTCTGTCTGGTGGCATCCTGAGGAGATAACTTTCTTTCAAACATGTCAACCTGTATTAAATTCCACGCCTAAAAGTCTTCCATGTACCACCGTTTGATTAGTGTTTCTCTAGAGTCACTGTGATTCTGGAGATGGCAGGCATTGGGGTAATTATATATAAAATTTCCTCATGGGTTTATGTCACTTGCAAGAGCCTGTGGTTATTTTAAAACCAGTGAATAGAGAGGCATGCTGGGATGGGGACAGTGTTGGAACAAAGAGTCAGGATGATTGCCACAGGCTGATTGCCTCTGTCAAAGCCACTAAAAGTAGTGGGGAGACAAGGAGGTGTTTGCTCCCAGTACCCCCACAGCCATGTGATCGGTGTGTCTTTATCGCTCATCTAGAAGAATGAGCCACAGGAAGGAAAGACTTGTAAAACTGCCTGATTTACACACAGAGTCATTGTCGTCTGTGACTTGCTGTGGAGGAGTTGTGGGAAAGAGCCCCACTGGGCAGCGGAGCTATGGTCAAGGGAACTGATTCCCAGTTCCTCCCTCACACAGCATGGATCACGACACGAGGTGCCTTTCCATCCCCTGGTGTAGCCCAGTGCTCCCTGCACTATAACAAGTATCTTTCACAGCTCTCTCTAATTTTCCTCAGTCAAATCCACAGAGGCTTGGAGTTCTAAGTATTTGTTATATATTTTGATTTCCTCTGTTTTCCATTCAATTTGCTTTCTTCTAAAATCCAGGACCGTCCCTCTGTGTTAGATTGCATCTGTTCTCTGGAAATAGGCTTTGCAAGCAAGCTGATCTGTTTTCTTCTGCTCATGGCAAACCGATGTTCTACCTTCAGTTGAAGGATGAATCTTAAATTTTGCTGTGTCTCATTTATTTACCTGTGGAGGAAGATGTTCAACACAGAGGCACCCAGGCCTGACCCTGGGTCTTCATATCAGATGATCAGATGTAGCAGAAAGGGGGACATGGCTGCTAATGAGTATTTGTGTTCTCTTGTGCACCCCGGGATGCTGATATCATCTCGTGTTTGTTAGGGGCACCGATAGGAAAGGGAGAAGGTTAGGGATGGCAGTTATTGAATGCTGGGAGAGCCCATACACCACGGTCTCCATTTACTCACATCTACTCTGTGCACAGAACCCCAAAGCTTGGACTCACAGAAAAGAGTAAGATGCAAACCCTGCCCAATAGGTGTGGTGACGTCCTTTACAGTTCAGAAATCTCGGGAACTAGAGAACACTGAGGAACTGTGACATTTGGGTGAGAAGACACTGTCTGGGGCGCACCTCACTGGTCTAGGGCTACCTTATCAGTAGGCAGAAGGCTCTGGGTCTGAGCCCCCCAAAAGAGTCATGGTTCATAGGTCAGGCAAGCAGAAGGAATTCAGGGTAAAAAGATGACTTGTGGGCCCATGTAGACACACCAGGTGCTGTCTCATATCCTCAAGATACACTGATGCTTGGGGAAAACTAAGAGAACAGACTTTAAATAGACCATTGTGGAGGGGTCATTGCAAGATGGTGGGTTGTACATGTGTGAAAATGCTGCATTATAGTTTGTTACTGATGCGTGGTGCTCGTTACTATTAATGTAGCTCCCCACAGTTGCGGTACTACACTGGCCCTCTTTCTGATCTCGACAGTCAGTAGAATCCTTCACTGTGAGACCTTTTTTCCTCTCCTCTCTAATCTCTTCTTTATTATTAGCATATATTCTTGGCGCAAAGTACTGGGTTTCCTGATGGCATTCTCATGCATGTGTGTCACAAATTTTGGATTTTATTCACCTTCCCATGACCTAGTCTATCCCCACTTCTGCCCCCTGCTGGTCCCCTGCTCATTCCAAATAGTCTGCCCTTTCTCCATTCATAGTTTTAAGTCTAGAGAAAACATTTGCATTTCTGAGCCTTGCTTTATTTCTTTTTGTTTGTTTGTTTACTCTGCATAGGCCTGGCTGTTCTGGAACTCATTTCGTAGACCAGGCTGGCCTCAAACTCACAGCAATTATCCTGCCTCTACCTCTGCCTCCTGAGTTCTGGGATTAAAGGAGTGAGTCACCACCCCCAGGCCTTGCTTTATTTCCTAAGATGATATTCTCCAGTGCTGCCCATTGTCTGCAAATGACTGTAGTGATGGTGAGCAGGCCTGCATTTCATCCTGCCTGGCTCCCGCACGGCTAGCTTATACCCCGAAATAACAACACACAAAT
>LOEQ01002267.1:235906-249194 GCA_001685075.1 Bramus lutescens | reverse complement strand
GGAGCTTCATGCATCTGCCTTGGAGAAGAGAGTCATGGCGTCTGCCTGACTCGGTTTTCTTTCCCCCAGCATTCTGTTCTGTCTATTCCACCCACCTAAGGGCTGGCCTATCAAGAGGGCCAAGGCAGTTTCTTTATTAACCAATGAAAGTAACACATAGACAGATGACCCTCCTACATCAAATGACATAGTCATTTTGTTCTTATTAATGGTCAAATACACTCATATTTTTTATATATAATCAAATTTTTTTATCCATTCATCTGTTGCTAGGCAGTGAGGTTGGTTCTATAACTAGGCTGTTGCGCCCAGACTCTCTGTGCTCAGCTGACTTAGATCTGACTTAGATTCCCTTTCATATCTACCCAGGAATAGTATGGCTGGCCCATAACACAGTTCTAGCTATCCTTTTTGGATGAACCATTGTATTGACATCACGGTATCTGTACTAATTTACATTCCTATCATCAGTGATGTAAGTTTGCTCGTCGTCCTCCCTCTTCAGCAATTGTTGATGTCCTCACAGCTGTTAGGGCTGTGGTGAAATGGAATCTCACTGTTTTGATTTGCATTTGACTGATGGCTAAACATATTGACAATTTTTCACATAACATTTATTACCCAATTGTTTTTCTTTACAGATATATGAAAAATGTCCATCTCTTTTAGTATCTCATGTATTCTCTAGGGCATTGCCCAAGGCTGTCATTCCTAGCATTATTTTAATTATATTTGGGCCATCTTACTAGAATTTATATGGCTGGGCCCCTTAAATGATAATTCTAAATGGACTGATAATGGCAAATGAAGCTTCAGTAACTGGAGGAAAATTGTTGACTGCCGTTTACCTATTAGGCTGATCTACAAATGGATCACAGATTCTTGTTTTCAAGTTTTCTGGTTTACTTCTTTTCGAATGTCAGGGAAACTGAGTAATGCTCTGTCTAGATTTGTAACTCAATGGCCGACATCAGTCTTCCTTCTTTTTGAATGTCAGGGAAACCTACTAATTGCTCTATCTATATTTGTAACTCAATGGCTGCTGACATCAGTCTTCCGATGGCTTCTTTTGGATGACCTGTGCATCTACTGTCCAGTAGTGATGAGCATCACTGTTGGCCCACCCAGGCATCACACATCTCTGTATGTTTTATCCTGTGCACCTTTTAAGTGGTTTCAACTGGGAACCATGTGAATTCCACACAGTATTGTTATTCTTATTTTTCTGCTGTGCTAAAGGAGACAACAGAGACCTAGCCTGATGAAATAGTCCCCTCCCATTTAAGAGTAGTAACGCTACCACCCAGGCAGAGCTTTAAGCACTGCCATTGCCTTTCCGTGTTGATAATTAAGATAGCATTTATTTGTGCTAATAATTCGGTATTATATCTCCCTAATAGATTACTGAGCAAGCACTGAAGTGACAAGATAAGTTGCCCTGTTTTGTTCCATATGCCTGTGTTCTAAGTATCCCATAGTTTTAATTGGTTCCCTGCAGAATAACATTTACAAGCATATGGTTTGGAAAATGCTGACTGCTTTTTGTTATCATCCATTTTAGTATTTGTGGTAGCCTGGTTTACTTAGCCTTTAGATGTGATTATGGGGTTGTTTAATGCATTTCATGATATATTTCTTCTTAACATGCTCACTGGGTGCAAAATGCCACCTATGCGGTCTGTCTAGGAGGTCATTCATGCTTGGGCAGAGAACAGATTCAAAATACTTTGCAATGGACCTGTGCAGAGAGATCCCCTCTCTCTGTCTTGTCTACTGTGTGAATTTCCCAGGCACCATGAGGCTGAGTTCAATTATGCTTGAGAGAGGTGGGTTCGCCGCTGAGAACCTGAAAGAACCAGGAGGCACAGTGGAGCTTTCTGGCACCTTGTTTGGGAGATTTACCAGCGATTCCTCGAAAAGGAATTACAGATGTGAAATTAGACTCAAGCTGGAGACAGAGCCAGCTGTATTTTGGATATTAGAGATGCTTTTGTATGTGTGTGTTTTCCTCAGGAGGACTATGGCAGAATACAGCTGAATTATTCATGTCTCTCAGATTTTATGTGAAGCTTCTTTTAAAAACTCTTATTTTGGAAATTTAAAACATATACAAAAATGAAAATAATTGCATCCTGAGTCTGTAGTGGACCTCTGCTTTAGGATTCTAAATTTCAGGACTGCTGTAACAAACTGCCAGAACCTGGGTGGCTCAACAATGGAAATGTATTGTCTCACAGTCCTGAAGGGTAGACATTGAAGATGCAATTGCCTGGGCCATGCTTCCTCTGGAGGTGCTAAGAAAGAAAGATCCAGGCCCCTCACCTAACAGATGGTGGGCTCAGCATCCCCTGACTGGAAATGGCTTCTTCCTGTGTCTTCCTTCTGTTAGTGTCTGTGTTCAAATTTCCCTTTCATCAGCACATGCCATATTGGACTAGGCTCTGTCAAGTGATAGCATTGCTCCATGTGAATAGCGCCCCTATGGGTACTTGCTGCTCTCACTGGGGCTACAAACTCTTGTACCTTGTCTTTCTCTCTTCAGTTAGCATTAGCAGGAGTTTGTCAGTCATGCCGAGGTCCCATTGCTGTACTCCCAACCACTATGTCTGTAAACCACCCACAAAAGGTCGCTGTTCTCTTCTGTTTGCTTAAGAGATCCATTTCCCTCCTTCATGCTCTCCAGGGTGAATTAAATTATTAATAAATTAAAAAGTCAGATTTATAAAGGCCATCATTATATACACATATTTAGGAGTCTGATTCTTTAGTTTTTGCTGGCTTCTTTGGTTGACAGGCTGTTGATTTTGAGTTTCGGTTTTGGGCCATGTGATTACCAGGCAAATACCATGTTACTGATATTTAATCCCAGCCCTGCTTTCTTTTGATGAAAACTTTCACTCGATGTAACCTACAGTATCTTAGTTGTCACTGTCTTCTAAAACGCACACAACAAGCAAGAGAAACAGCTTGGGAGGGGATCTTAGGGTTTGGCCTGTTCCACAGGATAAACAGGGACCACTGATGTCATCACTCCTCTGGGTCCTCAGGCTGTGTTCTTCCACTCCTCCTCAGAGGGTACCCACAAGCTTCCGGTGTTGCTCTTCCCTTCATCCTGGAGAAGGACTTGGCCTCTGCACTAGCTGCAAAGGGAACTGTCTCTTGATGATGGTTCCCCATGTTGGCATCGTCAGAGAAGACACAGCAGTATCAAGAAACTAGGCAAAATGGTTGAGTCTTTAATTAAGAGTTTTATATTTTTCATTATTGAGCAGTGCTCCTAGGCCAAATGGATAAAGATTTATTGTACAAGATGAGTAAGACATCTTAAAAACTAATTATCATCTATTTTACAAGGCTTACAATGGTGAAAAATTTTGATATGTTGATGTTTCCATGACATTTTAAAATCTTTCTCAGTTTTAAATTTCTAAATATGTCTTCTTATTGAAAGTCCAATAAAGTAAAAAATAAAAATTTCTGTTATATATTTTTCCCTTTTTCTCGTTTCTTTTAGGTGATTGGTTTTTACATCAAGATTGAAAAAATGTACTAGAATAGTTCTCTATAATCTGTTTAATTATCCCATTATGATTACAAAAAGGAATGCAAACGGTTAGTGTTAGACTCCAGCTGTGGGTGCTGGAGACTGGAGAGCTGGCTTAGCAGTTAGAAGTGCTCACTGCTTTTAGAGAGGAGTGAGTTCTGAGCCACTGCCCACTCTGGGCAGCTTACAACCACTTGTAAGTCCGGCACCAGGGAGTCACCTCTGGCCCTAAGGACACCAGCACTCACATACGTGCCCCCTCTCCTGACATAATTAAAGAGTAAAACTGAATCTTAAAAACAAAAAAAGAAAACAGCAGCAATAATAACAACAAAATCCATGCCAAATATGGAGCTCTGTTTGCAGACTCCAGACCGTTCTCTCAATGGACAAAGGGAAAATATTTGGATGATGGTCAAGTAGCTATTTGCTTCTTGAAACCATAAAGTCCTATTATCTCATGGTGGAAAGGCTATTATTCATAGAAAACTTGCCATTCTGTGGTTAACAGTTATCCCTAATAGAACGTGGGCCCATACTTATGCTTTTGAAATATCAGTGGGGGCCCTGGAAATGAAACTCAAATGTAGAGTGCTTGCCTAGCATGAGTGAATCCCGATGTTTGATAGCCAGTGTTGTAAAAACTGGGTATGGTGGTGCATGCCTATAACCCCAGGACTGAAGAGGTGGAGGCAGGATGTTGAAAAGTTCAAGATCGTCCTCAGGTACAAAATGAGTCCATGCCTGACTGGAATACATAAGATCCTACCTCAAAAACTACTAACCAATCCCCCATCACCAAAACAAATGAATAAATAAATTATCAGTGGGGTAACACAGAATTTACATACACTTAATGTTATAAAACATGAATTGCAATAAACAAATCTACCTACTGTGTGTTAGGTACTGTTTAGTTTTAATTTTTTGGCTTGCATAAATCATATGCTTGATATTATATTGTTTTGTATGTGTATGTGTATATCTATTTAGAGAGAAGAGAGAGACTGAACCCCGAGGTCATCTGGAAGGTGAGAGTCGTTCTGTCATTGAAAAACACACAGTGTAATAAATAATGGCATCATTAGAATCTGTCATCTTTGCAAAGCACAGTAATCGTTTTGCCTACCCCTTGCACATGTCCCCGTGAACCTGCTGGAGTCCACTGTGCTCGGAAGTTCTCCTCCTCCTGCTTGCTGCCAGCCCCTTGTCTGTTCATTACTGTCATGTCTGAGTGGATTTCTGATGCACCAGGTGTGTGGTGTCACCGGCCTGATGTCTGTTCCAAATACAGACAAACACTCTCGAGTATTAAAGCAATAGATCTTCCTATGACAGTGAAGGCTAAGCACAGATAGCAAAGCTTCTGGGAGAAGCCTTTGGAGCGTGTCTCCACTCATTCGTGGGGGGACAAGACCTGACTAATTAGCTCCAGCCCTTCCAAGCCAAAGAACATTAATAATTAAAGGAACCACAGCAACCTGTGCCATGTAGTGTAGGTCACAGGAGGGGGGACATGTCTGCAGATCCTGATCTGGACCCCCACTCATGGAAGATCCTTCTGGAAACATGATGAAAAGTGGCAAAAGACATTTTTGCAAGAGAATCCATTAAAGAAAAATGAAAATATTTATGAATCACGTGGTCTCCCTTATTTTCCTTTGGCATTTCTGGGACTGGAATCCAGAGCCTTGAACATGCCAGAGGGGGGGTCTCTGGTACCAGCAAAAGCCAGAATTTCATTGCTTTTCAGCCCCTTTACTTTCTAGTCACAATGTCATAGAATTTTTTTCTTAAGTTCTTAGACATATGCTAGCAGAGAGGAGTAGGAGAATCCTGTTTGTCCATCTTCTAACTTTAAAAATTGCCAATATTCTTGTGGAAATCTCTCAATTTGAAGAATTCACTTTTTAAAAAGCACTTGTATGCATTCTTATTCCCCAGAAGAAGTTATTTGAGTTTTACAACACATTTTCTGCATTTCACTAACTAAAGGAGTCACTGTTTAACTAACTGTACAATTTCATCAAAAGCACCATATGAAGCTCTGTAATTCCTAAGAAGTCCGTACCACATGTAAGATCCTGGCCTGGGGGTATACATCCCAGGGTCTCTTGTGGTGATGACAACAGAGACTCTTTGGGTCTTGAATCCTTCAAACTAGAACTGAAGAAGTAATTGATACTGGGTGTGGGGGGCAGATGAAGACCTAAGTGATTGCGTATTACTGACATGAGCACAATCATGTCAAGGATCCTGATGTCTCAGATCCATGAGAATGGCAAATCCCAGTCTAAGTAGCTAAAACTGTGTGTGCAGAAACTACAACCACAGTTCCTCCTCCTGGATGACTACAACCTGCAACTGCTCTCCTACAAAGGCTTCTCACAGAGAGTAGTTAACTACTCCTTGTTCAGCTATGTATGGTAAACCCGCCTCTTTGCTCAGTCAGGCTAATAAATGCTCTGAGTTTCCAGGCCATCGGTGCCTCTCCATTAGAGCAAACGGCCCACCCCATCCCTGATTTTCTGTATGTGCATCTGCCGGTCTGTTCTTTGCCTCATTGCCTCAGACAATGAAGTCCAAAGCTGAGCAAACAGAAGCAACTGGACATCTATTAGTCATTCTTTCAGTGCGTGGTATTACAGTTTTACTCACGTAGTACTAAATAACATCAAAAGACACATTTAAAACACTTCTAAAGTCAGAATATTTAGCAGGCTGTAATAACCTTAGGTTTATGTTATTTCTTCCATTATACTGTGGTTACACCGACGACTTTACGTGGGAAAGCATTGAAGGATTCCAGCTCGGTGAATCCTAAGCCGCTTCTAACTCAAACTTCAACAGATCGCAGTTTTGTGATTAGCAATTCTTTCGGAAGTTCTACTTGGTTTGAAGTAATTCAGCAGTTCCTTTTCTAAACTGACTTCAGATACTTTCTGCAACTGCCGGGGGTCACATGGTCTTAAGGAGCTTATTAGAGCTTCTTTCTGAGGCGGTGGCTCCTAGGCCTGCTTCTCCTGAGAAGCAGTTTTGATTTCTTGCAAGCATGACGGGGCAGAGGAGCCATTTTACTACTCACCTCGGTCTTATTTGGCCTCCATGAGTACTGTGGAGGTTGACTACCAGCTCAGGTGTGCATTCCTTTCCTGTCAGCTGCCGAGGCGCCTCTGTTAGCTAGTGTTCCTTTGCATTGCTTGACAAGCTCTTTGGATGCTTCGGATATGACCCCATCAATGGGAAGACCGTGAGGACTCTGTGCAGTCTCTTCTACTATCTATTATTTATCATTCCTCTTTTGGTACTGTTTTCTGTCAAAATTTATCTGTGTCTAAAAACATTGACTAATGATATAGTCACCATGTTAGGTTGAATAGGAAGTTGTTTTACCGTTGTGATCACAAGCAAATCAGAAGAGTCAATGCATTCCATTCAAGAGCTTGCAGACCTCTGCCATTTTCCAGTCAAGCCTGGAGCATGTTGTTGCAACCAGGAACAGAGTGTGCGGACTAAGGAAAAGACTGCACAGAGCATGACTGCTTGTTAGAGCTAAAACCGATAAGGCTCTCTTATATAATGCAGATGTACTGCATACCGAATGCATCTTCTAAACAGGTTCCTTCATAGATGCCCAAGGCCTGAGAAAAAAGGAGAGTCTTACAGATGTTACCAAAGAGCAGTGTGTTAGTGTTTTAGTACCTTACTCATCAATGGAAGTAGGACAAAGAGCATCAAATAGTTCAGGCAGTGTTTGGAGGGTCCATGAAAAGAAAAGGCTCAAACACTTGTCTTAGAGTCATAAACTAGCAATCAAACAACATTGTGGTGTTATTTTACCTGCTGATATAATCACTTGAGCATGCACCTGAAGGTTGAACAATTCAGTGTTTCTGTACGTGGAAATGAACATCTGTGCACCCTTTCTGGCTAGTTCTAAGATACTGCATTCTTTGACTTGGAAATTTAAAGCCCAGGAATTTATGAAAGAAATAATTAGGAAGTGACACAAAACCATTCTCTCCCAAATATCCACTGCAGAAGGTTTAACTGCTTCCAAAAAGTTAAAGAAAATCAAAGTCTCTAGCAGTGGAAGATTGAGTAGATAAATTAGAAAGGCCATGTTAAAGAAAGCCATTAAGTGTATGTACCAAGTAGCAGTCAAAACAAATACGAATCATTTCTGGCCACTGCAACATCTATATCCTAGAATTTTAAGAGAATAAAGCCTTTTTAAACTTCAAAAGAGAGAATGCAAGCATATAGAGCAGGAAAGAGAGCACTCATAGAAGTGCGGGGAAAGAATATCGCAAGGAGATAAGTGTTCATAGCAATGGATTCCATTTGGGAACTGAGTGTCTTTCCCCTTTGTGACGTTCTAGTTTGCAAATTTTAAAATAAGAAATTGCTAGTGAACCTCAGGAGGCATGGGTGCATGCCAGATATCAAGGGCATCCTTTGTGCTCTGTCTCTGAAACCCCCATATTGCCTTTGATGTGGATGGGTTGGGAACAGAACTTTGACCAAATGCTATCTCCCGGAGAATGTGAATGCCTTTCCTGCGGAGGACTAAGTGCAGAAAGGAGACATGAGATAGGTCAGAACTGAGGAGAAAGATTAAAGAACCAGGTTCGGGTCCATCACCATGAAAAAGATGACAGCCCCTGAGTCTTGAAAGGGTAAGTTGAAGGGATTTTCGAGACTTGTAAATCACAGAAGACAAACTCCAGTATGCACTGTCTATTTACAGAAGAAGGGACCAGCTGATTATAGATAGAGGCACTTCCAAAGCAGATAGCTAAAAAATTAAGACCCCTCAGAAAAAGCCTTGTTGGATGATTCCCTTGTGGACTCTTTAGTGAAGGTAAGGATTTGGGGGTTCAGTCATGATGTTTCAAAGTTGAAGTTATAGAGGAAAAATAATGGTACTGCTTTCAAAACAACCCTGAACAACAGATGTGCATGCACACACACACACACACACACAGAGCACACATACCATCAGTAAAATGAACTATGCAGATAAGTGTACATAATAATATTTGAGGCCAGTCCATGTGATACACTGTTTTCAAGATTGGCAGGTAAACCACTTGAAAAGGGGTAGAGTCACCAGAGAAGGAAGGAGAGGTTGAGTGTACATATCCAGCTTTTAGACTAGAGGCTCCCCTCAAGTGAGCGGGTAACCTACCGCTCATCTAAGGTCTTCAGGCAGTGTTTGGACTTGGCTCCCCACTACCTACTCACAACAGTGGCTCAAGTCTCCCTGACCTCAGCTGTTCACAGTTGAGTATGTTTAAACTGATCCCCATTCCAATCGGAGATGCTGAAAGAAGGCGTCCTCCAGTGTGGCAAGCAGAAGCCAGAGAGAAAACACTGAGCTTGGTTGGGAGCAGAGCGGTGATAACAAAAGGAAGACTCTCAGGCGTCCCAAAGTCACTTCTGCTGCTGAAGGATTTGGGGGCAGGCACGCAGGAGAGGGAAAGATGAAGAAAGTTAATTAACAGCTTCAGACCAAACCAACAAAAACATAGTTTGACACTCCTGAATGTTTTTATTCAGGCCCTGACTTAAATCCCAGCATGGCTGACCAGCAAGGCTATACCTTAAGCTTAGCCTTAAGTTTTTTGACTGTAACCACAACTTTTCTTATAAACTATGTTCCTAAATGTTTTGTGCTTTACATCGTCCCGCCCCTCTTGTCTGTAGCCAATCAATGTCAGCGACTCCTATCTTCCTTCCACTGTTCATTGTAAAAACACCTCCGGCTCTGTAGTCCACTGGGCGCATCCAGCTGTTATCTAGCTCTGCTGCTGAATTTGTGAAAATGTGTTCCCAGCCTGGCCCTTCCCTCATTAGCTCCTGTAAGGATTCAGAACATTATTTTATCTCAGTTTCCTTAGCCTCCAGAGTTTGGAATTAGTAGTGATGAGGGCAGAGGCTACCGACAACATAAATTTATCTGAATTGGCTATTTTGGTCCTATCAGGTTTATATTACCTCATGATCCTTTTCAGTCCTAACCACGGAAAGTCCTTGGTTCTTTCCTAATTAGGTCACCAATTAAATTATGACATTTATGGGAAAACTGAATGTCATATGCTTGTGTCCTGTACTTGCACATTCTGTGGAATGCTTTTGCTTTGTCCCACAACCTTATGTGTACCTTTAAGAAGAAACTAATTATAATCTCTTAGTCTCTTATTACTTTTAAATTTCCTTTTTGGAAATTTATTCTTAAATAATTTTTTGAGATAATCAATTAGTTCCTTTTTCACTGCTGTGACAAAATATCTGACAAGAGCAAGTAGTGGGGCAGCTTTCTGACTGACAGCTCGAGGGTCCCGCCCAGCATGGCAGAGAGGGGGCAGCAGGAGCCTGCAGCAGCTGGTCACAGGCATGCTCAGGTCTTCTCTTTTCCTTCAGCCCAGGACCCTAACCCAGGGACTGGTATTGGCCACATTCACAGTGAGTCACACTTTTCTCAGAATACCCCAACGGACACACCCAGAAGTGTTTCCATGACAATTCTAAATCTAGTCTAGTTGACAATGATTAACCATCATAGAATCTCACAGAGAGATTTAGCATAGCTTCAAACTTGTGATTCTCCTGTCTCAGCCTCCCGAGTTTCTAGCATTACACATGTGTGCCACTATGCCAAGCTTTAGTATTTTCTATCATTTGAACCCAGACCAGGCAGCTAGTGAGCCAGAGATCCTATTTAGCATATAGTATTTTAAAATTTATTTTAAGATTTATTTTATTTTGTGTGTATCAGTGTTTTGTCTGATGTGCCAGGTGCATGTCTGGTGCCCGTGGAGATCTGAAGAAAGTGTTGTATCCCTTGGAATTACCAACGGTTGTGAGCCACCATGTGGGTGTTAGGAACTGAACCTTCAGATCTCCAAGGGCTCTTAACTGTTGAGCCATCTTTCCAGCCCCCATAGAGATTTGTAAAATCAACTATGCTGCTTTCAGGAGTCTGTTACATGCGCGCACACACACGCTCACAGCTGTCACCATTCATTCAGCTATTTAAAATTAATGAACAGCTGGGCGCTGTGGTGTACCCTTGCAACCCTAGCACTCTGGAGGCTGAGGCAGAAGGACCCTGATTTCAAGGCTACCTAGAATACATAGTGATACACCGCCTCAAGTAAATGGTTAAGTAAATGACAGAACAAATAATAAAGACCCATCATTTTGGTAACGGGCAAAGTAAGTCTGTAAAAAATGTAAATAGAAGTTCCCTGTGTGTATAAATATAAATATATATTTATACACACAAACTTTAAACTGTGAACAGTGAATGATAGCAGTAGTTATCTTTGCTTTAATTTTTTTATCATATCTGACTCATGAAGGTACATATTTCTTATTAGAAAAATATTTTCTTTTTATTCCTTTTTTAAATGTGCATTGGTGTTTTTTGCCATGGTCATCAGGTTCCCTGGAACTGGAGTTACAGATGGTTGTGAACTGCCATTTGGGTGCTGGGAATTGAACCCAGGTCCTCTGGAAAGACAATCAGTGGTCTTAACTGCTGAGCCATCTCTCCAGCCCCAGAAAATTATTTTCTTAAATCTTTACTAATTTCTTAAAATTAGTGAAAAATTAACTAATTTGTGTGTATGCGTACACACGCCACCACACATGTAGAGGTTCGAAGAATCTGGGGAGTCTTGTTTCTTACCTTCTACCCTGTGCAATCAAGGTCTTGCCACATACTCCAAGCCTCGCTGTTGTCTTGTAGTGTTTCCCATCTCTGGGAGAGTGCTGGGGTTACAGTTTTGTGTGTGTGTGTGTGTGTGTGTGTGTGTGTGTGTGTGTGTTTGAGCATTCTGTACCTGAATTCTAAGAGCTTAAACTCAGACTCCCAGGCATTTAAAGCCACTGCATTCATCTGCTGAGCTATCTCTCTTCCCCAACAAAATTAAATTAGGCATTATTGAAATAAATATTTATAGGATTTTTAAAGAAAAAGGGCAAGGGAAGGACTGTGTCGGCATAGCAAGGACTTTTTGATGGAAGCGTTTCTTATGGGATTCTGAACTGGGAAAGCTACAGGCAAGAGCAGCTTGATTTCTGAGAGGGAGAAATTTAGAACAAGCCAGCTTATGGTTATCGAAGGGTCTGGAAGCCCGCTGGTCAGGACCTCTCCCTTTCGTGTGTGGGTATAGAGGTGCTCCTTCCTAACCCTTCCTCTCCTGGGCAGTGCACTCTATGTGCGAGTATTTTGTTGGCTTTTAAGAAGAGCTAGGAAGTTAACTTCAATAAAAAGTCTCATTTTATCGATGTATATATATAATTGTATTTTGAAATTGAAAGCATGTTCAAACCGCGGTCTGAAATACTGGTGAGTTCAGTGTTTTTCTGCATTAATTATGGGAAAGCACCGACAGTGCACTCGGAAGCACATTTCGATGGTAGAGCTGGATGTATCTAATTCATCTAATTACTACTGTTCTGTCTGTATGAGGCTTGGGTATTAACAGTAAGTCTTCATCTCGAGATTTCTTAACACTTGCTGTACTTGCGAACCATTGAGGAGGGGACATTTACATGTGAGAGCGGTTCATTGCTGACTTAACAAAATCATGTTTAGGCAATACATGTACTTGTCAGTTGCTGAGTATGTTGGACCCTTTCTAACCTCAGGACCATTCACATCTATTCTTCCCATGGCCTGTGGTATCTTTAGACTCCGCTCTTTGGGTTCACATCTTTACTCAAACATCAGATTTTCTAAGAACCTCACCCAAGCATGCTCTTAATCTTTCAGCAGTGCTCACACTCCCTCTTATCTCATTATTTAGTTCATCAGCTCCGATACACTCAGCTCAAGGGGCCATCGTTTCTGCAGCTCTTCTCCATTTCACTGGAGGATGGTGGGGGGAAAAATGCTGGAGCTTAGGCACTGTGGCACTAGCTGGGTTGGCAGATGTGTGATGTGTTAGTTACCCTGGTTGCCATGGCAGCATACCTGCCAAAAGCAAGCCAAGGAAGGGTGTGTTTTATTCGCAGTGCCAGATTAAGCCCTTCACAGTGGAGAAACCGCGGGGGCAGAAGCTCGAGGCTGGACTGGTCATCCCGAGTCGGAAAGCACAGAGAGATGAGTGCTGGAGCTCAGCTCATTCAGTCCTTGTTCTGTCCAGGACCTCCAGGCCATGCAACGGTGCAGTCCTCAATCAAACCAATCTATTAATAATAGAAGTCCCCAATCGTACATGCCCAAGGGCTTGACTCCTACCTGAATTTAGATCCTGTCACGCTGACCACCGAGATAGCCTTTGTATGGATGAATGGCATCAGAAGAGACCACGACAATGAAATAATGTGATATGTGGGGAGAAGAGTAGCCAGGGGAGAGGAGTAGCCAGGGGAGCGGAGTAGCCAGGGGAGAGGAGTAGCCAGGGGAGGAGTGAGAGAGTATGCAGAAAGAGGCGTGCAACACCACGGGAGTCCTCAGGGTTTTTTTTTTTTTTACCAGAGTCTGCCACAGCTCTGACCTCCAAGAGAATGTGTCATTTGTCTCTTTCAATAAAGAAGAAATAGACCATGATTATTGTAGAAGGGTCCTGTCTTGTGAGAACTGGGCTAGTATACTTTGGAGTCCCAAGTCTCATTTATATAGCTCCTTTCTTTTCTAAAGTAATAATTGCAGTTGTCTCTGGAATGCATCAACACGGAGCTATTTGATGTAGGAGGGTCATCTGTCTATGTGTTACTTTCATTGGTTAA
>LOEQ01002267.1:220546-235776 GCA_001685075.1 Bramus lutescens | reverse complement strand
GAGCTGGGCCGGACGAAAAGCAGGCCCGCTCCCCTTTCACCCTTATCACTACAGCTATTGCTATGCCCTGCACAGCTTCTTTTCTGTAAGTTGAGGGTTGAACACAGAGCTATGTTGGGAATGATGAAGCCTAGATAAAGGTAGGTAAGTCAGTTGTGTCAATGTCCCCAGTGTCTGCAGCATCTCTGTACTTAGTGTGTGTATTTAGCTCTTTCTCTTTTCCTTTGGTGCCATGTCCACTCAAGTGGGCTCAGAGTCATTAAGGCATTATGAAGTGGTTAGATGGGGCAGGGATCAGCTCTCATGGTGTCAGGCTGTAGAGTTTAGAAATGAGCTTGGCCCCATCGCAGGCTCCTCTGACCTGTAAAAAGCATTGTTGATCTTCCTATTGCCTGTCTCACAAGATGTGGGAGAAGTGAGGTAATGTCTCCTCAGACCTTTGAGCTTCTCGGAAGAGCAGCATTTACAGGAATGTGATATCTTAATACATTTGCTCATGTTGTAATGGGCTGGAATTCTATTTCCCTAAATTTATTTAGGTGCTTCTAGAATATTTGTTGTCTCGACCTTGAGATCTAAACCTGCACTAAACCCCTCAGAGGATGTTCAGTTCTGAAAGTCAGCTGTGCATTTGCAAGGTTAGACACTGGAAAAGGGGGGTGGGGCATGAGAGCTAGACTAGCTAGTAATGGGAGAGGGAGCTTGAAATCATCTTTAGAGTTTATTTCACACCCTAAGTATGTTGCTGTTTTTTGAAAATAAATATCAAAGAAATTGAAACTGTGAGTTCGTTTTAATTTAGCAGTGTCACTGACTGGGGCATGGCTTATGTAAAATCTTTCTGCCACTTTTCTCCGCGATGGACTCTACCCAACCTCCTTCAAGATTTTCTTCATCTTTTATTGATTCATAAAATTGTCTGAACAGATGGGATGGAGGTAGAAGAGAAACTGTCTGGGGAGACAAAGGGGACCAGTGAAAGGACATGAAAGGGTAGAGAGGAGAGTAGATGGGGGATAAATATACTCAGAATGTACTCACAGTTCCCTGAACATTGTCTCATGTAAAATAGTAAAATAATACAGAAAATATCTACTTTATCTTGGTGCTTTGCCCAAATCTTCATTGTTTAGCAATTTTTAATAATTTGTTTCTGACTCTGATACCACCAGTTCTCCTTAAATGATAAGAAACTGTCAAGTTCATTTGCAAGATACCTGCTAGGTTATTAGGTGTGCTTTAATATTTTGTTTTTGTCTGCACATGAAGGAATCCTAAGTGTTTGTTGTTGAGCAGTCCTGAACATTCCTGCCGTTTGGGGCAAATCCACAATCTGTGGCTGCCTAGTGGGTCTTAAACAGGGAGATGGAAATACGTGATGAAAAGCGATTGATGTAAACTCAGGCCGCTGCCACCAAACTGTGAAGATACTGATTGCTAGCCAGCATGGTGGAGCTTGCTGTAATCCCAGCACCTGGAGAGGAGATGCAGGAAGATCAGAGGTTCTCCTCCATCAGCAACAGAGTGAGGCTGAGGCCAGCCTGGGCAAAATAAAGAAAAGATATAAATTGATATTTTTTTGTGCCAGGCAATTTGTTACGTTGTTTTCTAGAAGCACTTAGGGTCTTGATATTTCAAAGGAATGTCAGCTTTCTATACAAGAGTTTAAATAGCTATTGATTAAACTCCCAAAACAAACAAACAAACAAACGACAGAAAAGTATGTGTTCTTTTCTAGAGAGGTGAATATATACACTTTGGAAGAAGCAAAGGAATTTGGAGTTTTAGGCCAGTGATGGAAATCACATCCCTCTTTCTGAATGGAAAAAAGCTTTCATTTACCAAAGGCTAGGAAAATATAGATAGAATATCTTTGGCATCCAAGACAGAATGCAAAAAAAAAAAAAACAAAACCAAAAAACCAATCAAGCCTTTCCAAATATCTGTTTGACTACTTGGCGTGTGAGAGATATGAGAGAAAAGTTACATTGTTTCTTAAACTAAGAAGCATGTTTTGTATCGGTAGACCATCATAGCACTCGGGGCCACCAGCCTTCACAGCAACATGGCCTCTTACTGAGAAAGTAGTGCTCAGAGATAGAGTTCAAAGGAAGTTAATCTGTAGACAGTCATGTTTTGGTGTGTATTGCATATGTGTGTGTATGAACCTATATGTGCAGATGCGTCTCCCAGAATGGTTGGAGACCCCATAGGTAGCCTTAAGAAAGGTAAAATTTTTTTTCTTGAACATGTTAACAGAATACATAGTTTTTATGTAATTTTGTGATAAATTTATTATTTTCTGCCATTGTTTATGAGTATAGACAACCATACTTTTTCAAACAAACACTGAAAATTTTCCACTTTATGTTGGTTGGAAGCAAGTAAAATTGTGATTTTTCTTTTTATTGGTTGCAGGAGCAAAGTAAACAATTGGAGAAAGTCCATGCAGTTATTGGACCTAAGTCATGTGACTTGGATTCTCTCATTTCTGCCTTTACATATGCATACTTTCTGGACAAGGTGAGGAGAAAGGGATTATCATATCCTTTGTACCTGAATTATGTGTCTTTTAAGAATAAATATGGGAAAAAGAGTCACTAAGTTTTTCATGTTCAGGTATATTATAGATAATAGATATTAAAAATCCAGCAAGCAACAGGCATTTATTGAGCATCTCCTGTATGTTAAACATTATTCTGCTTGTGTCTTACTGGTTTCTTCTCAAAAGCATTTCAAACTATATAGTAGTAGCTGGTTGCTTTTATGAGAATTTAGAGAAGTAATAAAAAGCAGGATTCGGGGCCTCTTTCTTTCCTTTATCATGCACTATGTACCTGTGCCTTTGGGAATAAAGAAAGCCTGCAGAATAACACACATGAGCAGTATATGAAGCCAGAGACCAGAGACAGGGTATGGCATGTTCAGTCTAGGTTCTGGAAGTCTTAGTTTTTGTTGCCATTTAGCCCTGATGAAGATGTCCCTTGAGGGAGAATCTCTTGGCTCTGTGCAACAGACTCAGCCATACAACTGAAAAGGCTATTTTAACAAATCGTGTTCAGACTTCCCATCTCTAAACTCCGTCAGCCCATCATAATGGGATTTATTGCCTGAAAACCGTCAGATATATGTTCCGAATATTTGGGTACTATTTCCAGAAGGTTCACAGAATTTTTAATTTTCCAGAGCCTGGTTTATTTTATTTCAATTTTGTTTGGATCTGGATCCCCTGGTACTATGCATAGCTGATCTGGAGCGATTTAAATTCACGTAAAACCTAGTCTTCCAGAATGAGCTGTGGGTGGCCAGCACCGCTTTAGGGCAGCTGAGGAAAATGACGGGTAACGTAGTCTCATCGCTACATGTGGGCTCTACATCAAATTTATCTTACAAGTTGTTGAAGTTTGCAAGGAAGAGCAACTGGCCTCAGAAGATGAATGTGTCTGAGTGGAGATGTGTGTATTAAACAAGCCTTGTTCTCCACTGCTCATCCAGTTGACGGAGCTGGATTGACTCTAAGACCACCAGCGATGTGAAGTTTAAAGAGAGTGTATAATAACAATAACATCACCAACTATAGTTGTAGTGTCGTGAATGAGGATGCATCATGCAAAAAGGAGGTAGGGAAATTGTGAGTGATAAAAGATCGATGATCAATCGATTGATAGAAAAAGGAAAACAGACTGATAGACCCTCCCTTTCTTTGGAGACTTTTAGCTAAGCCTAGAAACAAATGTGGCTTTACTAAAGAGTCACATACTGGGGACCTTGTTTTCATGCGTCTTGGTTGGTTTTTTATTTGTTTGTTTGTTGTTTGGCTGGTTTTTTGTCAACTTGATACAAGCTACAGTTATCTGGGAAGAGGAGCGTCCACTGAGAAAATGCCTCTCTTCAGATTGCCTGTCAGCAAGTCTACAGGGGATTTTCTTGTTTAATGATAGATGTCGGAAGGCCCGGCCCACAGGGCAGAGCAGTGCAGCCTCTGGGCAGGTTGTCCTGTGTCATATAAGGAAGCAGATTGAGGAAGCCAGTAGCAGCACTCCTCCAGGGCTTCTACATCAGCTCCTGCCCTGAATCCTGCATGATGAACTATATATAGTCTGTAAGATGAAACAAACCCTTTCCTTCCCAAGTTGCTTTCAGCTATTCTGTTTTATAACCGCAATAGAAAACCCAACTAAGATACTGTGCTGTTGTCTTAGCGTGGTAGGTCTTGCCTGCTGTCTGTGGGCTGTGCCTCTATGGAGTTTTCCTGAGAACCATACTCAGTCTCTCAGGGCTCTGTGGCTTCGCATGCTCTCGTGAGCAGAACATAGGCCAATACCATGAAACAGAAACAGAAAGTGAAGGCTCAGAAAGGAGAGTGATTTTCTCCAATTCATCAAGCAGGGGCTGCAGCTGGCGTCTAGTTGCTGGTCCCACCTCCAGAATAAGTCCTGCTTAGACAGCTTGGGACACACACTCTGACTCATGTACTCTCCTCGACTGCATTGGCAGGAGTTAGATACAAGTGTCAGTTAAGAAGAGTAATGTGCTATACACAAGTCACTAGTGATGGTTATGCAAGCGGCATTCAGTATTAGCATTACAGAGCAAGGAAAATCCATTTGGTGGAGAAGATTTTTGTGTTTTGTGTACAACAGCAGTGTCTGGTTCACTTACTTAATTCAGGAAATATTTGTTAAATGTCTGCTGCTGCCTGATTGTTTTAGGTTTTGGAATACACAGCAGAACAAAACAACCCTGCCTTTTTAATGTTAGAAAGGGGAGACAGACACTGGGGTGTTGAGCTGCGTAATAAGCACATGCTTATGATGGAGCCATGGAGACTCAAGAATAAAGGCTATTAATTATTCAGAAATAAAGCATCACCAAGCCATTAAAGTAATCTTTAAAATACTTTACTTTAAAATTCATATAGACAAATAAATTTATTGTGAATCTGAAATTCTTTCTTCTCCTCCCCATCTGGTCACCACAATTATATTATGTAAGAGTTTTATGAACGTAAGTTTTTGTATATAATAATATATAACATATAAAATAATATATGAGTTCAGTAGAGATTATAACCTATTAGTATGTGTGCTAAACCTGACTCCCAAGTGAATAACTAGTGACCTACATGGTATTTTGCATTTTAAAACTGTCACAGTCAGGACTGGAGAGGTGACTCAGCAGTTAAGAGCACTGGCTGCTCATCTAGAAGACCCAGATTCCATTTCCAGCACCCACATGGCAGCTAACAACTATTTAACTCCAGTTCCAAAGAATCTAGCATCCTCACATAGACATACACGCAGGCAAAACACTAATGTATGTAAAATAATAAATAAATTTTTTAAATGTCACAAACCATACTTCAACACAGAGTTTTCCTGATGACCCTGAGTAAGCAGAAGATTTAACTATAGTTAATTAATATAGTTAATTTAATCATTTAAACTGTTGATTAGACCCAGGTTGAAAGTATCCTATTTTGATGGGGACAGATTTACCTTCTTGTGTCCCCTGAGTCTGTCCCCAATTATCTTTTTTTTTTTTGTCAATTCATCATGGCTGTATGGTGAAATGGTTCAACAGATAAACGTCTTTGCTGCCAGACCTGATCACCTGTCTGCTTTCCCAGGACCTACGTGGTGGGAAGGGTGAATTGACCCATGCGAGTTACTCTCTGACCTCCACATGTGTGCTATGGTGTGCACACACACGGAGAAGTAAATGGTGTAATGTTAATTTAGAAATATAACACCAGGGTCTACTTATTAGTGGAAAGTGCTTTGTGATTGGGCTCAGGGAGGTTTGTTTTGAATGTCACATGGCTTAGTTATGGCCAAAAGACTTAGGTTCTCTTTAGCCGTTAGCTTTGCGCTGGAGGAGAAACGACTGTTTCTGGTGGTTGAATTAGCTTCTCCTTTGGTAGGTCAGTCCACCTGGGGTCCTCTGCTTGCCAGTGCTGAACATCCCAAGGACCGAATTCAGCTGCTTCACAGAGACGAGGTTCATTTTAGAAGAGCTGAACATCTCTGAATCATTCCACATATTCCGAGATGAAATTAACCTGCATCAGCTGAATGATGAAGGAAAGCTGTCAATAACGCTCGTGGGCAACAATGCCCTGGGGAGGTAAGACTCACTGTGAAGCTCTGCACATTTGTCCTGAGTGAAGGTTTCCTGCTTAGCTGTCACCATTATTATTGTCTCCTTATTATTGTTTAAAAAAAAGAAAGAAAAAGGACTTCATAGGAAAAAGAGTGATTTTTATTCTTTAATGAAAAAATTTGGTCGATGTCAGTTCTTCATTTTTACTTTGAGATTGCAAACATGTTTAAGTAGAAAGCTCTTGTAAAATTTACCAAAATAATATTTCCTTACAGTGTTCCAATAATCCTATGTATTGACGTTGAAAATAAGTAACAAAAATTGAAACCAAATAAAGCAGAAAAGTTCTACAGAAATCTTATAGAGAAAGAGGGGAAGCTGGGAAATGGGCCTCGTGGTCACTGGTTTTCCATATTTATGGTAAAAGAAGGGCAGGTTGTTGACGACTCATGTCGTTCAGTCACCTCATGCCACAGACAGGAAATGCAGAGCCGGGTGTCTTAGATGGCTTTGCCCGAGGCGCCATGTACACACATTGGGGGAGCTCAGATTGAGAACTTGGTTCCTCTGTCTGCTTTCAGCCTGGAAAAACTGCTAGCTGGGGCAAGGATCTGAGATAAAGGGAGAGGAATAGCACAGAGTCCCTCCCTACAGGTGGCTGCAGAGCCACTCTATTGAATAAAGGGCATCAGCTAACCCTACAGTTTGAGGTGCTCCTTCTTTACACTTTGACCATTTGCCTATTTTTCATGACCATCACTAACCAACATTGACCTTAGAATATTGAAATAAGGCCTTCATATTTAATAATTTTTAAATGTATCCAGTTTTTAGGACCCATACTTGCATATGAGTTAAAGTATACCGAGGCAGCATCAGTTATACAAATGGTTATAAAGTGTTTAGGAAACAGTCTGTGCTCTACTTTCATCCCTATGCTGTTTGAGGCAAATGAAATTCTTCTGAATAATATTTATCAAACATCTGTTGAGAAGAGGCTGGACGTTTTGGGTGAGTGTTTGGACTGCCTTCAGCTGTCAGTTGTATTTTCCAGCTTCCCATCACTATAATGATGTGCTTGACACAGCCACCTTAACAGTCAGAAGAGGTTTATCTTTCTCATGGCCCTGGAGAGTCAACTCTCAGCTCAGGTCACCAGAGGGGGCTGTGGTGGGGACCGTACATCAGCAGCAAGAAGAACAAAACACCCATACCTTGAATCAGGGCAGAAACTAAAAACCAGAATTGCCCAACACCCTGCGAGGGCTCATCCCCAATGATCTAAAGATTGCTGCCGGGCCTCACCTCTGAAAGCCCTCAACATCATCCAGGGTTTCCACCTGGGGCACCATCCTTCCTGCACATGTGAAACCTTTGGAGGAAACTCAGTCCCCAAACCACAGACAGCCTGGGTGCTCCTATTTATCACACACTGGGCTAAAGTCATAGCCAACTTTTTCAAGGCAACTCATGCACCAGGCACTAGCAAAGAGAGCACAACAACACAGATTGGAGAAGAGCTTTGTCACCCTTTAAAATGGAAAACGTTAAGCTTGTCGTATAAGGTTATAAGCTCTGGGCTTGCGGTTGTTTGTGAAACAGAATATTCCACAAAAGTAAAAAGCTAACTTTCTTCACTGTTGCTCATTTGTTTTTGAAGAGTCAAAAAAAAAAAACCCTGTAGTTTTATCTGTTATTTGCCTGCTTTGAGAAAACCCACCTCTATCACATGTATGAAGTAGGTGAGGGGTGGGGGATGGGCCAGTGACAGAACAGTTGCCTAACATGCAAAGGCCCTGAGGTTGACCTTCAGCACTCCAAAAATTAAAAAGTACAAATTTTAATTAGTTAATTAAAAGTCCGAGTTTTTAAAAGTCATAGTGAAGCCATCACAGGCATAGTGGTGTTTAATTTCTTCTGAGCTTCAGTGTCTGTTCTGAGCAGGTACTGGTTAGTTAAAAGCCACCTGCTCCACACTCCGGTCACCTGACCATGAACACTTTCCTTAGCCCCACTGTGCCTCAGTTTCCCCATTTATGAAAGGAAGATCTTACTAGAACCCATCTCATAGGGTCTGAACACAGCTACAGTGTTTCTAAGTCATAGCTTCTGTGAACATATGAAATATTCTAGGAATCCTGGGGGCAGGAATGAAGGTAAACAGCACATGAGGAGGCACAGAATGAGGTCCTGTTCTCCTCTCTGCCGTGTTTGTGTGTGTGTGTGTGTGTGTGTGTGAGAGAGAGAGAGTTTGTTTGAGAGTGTGTGATTTGTATCTGTATGTGAATGATTGTGTGTGTATGTATGAATGTGTGTGTGTCAGTGATTGTGTGTGTACACGAGTGTGTTGTATGTGTTTGTGTGTGTGAGTGTATGTATATGATTGTGTGTGCGTGCATGTGTATATGTGTGAGTGTATGTATGTGTGTGAGTATGTATGTGTAAGACTATGTGTGTACCAGCACCCATGCAAAGGGCCACAAATTCATGCAGGCCAGAGATCCATGTCAGAAGTCTTCCTCCCTACCTCATCTTCTGAGGGAAGGCCAATCACTGAAACGGGTGCTCTCTGATTGGCTAGACCACCTGACCAGCAAGTCTCAGCTGCTCCCTGTTCACCCACCCCCTTGTGGTGCTGGTGTGACCATAGTAAGGAGCTCATCAGGCTTTCACATGGGTTCTGGGGCTCTGAACTCAGGTCCTTACGCTTGCTCTGCAGGCGTCTTAGCCAACTCTCCAGGTCCTATTCTTCACAGTCATGTTTTGGGCCATTTAGGGGAAATTATTATTCATGTGGAAGTTGAGACTGAATTATCCCCCACGTGAGAAAACACACCTAATCTCTTTCCCTTCATCTCCGTTTAATTAACAGCGAGGACAGAAGTTTGGAAGCCGCAGTTGTCAGAGTCATTAACCCCGGTGAGCAGAGCGATGGCGGGCTGGGGTTCCCAGAGTCTTCCTCCTCGCTGGTGCTGAAGGAGCTCCTGCACGAGGCCCCCGAGCTCATCACCCAGCAGCTGGCGCATCTCCTCAGAGGTGAGGCTGGCGCTGCCAGAGTCAAGACGGGAGGCTTAATGGGCTGGTTCTGGGCCCGTTCATGCAGAAATAGTGCGATCCATTCTTGGGTTAACAATCCCTTTAAAGACCCCGGGAAGCTCCATCAGAGAGGCAGGGAGTAAAGAGTTTGTTAAAGAGTAGCATTATATTGAATATTAAAAATGTGCAGTTAGAAACAGGCACAAGGGTCTGTGCTGTTTCACTAGACGAGAATGTTAAATGGGGCTGCTGTATCCTGGTTGGAGAGAGGGCCCCTCCTCTGGCTGTTAATAGCTTCCAAAGGAGCTTCTTGCCTAGGACAGTGTGAGTGCGGATCAGAATCCCCTGTTCCTGTGGCCTTGGAGTATCCCCAATACTTATGCATGCTTGCCACACAGAATCCTGCCTCAAGGCAAAACATCCAACTTTTGTTTCCATGACATGATGCATGGTCCTCCAGCTCATCTTTCACAGGCTGTGTTCCGTCTGTTTTTAACATGGGACACTACTGCGTGGTACTGTCACAGTGAACCCTCTGTATCCATGGTCTCCATCACAGGAACTCAACCAACCTGAAAAACAAATCACTTTAAACTGTTTGTATCAACCATAGTAAAAGCATCTCTCATTGTTATTCGACAAAAAAATCACCATAAAAATTGACATTTCCCCATTGTATTCCTAAGTAATTCAAGGGATTACTAAGTATTGTGGTATTAAGTATTATATAGTATGGTGTATGAAATACATCTGAGGATTTGACGTGATGCAGACAAACACTACATCGTCCACACAAGTCTAGAGGGACCCACAGACTTTTGTGTCCACGTGAATCCTGAACTCAGCTTCCTACAGACGCTGGGGAATTGCCATATGCTACTCTTCTTCATTGCTGGAGCCCACTGCTTCCAATACTGGTTCTCACATTAGAACATGTCCATCAACCTTGGTTCTACAAAATAACACAGGCCATTCAGTTACTTTTGCATATGGGACATGCAAAATACTTTTGCTTTCGTATAAAGCTTTCTTTTCTTTATGCAATTCACTTTAGACCTAGTAGGCACAAATTATTCTCAAAATGTTTGCTGCAGGCAGTCAGTCAGGAGACAGTCTGATGGAACAGAAAATAATGGAACAGAAAATAGGACAGATGAGGACAGGCTGGCTCAATGCTTCCAAGGACTTTCTTTTTCTGTCTCACTTTATACTATAATTTAGAGGGGGAAAGTCCAGGAGTTACACCCATTCCTCTAAAAGTTCTAGAACTAATGGACCCTGGAAATTGGTCATAAATATTGTGGTGACAATGGATGTCTGTACCAATGCTGTCCTTGAAATGGTACCTTTGGCTAACCCAAGAAAATGTAATCATTTTTCTTTGTGGTAAGGCAGACAAAATAAAAACAATCAAGAATCTCAGCTCAGGGAAAGCTTTGTGGCAATTCTAATGTGTTCAGGCAAGCACTAGAGAGAATGTTGTTTGCGTATCTTAGAGACTGAGCAGTTGTTTTAAAAGTCCAGTACACACATTATTTAGTGGGAAGACGTAGCACAACTCATCTTCATGAGGTTTTACAAGCAGCAAAATAACACGGAACTGTAATACACAATTGATGTAGCTTGTTTATGCTGCTGCTACTGCTAATGATGACGATGATGATGCTCAGATTTGGAGAACTAGAAGGGACTATTTGTCTCTTCTGGTTGTCCCTTCAGAATGTTTAGTAGAACTTTGTGGCCATGGTGCATGTGTGTGCTGCCTGTGTGCATGTATATGGAGATGAGGTGGAACATGTCCATACAGAGGGAGCTAAAGGATGGTGAACCAATTAGCCTGCCCTTGGAGAGATGCCTCAGAGGTTCAGGTTCTGTCTTCAGAGTCACATGACTTTCTCATATGTGGGAGAAAGAGAAGAATTTTGTAAAGCTCTCAGATCTTTAGTTATATGAGAAAGAAGTTGAGTTAAAGTTTGCTCTGTTCCCTGAAGTCAAACTTAGATTTCATAGTTCTCCAATTACATGTAACATCAAGTATAAGGGACTTGTTTTCTGTCTTCCTCTAGGCAGTGTTAGCATCCTTTAATTTGCAATAGAAATCGCAATCTTTCAAAAACAGTCTTCATTAGCAACTGTGAAGTTACTTTCATGTGAACTTGACACTGTAGATGGAAATTTCTGTCCCACCCAGTCCCACAGCCATTCAGTCCCAAAGAAAAACACAGAGGCTTTTATTAATTATAAACGGTTTGTTCTCTTAGCTCAGGCTTATTATTAACTAGCTCTTACAACTGAAATTAACCCATAATTTGTAGCTACATTTAGTCACATGACTTGGTACCTTTTCTCAGTAAGGTATACTCATCTTGCTTCCTCTGCTTTTGGTTGGCAACTACATCCCTGCCTTTCCTTTTCCCAGAATTCTCTTTGTCTGGTTGCCCCACCTATACTTCTTGCCTGGCTACTGGCCAATCAGTGCTTTATTAAACCAATACGAGTGACAAATCTTTACAGTGTACAAGAGCATTTTCCCACAGCATGACACATTTTTAGACATGTTTTCTATGTGCTCTTCTACAGCTTAAAAATGCAAAAGAAAATTAAATAGAAAAATTTTATGCCATGTTTGGCCATGAGAAGTTATAGATATAGCTCTCTTAGATGTCACAAGACTATATACTTATGCCTGAGACTTAGCAGATTATAAATTCTAAATTTATAGTGACTTGAATACTATATGAATTTGTCTTTTGCTTCTTACACCTATGATTACACCCAGATCCTGTCACACTGAGTTGTGTCTGTGTAGTGACAGGTGGATTTCAGGTGGGCTAAGAAAATGTTCTTCCACTCTCTGAGAAGTCTATGTGCTTCTCAGCCAACTCAGGGAGGGTAAACTAATTTCAGTCCATATGTTCATATGTAAAAGATGAGGACAAGTTCCTGGCTACAAGTCATCGTATTCAGAATTCAGGCCCTCCAAGCTTGTGACTAGCATAGCTTTTCTCTGTCCCTTCAAGCATCCATCTTCTCATGAGTTGTGCCCCCAACCCCTGAGGTTTTCTTTTGTTGTTGGTTGGTTGGTTGGTTGGTTGGTTTAGATATTCCCAACTTTTCTCTTTCTGGGGGACTCACACTCAGATGCCCCTGTACAGTGCTTGTTCCTATCTGTCTAGTACTCTTCTACCTGTCCCTCCAGAATGTCAACTTCATGGGGGGAAAAAGGACATTGTATGCTGTGTCCACTACCCTACCTGCTGCCCTGGTGCCTATACTCTGGCACATCATAAAACTCTATGGGATGAACTTTTCAAAAATGGATTTGGGTGGGTTGGTAAGTGGGGAGGACCTGGGAGGAGTTAAGGGAGGGTAAACCATAATCAACATATTTTTAATGTAAAAATCTATTTTCAATAAAGATTTTGACAATTTTTTATTGATTTTATTGAACTCTACATTTTTCTCTGCTCCCCTCCCCTTCAACCCTCTCCCATGGTCCCCATGTTCCCAAGAGATCTTTTGATAAAATTTTTAAAATAGTGTTTATACACTCTCTCTTTTCATGATGTCATGGTTGTGGTAGTGTCTGATACTGAAATGGCCTGCTGTTATGGCCATCCCTCTAATATCCTTACTGCCTAGAATATGGACAGTTTTTCTTCCACTAATAACCCCTTTTTATCTTTTTTTTAGCTTGTAGAAATCCTAGTGGGATTTATTTCATTATTTGGCAATGACTGACTAGCTTTTGTTTTCATCAATTGTCATTATATGTATAATTTTAAAGATTATATATATATATATAATTTTAATCCTTTTGAAGCATAGTGCATCTAAAGAAAAGAATACAAAATATGTCTATAAAAATGTAAATATGCAGCTTAGTAAATTATCAGGAAGGAAATGCCCTTTGATAATTACCCAGCTAAAGAGGCAGAACGTGAGGACATTGCCTCCTTCTCGTGCCTACAGCTCGCTCCTATCTGGAGACAGCCAGCATTCTGATTTCATGACATTTATTTCTTAGCTTTCTTTATATTTTAGCCAGCCCTTTGTATGTACCCCAGATTGCTACACATGGGTTTTGTGTGATTGCATGCTTTACATCAATGAACTCCATACAGCACACACTCTAAACACAGTGTGTGCTTTTGTAGACCAGTTATCTATGAATTATTGATTTTTATCATTCAAATCCTTCTTGAACAGAATATTTGAAGTAGCTTTCCAAAAAGCATGTAATATAATAAAACAGTAACAGAGTCAGGATGAAGAGAAAGAACAGAGGAGGAGAGAATCAGATTAGGATATCGTACAACACTTGGGGCTGTGGCAACAGTGTTCTCTTTCAAACTTTGGATGTGAGCTTCTTGAAGCAGATGAGACAGAAGTGAGACTTCTGGAGAAATTCACATTGTTATAGAGTCGGGTACAGTGTATAGCTATCAATCTCTGTTCTCGAGAGTACCTACCTGTCTCTCTTAGTTCCTTTGTTCTTCAAAAGGAACAAACTAATTTTAAAAGTTGGCTTTTCTTTTCCATCAGTCCTCTCAGAAAGGTATTTGACTGTCTCACTGTGTCCAACTCATCTATATCTGTTGATGCCTCTCTCATCACAGAAATCCATATTCATATGTGATATTCTCGGTCCTAAAACGTACTACTGCAATATACTATACTGTTCCATTCAAATATTGACGTAGAAACTGATTGCTATGGGTGTTGTTCAGTGGTCATTCGCACACCTATCACGCTGTCATTGTAGACAAGAGCTCCTTATGTTTCTCGGTTTTCCTTGCCACTGTAGCCTTTTGGCCCCAAGGACAATTAGGGATATGTGCTAACAAATAAGTCCGTGCAACCGACTGTGGTTCATGGTCGGTAGACTTTTTAGACGCCTTGAGATAATTTCAGTTTAATTTCTTTTCTTTTAAAATTACAACACCGCAGTAGACACTTTAGTTCCTTCTTCTAATGAGCCTGGCAGTCGGGTCTTCCCCGGTGCCAGCATCCTTGTCTTCCGTTTGCTTCTTCACAGTGGTTTTGAACAGCACGTATCTCCTGAGTCAGGTTCTTCTCCCAGATGAAGCTGTATTTCCCAGAGTGCCTGCACTCAAAATGGAGGCTGCCAAGTGGTTTGGTCCTTCCTCTTGTTTGCTGCCCCCATGCAGTATTTAATTCAAGTAAGGTGCCACTGAAGAGCCAAAGAAGGGTCAGGAAGCCCTCCATCCCTTTTAAAAGCATCACCTGAGTAGGTATGGAGCTTGCTGGCTTTTCTTGCATCCAGTCTTGCAAATCTCAGTCAGCTCTGTATCTTTCCCTGTCGGCCCCGTGCTAGCGCCCCCTGTCGGCCCCGTGCTAGCGCGCAGTTTCTTAGTCCACAAGCTTCCTCCCTGTCCATCACAGGGCCTTTTTGTATAAGCCTCTCTCTCTGGCACTTTGGCCTTCAGCTGGAAGAAATTTTTCATTCTCCTGAGTTGTACTGCAGTAGGAAGAGCTTTCCTTCCTGTCTGCACCCCAGTAGCTGCAGGCAGAGAAGAGAATGTAGGTCCTTATGCGGAAGCTTCTCAGCCGCTGACTCTTGTCTTAATTTGAAACAGTAATTTCAGGGCATGGATTGTTAACATCTAGTTCATCCGTTCATGGAGTATTAATTTTGAATTATTTTGGTAAGAAATTACATGTAGAGAAAGACAACCGTAATGATGGTAAAATATGGACCTTGGTTCTTGGAAATGCGTCCATCTTTTGGTTTCTCCCTTTGTCTTTGTTTTTATTGTGCAGTTCTTTTTTTTCTTTCTTTCTTTTCCCTTTATCTCCTTTTCTTCTCTCTCCATTTCTCTCTGAAAGAGTCTTTTATTATTATTATTTTCAAACATGGCCGATGTGAACATACCTAATAGTCACATTTTATGGTCTAGAGTTTATGGTTGATCATGTTCTGGGTTTGTGCCAAACCCAGTTACAAACCCACCAGACTGCTCAGCCTGTGCTGTTTTATTTCCTCAGAGATGGATTCTAGGGGATGGCTGCCATCTTTAAGATCCATTAAATTGCTGAATCATCATATTGAGGGTGTGTGTGTGTGTGTG
>LOEQ01002267.1:168252-209724 GCA_001685075.1 Bramus lutescens | reverse complement strand
TTTTCAACATACGGCTCCCAGCTTTGCCTGGAAGGACCTTTCTCACCCTATTCCACAGAGAGGAAAGAATCTCAAGGCCCAAGGGAGGAACGTTTTAGGAATCCTGTCAGATCAGAAAGACCCTGCATCAGCAAAAGTCCATCCCAGTTTAGGAGACAGCTCCTAAAACTGGGAAGCTGGAGCACAGAGTGCAGCCTGCAGGCAGTGCAGCAGGTTGGAGAGCTCCCTTCCCAGGCAGATCAGTTGCTAGAGCCTTGTGATTCTCAGCCCAAGTCTGGAACTCAGTCTCATGCCTGATTCCACTCCTTTGCTGCCATGCTGTGCCTCCACATCCGTGTATAAAGTGAAGAACAGCCTGCGCAGCCAACATATTCAACAGTGGGGCTTTTCTTTTTTATCAAAACAAAACAGAACGACTCTTGAACATTGGTAGTAACTGTAAGCAACAAAACACCACGTGGCTGACGTGTTTGAACGTCACCGCCTCTCATGCTGAAGAATTCCAAGGGGTTTGAAACAAATGACAAAACGGCCAGATGACTCTCATGGAGGGATTTCAAGAATCAGTCTGCATGAGGCACACAGAGTATAGACCGCAAGTTAAAATCAATTTCAAGCTAATGATTCATAGCTTCTTGAGCACTGTGGCAGAATGAAGACATGGAAACTGGACCTGGAAACGCGGGCTTTCATTCCCACTGTGGGATGAACCATTCCTGATGGTGGGAAGTCACTGGAGAAGGATCAGCATGCTCTAGTTAAAGAATCCCTTAGGCAGCTGAAAATGGTGGCATCTTGAGATCTTTGCACACTGTATGTAGGCACCTTCTGATAATGGCCAAAAATATGTCATCAACAGCATACTGGTCCCCTTTCTGTCACTGTAGTGAAGTACCTTAGATGAATCAACTGATAGGGAAGAAAGGTTTGTGTTGGCTCCTGGTACCCAGGGTTTCAGTCTGTGGTGGCTTTGAGTTTGTGGTGATACAGTACATCATGGCAGGACATGTGGCAGAGGAAGCTGCTCACCTCAGAGAGGCCAAGAAGCAAAGAGAAAAGCAGGAGGGAGCTGGAGGTTCAATATCAACTTCAAGGCCTCGTCCTTCGATGCCTAAATTTCTTCCACTGTGGCCAATGTCTGTCATCTCCCAGCAGTGTCTCAGGTTGGAAACCAAGCCTTCAGCACACGGATCTTTGATTCGAACTGCAGTGTAGCTAAAAGTCTGCAAGAATGTGCTTACTCAAACATGCATTGGGATGGGACTTTTATTTTGTTTCTCCAACTACACTCAACTTGAGAGTAACGAATCGTCACTGATAACTTCTCTTTATTTTACCTATTAGTCAATTTCAGATGGACCTTCATGATTCATAAAACACATTGATCTAGCTCTCTTCTGTAAATGGATTTCCCTAAATGGCATCAAATTCCTTTTTACATTTTCTAGATATCATTCTTGCTTGCTATGATCTTAATATTTGCATCTCTCCAAGATTGATACTGAAACTTAATTCTTAACACTAGTTTCAGAAGTGAGCTTTAGGAGATGATTAAGTTAAATTAGATAATTTTCATAATGGCTGTTTCTAATTTGCAAATAATGGGTTTGCATATTTTCTGAAATTTGACAGACATCCCTTGCCACCCTTGCAACATGTGCCAGCACACTCTTGGGGCTCTGGTCCCTGATGTGAGGGGGTGGGGACATGTGACACAGTGGGCAGGAAATAGAGGTGACCAGCTTGGGATGCAATCTACCCAAGCCTGCAAACTTGGTTCTGGTACCCAGTGCTGTGCCATTAAGTCCAAACTTTCTGAAAATGTTCTGTTTCTTCATCTACCCTGTGCCCATAGAGAATGTTAACATATAACATATGTATTGGTGGGTACAAGAATAAGGCCACCAGATCTTTAAGGGGGTGCTTGCCATACATGTAGAAAAATACATCCCTTCATAAGATACTGGAGCTGGGGGGCTGAAAGGAAGGAAGGAAGGAAGGAAGGAAGGAAGGCTCCCTCTCTCCCTCCCTCCCTCCCTCTCTCCCTCCTTCCTCCCTTCCTTTCTTTTGAAGTAAACCAATACACAGACTTTTTTTTAATAATCAAAGAAAAGATACAAACTTAATTTACAGCCAGTTTATTTAGCTAGTTCCGCTCACTTTGGCCAAAGGCATTTTCTTGTTGCCCATTAATGAGTTTAGTTTGGATTAAGAGTCTGGTCATGTTTAAGGTGCTCTGTAACCTTTCCTTATTGAAGCCAAACACCACAGCTGTGGCTGCCTCTCAGGCTGCTGGGAACTCAGGGTGAAGAAGCCCCGCTGTCTCCACATTTTGCTCTCTTCTCTGTAGGTGCAGACATAGAGCCTTCCTTGGGGGTGCAATACCTCTGGAATTGTGAGCTTTTCTTGTGAATTTTTCACGAAGTGGCCTCTGACAGCGAGGGCTCATGACCCCTGTGAGCTGTATCCTGTTTTCTGTGTCACCTTGACCGCTCTGGTCTTTCCTCCCCAGAGCAGGGTTGGTACCTGCTGTGCCTCCACAGGCTCCTTCCCTGAGACATTGCCATAGGAGACTTTTGTTATCCGAATCATCCCATAAGATGACAAAGAAACCAGAAACAAGTGAGTTAATTCATTCTCTGCTTTAGCACTGAGGGGACTAAGAAATAGCACCACCCCAAATCTATGGTGACAATTTGAATTGTCTTCTTAGCTAAGGATCTAATTCTCTTCTACCCATTTCCTCCGAGAAGGGAACCCCTCAGGCCATGGCACTCTGCTGGGATGGGTGCTTTTTTCGTACTGTAAATACATTTTTAAAGTGCACTGTAATGTCATTTTGATGGCTTAATTTCTGAAAAGATCTGGCTAATTGCCTTTTTAGGAATGTACTCAGACCAGTTTGAGCTGCCCCGAGTTACTTTTAATAGCAGCTGTTGCTTACCTTTCTTGTAGTTTATCTCCCCTGTCACCTGCCTTCAGAATTCTCTCGCTGACTTGGAGACCCGACCTTGGTTTAAATTAGTTTGACTGTAGCGTTCCAGTGAAGCACAGGCAATGTTTTAATGGTTAATTACTACGTTGTATCAACTCATCACGGAAAAAGCAGGTTGCCAAGCTGAAGGAAATTTGTTCCTTCAGAGAAATCTGAAATCTCTTCAAAAGACAGCTTGGTGGTGGTGGCGCACGCCTTTAATCCCAGCACATGGGAGGCAGAGGCAGGTTGATCTCTGGGTTCGAGGCCAGCCTGGTCTACACAGCGAGCTCCAGAACAGCCAGGACTATACAGAGAAATCCTGTCTCGAAAAACCAAAGCCAAATCAAAAACTCCAACAACACAGCAGGGGAATGCCTTTGAGCTGTAGCGGTCCTTCAGCCCTCTGTGCAAATACAGAGCTGGTTCCCTAAGTGACTCGACTGTATTTTGGTATACGCTATAAAGAAATCTGTTTTGAGTGGTGACTCAGAGAAACAAGGAGGGTCAAACAAAAGAATCTACTTTTGCCTTGCAGACCTTGTGCGGCTCTTAACCCAGGATTGCCAAAGGTACTGCTCTGGCCGCATTAAGAGGATACCGCGGGCCAGTGGTGCCGCCTAGTGGTAGAGAAGGGAAAACAGGCTGTGCCGCTGGAAGTAGCTCTCAGTATCCCTTCATGCTAAGGACTCTCTGGAAATGCCAACATGCATCCGCGGGTACCTCCCCCTGCCTCACCCTTTTTTAAAAAAAAAAAACAACTTTTTATTAATAAAATACAACTTTTCTCCATATTGGAAAAAAGAATACTTGTATTCTTACCATGCATCCCACACCTAGAAAACAAATATAGTAAAATAGACCCAACATGCCTTGAATGTTAGCAGACATTTACTGGGGTGTGTGCCTTTTATTTTGTTTTCTCACTGTACTCCCCAAAGCCAAGCTTTGAAATAAATAAGTCCATGATGCCAGTTTTTGTTTGTTTGTTTGTTTGGGGGACTCTGAAAGACTCTCCTAAAAGTGGTTTCCAGTGTTAAGCACCAAGGCTAGCTATCTTTTGCCGTGCAACATTTTAGTCTAATGTTCTTTTTATGATCCTGTCATGAAATCTCGTTTAAATTTCCTCACAGATTCTCATGCCGGGCACATCTCATCTCTCTTCCGCTTTCTTTTTATGCCAGACCTGAAATGAAACAGTCATTTTGTGCCTCCCTGTCCACGGAGCTCAGAGAGGCTCTCGGCCCACATCGTCTCCACCCATGGTCCTTCTCAGTCTACAGCGCAGCAGCTGGCTAGTGCGTCACTGGGCTGGAATGCACACACATACTTCACTCATTCATTGCCACCCATTAAAGTAGGTATTTATTCACGAAACATTAGTTACGCAACTTCCGTGTGCCTAAAGTACAGGTTTGACCCTGTTATACACTGCTCTCTGTTCTCCTGTGTTTCCAAATGATTGGTTGATCTCAGTGGTGCAATTTGAATGCCAGAGACACACGGAGTCTGATTTGGGAGAGGAACACACGGTGGAAAATGTGCCCGGTTAATTTGAAACCAAACTCTGAAAGGCGTGGAGAAGTTAGTGTGTGCCTGAGACTGGAGGCTGGGAGTGGAAACGAAGGTCCTCTAGTGTTCCAGCTAAAGCAGTGGCTTTCTGCCTTCCTGACACTGTAACCTTTGAGCACGTCATGCCCTGGCGACCCCAGCCGTAAAATTACTTTCATTGCTACATCCTAAGTGCGATTTGCTACTGTTAGGAATCGTAACGTAGATATCTGATGTTTCCGATGATCTTAGGTGACCTCTGTGAAAGGGTCATTCCACCCGGAAGTTGAGAACCATTGATCTAGGTGAAGGAAAGCACACCTGTTACAGCTGGATGAGTGAGTGCAGTGTGCAATACTGAGTTTGAAGTCTGGGGAAATGGCCTCATTCTCAGGCTTGGATCTACCTTGTATTTAGCTCTGGACAGGCTGCTGGCTTGATCCTTGCAGTACAGCCCCCGAGAATAAAGAAAACAGGAGGATGACAGACAGGAAGAAGAGCGGCAGGCACGCGATTAGGACATCAGAAGGCAGCTGGAGAAACGAGTGCGCACCACGGGCTGTCTAGCAAGACTACAGGACCAGCTCTTCCCCTTCTCCACCAGGCAAAGGCTGACCTGTTTCTGGAGATCCAGAGTGTCCCCACACTATATGATGGAACCCAGAAAACAGACATTATTTCAGACTTCCCAGGGTAGAGAAGGTGGGGTGGGGTGGAGGGAGAACAAGTTAACAATTGGTGATGGAGGAGCTGGGAAGGTGGCCGAGGGACAAATGCAGGCCAAAAACCAGACCATGAGGCCGTGACTGAGATGCAGAGAGCTGGGAGGGGCAGAAACAAGACCTAGAGAGCCTGGATCCTGCCTTAGGGTCCACATCCTTAGCTGCCACCCAGGTTAGGAAGACTCTTCATGCAGCCGGTGTCAGATGTGACACTGTGAGACATGAAATCACACTGTATAAGCCAGGGCTGTCATATACAGGAACCAAATGACATCTCCTCTTGGTCACAGAGGAAATACAAGTGTCGCTTGCTTCCTCCAAGTAGAAATGGTGGGACAGGGAAAGGCGGTAGACATCAGCGGGTGGTGTCTTGTGCTTAAGATGGGAACTTATTGCTGCTTTCTTCAGAGGGTTGCTGAAGACTAGGGTAACAGCAGCAAATATTTTAGAATGGTCCTGGCATATGCTAAGCCCTTCCTAAACATGGTAATAAATTATATAAAGCAATCATGCGGATCCATCTATGCTGAAAACATTTTCAGACAGAAGATGATTCCATCACTAACGAAGTAGCAGTGAATCTGAAAACATTTTCCAAATGCAAACTGAAGAAGTTTCAGAACTGTTACTTATTTTGACCAAAACTGCTAAATTATTCATATGTGGATATAACCCAGGAGTTGATGTTGGGTGACTTCCTCAGCTAGTCTCCGCCTTATTTCACTTACTTTTATTTTTGACATCGGGTCTCTCACTGAACCTGGATATCACTGATGCTGCCAAACTGTATGTACAGTAAACTTCAGGAATCCACCTGCCTCTGCCTCCCCAGAACTAATTACAGGTGTTATGTTGCAGATGTAACTGTTAGAACTGGCCAGCCCATGATCCATTGTTCTCTGCATTTTGACAGTTGTGGTTTTCCTGAGAGGGTCTCTGTCTGCTGTAAAGAGAAGCATAGCTTCTTTGAGGCCGAATGACAGTCACAGTTACCTGTGGTGTAAGCATGAGAATTCTGACTGCAATTAGGAATTGTGCTGGTCCAGTAAAAGGGCAGTAGAAGGATGTCTTCCAAGAGTATAACCTCATTAGTCCTGGGTAGTTGGCCCTATTTCTAGTACCAGGCATTTTCCCCTCCTTCCAGTGGTCTTAAGTCCAATTAGTTGTTGGTTACTGCTAAGATATGAGCACCACTATCACACCTTTAGGGATATCTTGCTGTGCTGGAGGTCGTTGTGGTTATTGGCGTCTTCATCTGGGTAGGACTGTTGATTGCTTGCTCTGTTGTCGTTTGAAGAGCACCTTCTTGCACTACAAAAGCTGGTCTTCAGGGAGAGGCTTTCAGGTTCTGACAGCTTGTTATGGTGCTGGCCATTAGAATTGTTTGCTGAGTGGCTTGGCAGAGGTGTGAAAGGAAGTGAATGACCTCAAATCCCAGGGTAAATCAACCGGAGACCTTGACTCTGAAGGTCCATCATTTTGTCCTTGTTCTGTGTTGGGTCACAGAGGAAAAAGCAACTGTTCTGTGCCGATTGCCTAAGCTAGTTTTAGGTCAACTGTCTAGGTGAATGAGCTGACTGTGGAGACAACGCAATAGTTCTGGTCTCTGAGACAACAGCAGCAACAGGCACTCTTCTTTGTTTCCTAGTCCTCATAGCTAACAGTTTAGCTTTTCCCAGGATTCTCTGGGTCCTGTTGAATTCAGTCACAACTGCCATCAGAGTACAAGGTGTGGTTGGGACCAGCTGTCCTCACTCATGAGGCTGTGGCTTCATTGGGAAGACTGTGGTGAAACTGGGTAATGGTCCTTCTCTCCATGTGGTCTTCCATTCAAGCTTCTTCATATGAGACCAGAACTGATCTCAGGTACTAAGAGCAAGAATGTTAGAGGTCAGGGGTCACAAGTTCCTCATGGATTATGCCATGTTCTACTTACCAAAACATGTCATTGGTGCCACTTTAGACAAAAATGAGGAAAGATAGTCCGCCTTGGAATGAGAGAAGTTGAGAAATATCCATCAGCATCTTCCAACAGGCTTGACTCTTTCTTATCTAGTTTTTCATTTGCACTGTCCTTGTCACAAGGGAAATGACTCCAGGATCCTCTGGGGATATCCAAATCTTCAGACACTCAAGTCAACTCACAGTGGGGTATAATTTGCATAGAATATTACCCGTATTTCCATATACATCAAATCTCTAGATTACTGATGACCTATAACACCTCATAAATATCATATCAATAATTACTACACTACATTGTTTAGGAAATTATGATGGGCAAAATGTCTAATAATGTTCAGTTATTTTTCTCAGACATTTTAAATCCAGTATATCTAATCTGTGTATCTGGAACTCACAGATTCAGAAAGCTGGTAGTATCTGTACCTTTTAAATCCATTAGTTATCTAGGGTTTTGTCCAGACAAATACTGTCCTATTAAAAGTTCTTTAGCTACTTGGGAAATTCCTATTTCCCGGCACACTGGGAGAGAACAGTGATGAAGCCAAGCTCTGCTTGCTTTTTGACCAATCCACTTTTTAAGTCTTTGCCTTGGAGATGTAGCTGGGGCTGAGACTCCAATTCTCTTTGCAGGCTCTCAAATCTCCATTAGCACTGAGGATTTTATGACCTACTTTGAAAATACCCATAAAGCTTTCCTTTGCTTTATGAAGCTCATAATGACAGGAAATGGCAGAGAAGATATTTTAGATGTCAGATGACATGTATCCATGCCAGGCTGAGGAACAATAAGAAACTGGAGGGGTTCATATTTGTCTATGTTGTGATATAATTTGAGCTTGAAAACTATAAGGTTGACATTCTTGGTCCTACTCAAAATAAGTGATAATTTCAGGATAGAATTATTTCAGGAAAGCCAAGGAGGTGAGTCAGTTATGGGGTGAAGGCATGGTGAGGAACCTGACAGACAGACAGATATACTCCAGAGGTTACCACTGTAAGGATAAAAGGAAGAGAGAAGTGCCCGGAACCTTCGAGAATACTGTTGAAAAGAGAGTGGTCTCAAAAGGTTTTGACAATGAAATCTACCTAGAAATCCCACCCATCCTCTCCTGCCTATCTTTTGGACAATCAGCACTTTATTGAACCAATCAGGTACCTTAAGCAGAGACACATCTTCACAGTTTACAAAAAGATTATCCTACAACACCATACAAGTAAAGGAAGGAATGTCAATCTAAAGAGTGAAAAATACCCTGACTGTTTGGGTTGCAGTGAGTTCCAGAATTTCCACCTGCAGTAAGCCCTTAGACTAAGAAAATAGTTGAAATAGAAACAGGAATCTATGATTGGCCAGACCCAGGCCATGTGTCAGGGACAGCCAACATGCATTTTCTTTAGGTCTTATCCAAGAGGCTGACTTTAAAGTGGAAACGGAGCAGATCTCTACTGAGAGAGGAGGGAGGCACCATCTCCATTACTGTGGAAACAAGGGATGTAATTTCATTGCAGCTGCCTAGGTACAAAGAGATGGAAGGTGTTTGGTTGTAACAGGGAAGTGGGTGGTCATTTATTGCCACTGTCTAGGGCCTCAGACATGTCATGTAAGACACAGCACCAACGAAGAGCAGGAAACTGGCATTTGTCCCCTCTATAAAGTAAGAGCTCCACCACCTCTCTTTTTTCTTTTTTTTTTTAAAGATNTTTTTAAAGATTTGTTTATTATGTATACAGTGTTCTATATGCCTGAAGGCTGGAAGAGGGCACCAGATCTCATCTTGGATGGTTGTGAGCCACCGTATGATTGCTGGGATTGGACTCAGGGCCTTTGGAAGAGCAGCCAGTGCTCTTAACCTCTGAGCCATCTCTCCAGCCCCCGCCTTTCTTTTTTCAACTCCCATTCTTCTACTTCATAGCAATAATGTCCTAGACTACAGTCAGTTTGTTGATGAGGAGCAGAAAAGGCCAGGAAAGAAGACACAAAGAAAAGGGCATATTGCCCTCAACTAGCAATGAGGCTAGCTGCAGAGGGTTGGAGCATAATGCTACATACACAAGACTGCACCTGTGCCAGTGACATGGGGTTGGGTATTTTGACCACTAAACATCTTACTGTGAAATAATCGTGAGAACTATGTTAACCATGAGTATCCAGAGAAATCACGGGGTTTCCTAGAAGCTGTTATGTGGTATCATGGCAAGAATTTGCTCTACAGCATGACTGTACGCCCACACCTCCAAATCCTGCTTGGTTTGCTTATGTATATATAGTAGTGTCTTCTACCTGAAGATGATGTTTTTCAAGACTCTGGATGCCCAGTGCACATATATACTGTGCTTCCTATGCATGCATGCTCATGGTAGCTTGATTTATAAATGAGATCTGGAAAAGGATTGAGATTAATAG
Organism: Bramus lutescens; assembly: GCA_001685075.1. Classification (NCBI taxonomy): domain Eukaryota; kingdom Metazoa; phylum Chordata; class Mammalia; order Rodentia; family Cricetidae; genus Bramus; species Bramus lutescens. Next base: position 200,108 of record LOEQ01002267.1, on the reverse strand, counting down.
CCAAACTGAACCAATTACAGCAGTGTACTATAATAAAGGTTGCTCAAATGTAGCGTTTTCTCTCAAAATATGTTTTTCAGACCATGGTTGAGTACAGGTTAGTGAAACTGGAGAAGTAAAATCAGATGCTGGAAGGCAGACTGCTGTGTCCTTATAGGCAAAATGGGGCTTAGGAAGACTGCCATGTGCCCTGTAGACAGAGGGGGCTCACAAAGACTTCCGGGTACCCTGTAGACAAAGGGGGCTCCTACTTTCTCTTTCTCTAAGACACCTCTCTTTCAAGTATCGGCTTCTGTGTGCATGGTTTCTCCTTACTCTGAATTTAGGTGGAGACGGCGCAGGGAGAAAAGAAGCTGTACTGGTTTGCTTACTTCCTACCTCTCAAGGCTCCCCAGACAGATACATTTTGGTTGCATGAACCTGCAATGAGGTGATTTGACAGGAAAGTGTCTCCCTGTCAACTTGAATACTTCAAACTCCCACAATGCAAAGTTTAGAGGTTCAAGAGAAAGGATTTTTGTTCCTTGGAAGCCAAAGAACATTCTGGTAGAACTTACCAGTTACTCGTAATTTCTTCTTCAGACAATTTTACTGTATGAGAAGCTTTGTCTCCACATTTAATAGATTTATTTGCCAACTTTTGCTATCTATCCATTGTTTGATTTTTTTTTCTGTTTTTGAAACTTGCAAACTTTCTCCCATTTTGTATTCATGTCTGTGTCAGGCACAAAGATAGTCTATAAATTTGTTTTTGTTGTTAAAGAAGCAAGTAAACATGTTAACATATAATCTGCCAGTAATGGAATTGGAAACAAAAATCGTAGCAACTTAGAATGCTGTTCGGAGATGTCTTTGTGCTGCCTGTTGTGAGAAGTTAGGGTATGTAAAATAAATGATGTATGGAGCTGCAGGAACACGACTTTTCCAGATACCTTATGTGTAAGGAACATTAAACATAGGGCTCTCGTTTAGCAAATAAATAACCATTCATTTTGATGGCTGCATAGTCTGGACTTTCGTGCATATTTTTGCAAAGATAAGAAGAGGCCATTAGGGACTTAATATAAAATAAATCGCCAAGGGGTCTTCTTGTAGTCCTAGTCTTCCTGCCACATGGTGTGTTACTAATGTGCATAAATGGGCTTAAATGAATTTGTTATCTGTATTGCATTTGCAGTATGTATATATTTATATATTATTTTTTAATTGTGTTTAAAAATAAAACATTAAATACATCATTTTGGAGAGTTGAGAACGTAGAATACGTAAATCAATCAGCTTCAATTAGTATTTAAAATGTCAGTATATTAGATTTGCCTGTGGGTGTATTTACCCCACAGAGTTTAATGTATTTTAGTTTTGTCGTCTATGAGGTAGCCATATGGTTAATTTGTCATCTTATAAGAATAGGAGGCTACGATACAAGTTCGATTAATGACATGACACTTATGCGCCTCCGAAAGAGTCCTGTCTTCCTTGTTTTATTGATGCCCTAGGTCAGATGCTGAGCACTGCTTCTGCACAGCACGGGTGGCTTCCAGAAGCCAAGGAGCTTTGCTGATTTGCTTTCTTCTCTAGTTTCTTTTTCCACAACCATAGCTACAGAAAGCAGGTGGTGGGGAACTTCTGAATCATAGCAAACTGACGATACTGCATCCACAGGGTAGTTTCCTAAGAGTTTATTACTAGATGTGCTTAACGTTGATAGATGAAAATTAATAAATTCTAATCTGATAAAACTGAAAAGATGGATATGTTCTTTGCATTCAAGTCTAGAATTAATCTAAAAATGGTTTTGACAACGTATTTCAAGCTGAAGTCATTCATCTTAAAAATACATTGATATTTGTCTACTAAAGATGCCTTTATTAAAGAAACCATCAATTTAAGACATTAAAGATGCTGATTAGCTTTTTTTTTATTATTTTTATTAATAATTTGCTAAGGGATGTTGAATTGTTGTATCCATGTTAAGTTTTCTAGATCTATTTCCTATTCCAAGTATTGTCTATGGGGATAAATATATTCTTCCAATATTCTATTCTAATCAACTCTTTATGAAACTATTATTTTCAAAGAGCAAAAACTTTTGAAAATTGAATGTGGTCCATCTTCTTTTTCAAGTTGTCTTAAAATTATGTGTAACGAACATTACACATTGTCTTTGGTATAGAATTTTCATTCAGTTAACATATATATTAGATATGGACCTTGACTCATAGGTCTCAATCATATTTGTTTCTGAGCACAAATGAAAACCATGTTTGATAAACAGCTACAGAAGCAGGCGAGTTAGCGGGCATGTGTGTGTAACCTTCCCATGTGACTAGTGTGACAGCACTTACCACTTGCCTTCGCTCGCGCTGGCCAATTTGTCATTCTGGTGTTGTTATTCTTGCTTCTATCACGGCTTTCCTAGAGACGTTTATGGGGCATGGGCTTTAGCAGCAGGAGGTGTGTTTTGAAAAATGTTAAGTGTAAAACAGATCTTGTAATTTATTCATATGTTATTCAGTGTTTGCTTCCACTGCTTGACAATGGATGCACACAACCCAACACGTACAAAGACTCTTAAATAGATGAAGCCTGTGTGCCTCTGTCAATCCAGGAAACAGAGGGCCAAGATGGCCACAAAGGCGAATCCTGCCCAAGACTATGCTGCAGAATCTTCCTTTTCTGAAGCACTAACTGCTATGGAGATTTTTAGCTTCGCAGACATGAGTAGTATGGTTCTCAAAGCACACCGTAGCACTGGCGTGATGGTTAAAGGCAAAAACAAAGAGCGAGGGAAAAAATAAATTTGGTTAAGTTTTCCAAATCTCATAAATGACATAAAGTAATGTGAAAATTGTTACTCACCATTAATAAATGACAATTAAAAATCACCTCATTTGCATTTTGGTTTTCTGTTTCCAAATAAATTATCATTCATATCAATCACGTCTTTGCTAGAGAGAAAGCGGGCAGGGCCGAGGTGCTAAAGTTCCACAATGTCATGCTTTCTCAGCCGCTGCAGCTCATGTCCCCGGGGACTGTAGTCATGTAAGGGCTGTTACGAGAACACAGGCCCTGGAGATGGTTTCACTGACTCCTTTGTGGCCATTCAGCTCTCTAAGATATTTCGCTGGCCATGTCCCAGTCTTAATAAATTACAAATTGTGCTAAACAAGGTAGTGTCGATTTTAAAGTAATTACAACTAAATTTTGTGGCATGTATAAAAGCATTCAGAGAGATCGACGATTCTTTTTTTTGTTCTCTAGCTGGATTAAGACTTTTCCTGCCTGGCCATTCTGGTTTCATAGGCTCAGAAAGTCAGAGTGTTTCAGGATTCTGACAAACACATGCTCCCGTTCTGGGATATAATGCGCCACCTCTTATGTTTAACTTGGAACAAATGCTGTTCTACCCCCTCCCCAAACACATTCTGTCTCTTAGTCTTCCATGGCCATGTTCTTTTTTGGATCTATAGTTCTCCTTTGTATGCTCAGTCATGACAAACATGAATTCTGCACATCGATCCAATTTTGTGTCACATCTTTGATTGCTCATGACTAGTCGTGGAAAATCACCCATCTTGCATTTTGTTCTCATTACTCTATAAATAAAGTCTCCTTACTGTGATGACCTGTGTGAGCAAAACTACAAAACTAGGCTCAGGCAAGGTGGCATCGTGGGTTGTTTTTCTCTGGATCTTAGTCTTTGGGGGTGTTACCAGTTCCTGGATGCAAAAGAGTCAGAGAAAGTCAAATTCAATGAGAGAAAGGTTGTATATCTACCCACACCGTTTATTTTAAGTCTTTACCTCTCATATCTGTGGCCAGACTGCATGCTTAAGGATACCCTCATAGCAATAGAAAGAATGTGGAAGACTAAGCAGTTGTAGCTGATGGAATCACCCTGGAGCAGGTTTCCAAGGATATGTGGGTGCAGAATATTTTAGGTTTTTTTCTTTATGCTAAGTTCTTCAAACTGTCTTTGTAAATTTCATAGTTGTTTACCATATTTATAATAGCACTATTTAAATTAGAAACAACCTAGGGAGCCATTAAGAGATGAAAGAGTAAACATGATGTGGTATATGTGTACAATGGAGTGGTGTCAGCCTTATAAAGAAAGCTCTGGCATATGCTACAAGGTGGATGAACCTTATGCTAGGTAAAACAAGCCAATCACAGTGATAATGGATACTCTATGATTCCACTTACATGTGGTATCTATGATATAGTTGAATTCTTGTAGTTAGAAATGAGTGGTTTGGGGTTAAAAGAAGATAAAATGGGAGATTGTTGTCTAATGGGTATTGAGTTTCATTCTCTAGACATTAATTACACATCAATGAATAGATTGAATGGAACTGAACTACATCAGTGATTGAATAGATTTATTAAACAAAGGAAGAGTGCAGTTGGGGCAGTTTGAATGAGCATGCCCTCCTTAGGCTTATATGTTTAAATACTTGGCCCCCAAATAGTGGAACTGTTTGGGAAGGATTAGGAGGCATGGCCTTGTTGGAGGATTTTTGTCACTAGGGGCAGGCTTTGAGGTTCAAAAGATCATTTCCAGTTTCGCTCTGCCTCCTATTTGCTGATCAAGATGTGAACTCTTGGCTGTTCCTGCCACCACAGACTCTAATCCTCAGAAACTGTCAGCCCAAATAAAATACTTTCTTTTTTTTAAGGTGCCTTGATAGTGGTGTGTTATCACAGCGATAGAAAAGGAACTAAGGCAGAGGTTGGCTAAGAGTGAGCCATTGCTGTGACAGACTTGAGTGATCTGGGGTTTTGTGGTTTTTAATTTGTTTTGTTTTGTTTGTTTGCTTAGGTTTTTTTTTTTTAGAAATGTGAGAGATTTTAGGACTTTGAGATAGGAAAAAGTAATTGGATGGTGTAATTTGGGCTTAATGGGTCATCCTAGTGGGGGCTTGGGAAATAGTAGTGCTATTAGCAACATGGATGCTGGAGGCCCAGCTCAAGAGGATTCTGGTGAGTACAGTATTAGCAATTGGGCTAGACACAATGCTTGTGATATTTTGGAAAATAATTTGTCTGCTTTCTGCCCTTGTTTTAAGAATCTGTCTGAGGCTAAACTGAAGTATATTCAACTAAATAATATCCTTGGAGGAGGAGATTTAGAGAGAGGCTGATTGACTTGACTTTGCTGGGTGGTTATTGGTAATCACTCTTACACAGGTCAATAATGAAAAAGAACAAATGGGGCAGAAAGCAATGCAAAATACTCAGTTTGAGGAGAAACACAGCTCCAGGAAATTTAATGTTGACTCCAAGGTTTAAGATGAAAGAGATGAGAAGATTAAAGCAAGGCTTGATTCAAAATAGAATAAAGGAAGAGGTGCCCTCAGAGTAAAACCATACCCTGGTGCGGGACAGTTCTGCATTCCACCTCATGTTACCCCACCCAGCTAAACTTCCAACTTGTGGAAATACCTAAGCAAGTTTCCACTCCTAAAAAGACACAACAAAAGGTAGCTGCTGCACATGTCGAGGGCCAGGCTCCATCCTCGTGGACAATAGAACTTGGCAGGATGATGGCATCTCCCTCCATGGGTTAGGAGAACCACCTAGGCTAGATTTTTGACAGGGGAGTCCCTGCATGAAGGACCTGAGAAGTCCCTGCATGAAGATGTGAAAATAAAGCCCAAATTGTGTGGGACACCCCGACATGTTGGAGATGGCCAGAGACATGGGGCATCTTCTAAGGAAAGCTGCAGACAAGGAATGGAACCATTGAGAGAGGGGGGAGGGAATGTGTTCTAGGCAGCAAAACTGGAGGAATGGAGCTGAGTTCAAACATCAGACATAAAGCCACAGAATTTCGCCCTGCTGAGTTTTGGTTTTGCTTTGGTCCAATATATCCTCACTATGCCCCCGCTGTCCCCTTTGGAATAGTGATGTGTATTCTGTGCCACTGTATGCTGGAAGCATATAGTTTTCCTTTTGATTTTACAGTGGGTTACAATTAGGAAATTGCTTTGATTCTCAGAAGCTATTTTGGACGTTTAAACTGTATTGAGACTGAAAGACTATGGGGACTTTGGAAGCTGGACTATGCCTTTTGTATTATGATATTGCCACAAGCCTCTGAGGACCAGGGAGTGGAACACAGTGGCTTGGTGAGAATGGCCCCCATAGACTCGTATCTTTGGCTAGTGGGTCCCCAGTCGGGAAAGGTTAAGTGTGCCCTTGTTGGAGGAGGTGTGTCCCTGGCAGTGGACTTTAAGGTTTCAAAACACTGGTGCCATACTCAACCTGCCCCACCCCGTGCTGTAGGGGACTCTGTGGCTACCAGGGTCAGCAGAGTGACCATCCATGTGAGACCAGAAGGAACTATGTTCACCGCGATTCAATACCAGGTGTTGGTTCAAAACTTTTAGAGTCTGACACTGGGAAGTTTATTGTGGGTGTATTTAGTACAGTACAGTTTGGGGGATAGTTTCCCGGTATAATAAAAGCCCCAGTGCAAAAGGAGGCATAATTACATGAAAATTCTTTTTAAGGTACATGTCACTTCTTCCATGAAGACAGATTCTAGAGAAAGGCTACATGTGTTATCTTAAGGCTCAAGGGAAAGTCTGGTGTGGTCTTAGTCATAGACATAGTGTAGATCACTATTGCTTGGGGATTCCCTGACCATACAGATAGCACAAAGGTCACCTAGACTATTCAGTATCTCTGATCCTGGTTTTGGGAGAGTGGGGGAGTCCCTGGCTGTACAGGTAAAACAAAGGTTACCTAGATTATCAGCCACCTCTGATTCTGTTGTAGGACCTTGATATGGCCTGGCCCTACAGGTAGCACAAGGATCATCTAGGCTATTAGCCACGTCCATTCCCAGCTTTCCAGGCAGAAAACAGGTTATATCTCTTTTCCTTCAAAAAGATAACCTTACTCATTCAACAGTCCTAACTTCTTTAGTGCTATCTGTGAACGCAAGGACCTTTGCTGATCAAGATGTACCGTCTCAGCTGTCCCTGCCACCATGCCTATACTACTCCATCATGGACTCTACTCCTGAGACCATAGCCCAAATTAAACACTTTGCTTTTGTAGGGTGCTGTGGTCTTTTATAACAGCAATGGTAAAGCAGATAAGACAGCAGTTTAGTAAATATTATGCCCAATTTTCCAGGCTTTGAGGATAAATTTTAACAATAACGTTCATTAGGTTTTCTGTGTCTGCAGGGCTTATCCCACAACACCTGCTTTGTTTTATTGCATTCTTCCTTGACCATGTGACCTGCTTTGAGTGCGGGAACACCATCTGCTTGGCCTTTCTAACTGATCTCCCAGTTCTTGGAACACCATGTGGGACAAAGTCGGCTCCCTGTAAATGGAGGCTGAGTGAAGGACATGGCTGTGCGTGCGTCTCTCAGTCTGTGCTGGCTCCCATTTCCACTGGATGTCTGATTTCCTCCACTTTGTTTGTTTGTTTTTAAGACAGGGTCTCAGAAAACTGTCAGTCTCACACTCATTGAGTAGCTGAGGCTGATCCTCTTGATGCCACCTTCCAAGAGCAGGATTATGCACTGTGTGTCTTTTAGCTCTTCTCAAATTTCTCCATTCTAGGCTTTTTCTTCCCTCTTGTCAGTTATACTCGTGGTTTCTGGCTTCTTCCGTTGTGAGGGTAGACATGGCCATTGTCATGGGGAGATTTTGTTTTCATAGCTTTGCCGGTCAGTGACACTTCTTATTTTGGGCCATAGCCTCTGTTCTTGTTATTTGGATCTTCCTGTGGAGTTGTTGGGATTTCTAGCGTAGATTGCTGGTGGAAAACTAGCATGCTTTCTTAATTATTTTGTTTAGGATAATCTTGTTAATGGCTGCATTTTTTTTGTGTGTGATACACCTAATTTAGCGTCCGAGTTAAACACCAAATGAGGCATATGTGAGTTGAGTTATTGAAACCATCACTAAGTTCCCTTTAATTTGTAAGGTTTTATAATTGTTCATTGCATTCTCAGAGTTCCAATATCTGTTTTAGTTTTATCCCCATAATGTTCTGAAATGTGTAAAGTCAGTGTATATAATACAACAAAGAAATGATTTCCAGCCTTCTCATTTTTATGTGACTTTATGGCTACCTGAGGCCTTAAATTGAAGGCATATACTAATTACTACTTAATAGTAGAAAATGAAATACATGATTCATTAGAAGTGGCATATTTACAGTCTTTTAATAAAACCTGTATTTTTACAATGAATACATACATAATACACACATATATAATTTCTATGTATGTCTGCCCTTCATTTGTCTTTCCTGCTTCTTTTTTCCTTTCCCCTCCCTCAGACTTTTTTTTTTATAGGAAACTGAGAACAAAGAAAACCAAATCCCATGACTTCCAAAATGTTTGACTCTTTCACCAAGGGTATGGGCAATTCGAAATTAGAATGAAGCACAGTCTAAGCATGCTGGGTCTGAACTTGCTGCGGACTGAGTCTTTCCTTCTTGGCTGTCTTCAGAGCCAGGGTGTCTGATGAGATGCCATCCACAGGGTGACACTGGACGGAGCAGAAGTAAGAGAGGGGAACATCTGCTTGATCCCGCCATATGTTTTCCTGGGTCTTACCAGCTCCGGGATGTTCTCAAAGGACGCCATCATTGGTGGGGTTTGCCGGAAGTAGCAGGCACACCCTTCAGACACTTGTGCATCCATATGCGACTTTAGGCAGAATAGCAGTTTGTGCGAATTCAGACTGGAGGTTGGCCAAGGGCTCCTCTGAGTATGTGGCAGCTGGAGCCCAGCCACCTGGGCCTCACGCCATTCTGGTAAGCCCCCACTCCTACTCAAAGCATGTCCTTTCCACACTGAACGTATGTCGGAGCAGCAGGACAGCAGAACCTTCTCCTGCCCATCTCCAGGGCAGGCTGATAGCATCAGAGTGTTGTTGTCATCTAGTAGAGTGGTTCTCAACCTGCGGATTGTGACCCCTTTGGGATCAAACGACCCTTTGATAGGGTCGTATATCAGATACCCTGCATGTCAGGTATTTACATTACCAATCATACAGTAGCAAAATTACGCTCATGACATAGCAATGAAACAATTTTGTGGTTGTGGGTCACCTCAACATGAGGAACTGTATTAAAGGGTCACGGCATTAGGAAGGTGGAGAACCACTATTCTAGTAGCTCTAGATCACAAGTCTGATCATTTGATGAATAATAACAATAGTTGTTAACACAGGAAATGCTGAGTGTGTCCTGAACACATCGCTTCAAACTTTATATCAAGTTTAGACTCTAGCTCAGTGATAAAGGGCTTGGCAGCATATCCATAGCTGTGGGTTCAATTCCCAGCACTTACTAAACAGAAGGGGAACTAGAGCAATGACTCTTTAGATCTTTAAGAGCCCTGGTTGCTCTTCCAGAAGAGTTGGGTCTTATTCCCAGAACTTACATGGAAGCTCACAACTGTCTGTGACTCCAATGTACCCTCTCTGGCCTCCACAGGCACTGTGCATACATGGCACACAGGCATATACACATGCAAAACACCCATACACAGTAAAAGATAAAGAACAAACCAACAAAATCCAGTTTTTAGCTAGCTGTGGTGATTCACAGCCATAATTTTATTACTGAAGAGATTGATTTCGATCACAAGTTCAAGGGCTACCTGAGTTCTGTATAGGTTCTAGGCTGGCCATGGTAATGTACTAAAAACATTGTTTCCAAAGCCCCAAAGCATAGTGTGAATTGTCCTCCTTGGTTCTCGTGGTTCCTCTGTGGAGTTGCTACTCTGAGATACAGGGAATCAATCCGAGGGCCTCATACATGCTAGAGAGAGGATGTGTTCCCAGGCAGTAGTTAGTTTTTGTGTCTGCATTTTACAGAGCAAGTGTCCCAGCTTAGAAAGGGTGTGTAGTCTGCTCGAGGTGACACAGGGCACAGTGGTAGAAAAATAAGCTTCCTTGATGCAGTTCAGAGCTCTGTACTACATTTCCCTCTGTGATTCCTGAGGAGGTCCAACAGCTGCCATCCAGCTCCTGCTTCCACCACTTGCTGTATGAGCATGCATTTTTATTTATGTTCCCTGAACTACCATCTCGCACCTATAAGAAAGAAATTTTCATAAACAGCTGGATATTATGTCTGTATACACATCTGTAGCTCCCGTCCTGCCTGGGAGAAGGAAACAGGTGGATCCCCGGAGTTCACTGGCCAGCAGCCTAGGTAAGTCACTTGAGCTCCAAGTCCAGTGAGAGACCTTGACTCAAAATGCAAAGTGGAGAATGATGGAAAACTAGGCCAAAATTGACCTCTGGCCTCCACACTCCTGTGTTTATTAAGGATCAGCACACAGGTGTGCCAACAAATACACACATCAGGCAATGTAAGGTTATCTATGGTTGCCTGAGTCCTCAACAGATAAGCACAGAATAAAAGCACAATATCCTCCTGTTGGGATAATATTTGTCAACTCGTATCTTCCCTTCGGGGCACATTATAATTTTGTTAGATAGTAACCCTTGGGTAAATAGCAGCCATGCTTATTACTTATTGTAGCCAATGTTGTTCGCATTTTTTGTTTTCTATATGCTCTTTTGATATTTCAAAGTTTATTTGTGTGTGTGTGTGTGTGTGTTTATTTTGTGAATTTAGAATCCCTTCCAGTCTAGAAAGCAGTTGTCAGAGAGCTCCTGCTCCACTCTGCCCTGAGTGCCCATGGGAGATGTGTAAGATGCGCCTCTATCCACATCACATAGTAGATGAGCTGGGGATTTTAGCAGCTTCTTGTACTGTCACTTGGACATTGGACAAATTGTAACCCTAAGCATCAGTTTTGCTTTCTGATGAAGCAGTAACCTTTCAGGGAGGCTAAAGAAAATGTACTAAGACGAAGCCCCAAGCTAGTACATAGCTGCTAACACTCACCAGAAGGGGGAAAAGAAACATTTGCATTACAGACCAAAATGAAAACATGGTTGTGAAAATATTTGCTGCTTATTTATACTACCTTTAGCATAGAAAGAATCTTTACGGGTTTGTAATAAAGTGACCTAGTTACTCACTTAAAAAATGAAGAATAAAAGATGTAAACAAACAGCTGATATGTTTATTAGATGTTTTAGCTTCCCAAGTAATGGATTGCAAATGTATGTGTGTTCACTAGTTTTACTGAGAGGGTCACTCATATTCTGAATAATGAGAGTGTTGTCCTGCCAAGCCTCCTTCTCCCCCACACCCTTCTCTTTGGGCATGTGGAGAAGCATTCTGCTGCTCTCTCAAGCCTGTCACCCTGCTCACTGTGACGCTTCAGTGCTGGCCTGTCTCAGCACCCCACAAGGAAGCTGTTTGGCCTCCCCCATGGAGAGCATGGGGGTTGCTGGTGTCAGCTCCTCTTCAGCCATCTTTAGAAAGGGGACGTAGGTCACTGCTTCCGTATGTTCAACCCCAGCTTCAGTGTCTTCTCATGTTCCCTTCCTTTTAGCCCTTCTCTCGCCATTGTCCTATCTCAGGTCTTGTCAGCATCTTTTTCCAGGTCTTACCAGCATCTCAACTTCCTTCCTTCCCTCTTTGATTCATTCCTGCAGCCAAAACCTACTCTGTGGGCGAAGCGACCCTAGCGATCTAATATTCCAGATCTATCCTGTACTTTCTGTGTTCACCTGTGTGATTTCAGTGAGACTAAAACCAAAAGTTGAAATGACATATTTGACTTTATAAGCATATTGTTATTGTATTAAGGTATCATTGCATATTGAACATATTATATAATATACATACATACATACACACACATGCATACACACACACATATGATGAAGATCATATGGAGAACGTCTTGTTGTCATTTGGCCCTAGCCAAAATACAATGGACTTACTTATCTGCAGTGGCCACCAAAACCACCAGGAACAACAGATATTTCTCAGTAGTGCTGGGCAAAGGTCAACCTTGAGTACCAATTTCAGCCCACCCTGGGAAGAAACAGTGACTTCCCAATGACCACTTTTCTCCAAATATCCATTATAATCTCATATCAGGTGAAGGACGTTTAGGGACTGAGCCTTTTCCCCACCTCTAGGTTGACTTTATAGATGACAATCANGCACTTGAGTGGCTGGCCACTTCTAGCCAGTGCAGTCATGGTGGCTTTCATGTGCAGTCCTGTCCAATCTTCAAGGATAAGTCTATATTTCTTCCTGCCCATTTTACGGAGAAAGAAATGGCTGCTTGTCCGGTTGAGTCGTTTCTTCATTTGGCATAGCGTCTGGACTGGGATCCCAGTGAATCTCATAGATGGAAGAAAACTAACAATGAAATAAAACAAGCCATGCCACATGATCCTGAGTCTGATTTAGGTTCAGGCTCCTGGTGGTGGCAAGTAGTGGTGTCCTTTGTAGCCAAAGGATGTCATTTTTTTCCATTTGCAATTGAAAGTTTGGGCCCTTGACCAATACCTTCTTATTTTCTCCACCCCCTGGCCCTGGCAATCAGGATTCTGCTTTCTGATTTTATAGGTTTGATTGTTTTAGATTTCATATTTTGTGTTACAAAGTGGTGTTCCCTAAAAGGACACTTTTAAAACTTGAACTACATGTGGTAACAAAGTGTGCTCTTCTTGACTTTGAGAAGTTTGGTCTTTGGGTATCTCCCGTTGTATGGGAAGCATAATTTTCTTTTACCAAGTGGTCTCTTGAATGCTTATTGAGTGTTATGATTCTCCAAATCATTTGAACAGAATTAATTCAGAAATAAAAATCATTTCTTCTTGTCTCAGTCTGATCCTCACCATCTGGGAGGCTCAGCATCACTTTCCCAGCAGGCTTAATTATGGCAAACACACATCCGCACTGAACGAATACAGGGAGACAGCCTTTCTCCACTTTAATTATGTAAGATCTGCTGCAAACTTTTTCCTTTGCTCTCTTATGCTGAATCTACCTTAATTAAGTAGAGCTCTCCTGGTATTCCAGAGGGAAGCTGCTTGCCAGTGGTTAGTACAACAACAATAAATACCAACAACATCAAATTGTGCCTGGAAGCCAGGCATGGTGAGGTGCACCTATAATCCCAACACATGGAAGGGAGAGGCAGGAGATCACAAGTCTAAGATATGCCCATGCGTAGTTCATGGTCTCAGAAACAAAGCCTGTGCCTGGGAAGACAGAACCAGAGGGTATGACCTGTCTTGCTATTAGCTCAGAGAATGTAAAGTTCACTGAGGAAATTTTCTGATATGGCACACGGTTGAAGATTCCCTGCTGTCAGTGGGGCGCACTATAGCTAGGAACTCTGTGTTGCCTTATGGTAGACTTATTACAGGTCAATCTGTTATTAATCCATTATCTCAGTAAGCAAGATCTGGGCTTGGCATAGCAACAGATGGAATACAATGCCACTTCTTTCTTCATACTGCTCTGGGATGGCCATGCATTTAGGAAGTCCCTTACAGTGAAGCTGCACAGCAACTTGCCCCATGTGAAGAGTCAGCTTGGAGAGTCCTGGTGGATGCTTCATGAGAAAGAAAAGCAGGCTCATGTTGTTGGAAGAATGCCTTATCCCTCACCTCAAACCCCACCTGCAAATCAATGCTGCAACTTCTTAAGGTTTAATTCACCGAGAAGTGCCTCATTCCTGTTGTTCATGATAAAGAAGGGGTTGCCCGTTTATCTGAGAGCCTGGCTTCCTCACGCTGAAAGCCAGGGTCTTAAGCCACTTCGGGTACCAGAGAGAAGATTATGGAAGATTTGTGATAACCGTCCTTGACTGTCAATCATCTAGGACTGCCAGCGTTTGTGAAGAGAAGGAAGAGAGACCAGGAAAGGTCCAGGCTCTTATGCGACTGGGACTGGAGTTACCCAGGCATGTGCATGTGGGGAAACCTTGTGGAGACGCTTGGCAGTATCCAATTCAGGAACTGCAGGCCTTGTACCCAGGTAGAGCCCCGGTAGAAGGCTTCAAGGGAAGCTGTGTACCACAGTGGTCTTTTCTGGTTTGAATGTTTCTCTGGTGTGTCGAGCCCTACTTGCACACTAGAGCCCTCCAGAGGAACAACTTATGTTGAAAGGAGAATATCATTCTGATACAGTGGGATGGCCACTGGGTAAGAAGTTTGGGTGTTGAGTTCTGGCCTCTCCTCATATCAGCACTGTGAACATCAGCCGTCATTTCTTCTGTAAAATGGGAACATTAGCAATCACTGTGACCGCATCCAAAAGTTGTGAGGCTTGATGAGGCAAGGATGTAAAGACCTTTGCTAGAGCGGGTAGGCTTTTTAAAAATCAGTTTCCTGATTTCCCTTTGGGCCCAAGCTGACAGTACATTTGGCAAACATTATGCTGAAGTTTGTTGAAGAATATTTCCTACAGAAATATAGACATGCCCGTTACCCATCTGAAAATAGAAACATGAAGGCTGACGGGCACTAGATGGAAATCAAGCTCCCACAAGCCCCCTCTTTGAGTCTTCCTCTGGGAAACACTGGTGTTCAGGAGTTTGTTCTTGCTCTTCCTAGCAAGGCACAGCAAGATAGCTGTCTTGACTCCAAACTGTAGCTTATAGGCATATGGTTCCCTGAGAGTGAAAATAATTAGACAGAGGCTCAGACTGGGACCTGAAACCTTTAACCAAATCCAGACCTGTCTGTGAGCTGTGTGCCAAGAACATGTTAGTTCTTCTGTGTTTGCAAATCTGTTTTCCCTTTTCTTAGTCTGAAAGTTGTTATCCCTGCAATCTCTAGCACTAGGTGTGATCCCACTTGGGTTGTCACTGTGGTCAGATTGGAATAGAAATAATACCTTACCAGTTTCAAGTGCCTGCATTGTGTCCAGCACTATCCTAAATGATCTATGAATTACGTCCTATCACTTCCGTTGTCACCAGCATCCTTATTTTGCAGATGAGAATGGTTGGGTTTTCCCCACTGGCACAAGGCTAGCAAGTGGAGGAGGCTTTCAACCAGGGAAGTTCATGGGACCACTGGGCTCCATTGTACTTCCTGAAGTTTTATAGAGGAAGTGGGTGGTTTGTGGGTTAAGGCCTATTAACTGCAATAATTATCAACTAAATTTATGAACTGTTTTTAATATTTTTAAATAAAGCAACTCCTTGTACTATGGTACGGGAGAATTGTCTGTATTCTGTCAATCATGTTTTAAATAAACACTGATTGGCCAGGCAAAAAGTAGAGGTAGGAAAACCAGACAGGAAGTAGAAATGATGCAATGAGAACAGGAGAATTCTGGGAAGGAGGAAGTTGATTCCTCCCTCTCCTGCCCAGACCACAGAAGCAGTAAGATGTGATCTGCCCCACTGAAAAAGGTACTGAGCCACATGGCTAACATAGATNCAGGAGAATTCTGGGAAGGAGGAAGTTGATTCCTCCCTCTCCTGCCCAGACCACAGAAGCAGTAAGATGTGATCTGCCCCACTGAAAAAGGTACTGAGCCACATGGCTAACATAGATCAAAATAATGGGTTAATATAAGCTACAAGAGCTAATACGTAGCCTAACCTAATGGGCCAATCAGCTTTATAACTTATAGAGATCTCTGTGTGATTTTCTTTGAGGCTTACCAGCTGTGGGGTTCCAGGCAGGACAGAAACCCCAACAAACAAGCAGGCCCATTCATGTTACAGTACTAGCTCTATCCATCATAAAAGATGTGTTTCTTTGGGCTACACTATAGTTGTTTGTTGAGCAAACATTAGTGCTTATTCAATACTATTTTGACTCTCATGTTCAGTCAAGTCCAGCAAATGATTAAGTAGTAGGGAATTTCATTTCTTTGGGTGCTTGTAGCCTATTATACCCAATTATGAAATCAGATGAGGGCAAAAAGAACATTAGTCACTGATCATGTCATCTGAAGTCGGTGACTCTTGCTTAGAGCTTTAAGCGATGAAGAGGACCCAGGCAGAAGGACAGCTTAAACAGAGAATGTTCTAGAATGACCACAGAGGCATGAATGAAAAGAAATGTTGGAGATGTTGAGTTGGGTGCTGCTGTGGCATAGAAAAGGTAGAGGATGCTTTAGGGAGTAAACAGGGAAGGCAAACCTTGGCTGTGGAGAAGTTTAGCTGTGGAGAAGCATGGCTGTAGAGAAGCTTGGCTGTGGAGAAACTTGACTGGGGAGAAGTTTAGCTATGGAGAAGCATGGCTGTAAAAAAGCTTGACTGTGGAGAAGCTTGGCTTTAGAGAACCTTGCCTGTGGAGAAGCGTGGCTGTAGAGAAGCCTGTCTATGGAGAAGCTTGGCTGTGGAGAAGTTTGGCCATGGAGAAGCTTGTCTATAGAGAAGTTTTGCTGTGGAGAAGCTTGGCTGTGAGAAGCTTGGCTGTGGAGAAGCTTGGCTGTGGAGAAGCTTGGCTTTAGAGAAGCTGGCCTGTCGAGAAGCTTGGCTGTGAAGAAGCTTGGCTATGGAGAAGTTTGGCAATGGAGAAGCAAGCTTGGCTGTGGAGAAGCTTGGCTTTGGAGAAGCTTGGCTATGGAGAAGTTTGGCTATGGAGAAGCTTGTCTATGGAGAAGTTTGGCTGTAGAGAAGCTTGGCTGTGGAGAAGCTTGGATTTAGAGAAGCTTGGCTGTGGAGAAGTTTGGCTGTGGAAAAGCTTGTCTGTGGAGAAGTTTGACAGTGAAGGACTCTGGGAAACATGTTACCAGACATGGCTTTCTGACTGCCAGAGAGAAGCTGGTCTGGTGAGAACACCACGGAGGCTGCCATAGTGACTAGCCAGGCTGGAGCAACTAAACATCTAGATCAGAGTTTCATATTTAATTCTACTTGAAGAAGGAAACATAACAACAAATAAACAGATGTGGCAAATGAATAAAAGCTGTAAAGTCATCCATACGGATACATTGATATTCAGTGGAGTAAGCTGATTCTGATGAGAATAAAATTATAAAACAGTATTATAACAATGTAAGCATAAAATAAAAATAATAAAGATAACAAAAGAATCTTTGATGATAAAATAAGAAAAACAGCAGTAATGAATCAAATTTAATGTAGAATACCAAAACATTGGGTTTAAAACAAATGGAATTAGGACTGAGGAAAAAATAGATTTCAGAAGGTAAATTTGATAGGTCAGATTAAGAGTGTGCCTTTTAAGAAAGAATTCTCTGTTATAAATTCTGTGATTCCTTGGTAGTGAGGCAGCCAGAGAGGACGCTGGGAACAGCAATGAAGCAGCTGGGGTCTTACCCCCAAGAACCCAAAGGCCCAGGAAAGAAGCCCCATCCACACAGAGCCATCAGTCATCCAACCTCAGCAGCCTATGTGGGCTCCACATGGGGTCACTGGTTTCAGATTTGCATTACTGCACCGAGGATCTTGCTGTTTCCCATGTAATAAGGGAAAGAAGCAGGTCCAGGAGGTGGAAAATAGAAAATAATGAGTTTGAATATCAATATTTAGAGTTTTAAATGTATAAAATTAACCTAAGGCAACATAATCAATTGGCATTGTCTGTGGAGACAGGAAGTGGTGGGCTAGGCACTCAGGTAAGTGGTAGGGATGGAGAGAATACTTGAAAGTCCTTGATATTTTGGGGTGATAGTGGACAAAACAACAGGCTGGAGAGAGGACTATTGATAAGATTTTGGGAGAAAGGACAAAGACATACACAGAAGCAAAGGCTAGACACTAATTAATCTATATCATGTAAGGGAGTAGAGACAACCAGAGACTGGCACCTTTGGCAGAGTTAAACTTACATCCCTGGCCTCGTTCATTTAAAAACCTGGGATGGGCACCTTTTGGAGGGGCCCACTGTTAGTTAGTCTGATACAAACTGGGGTGACGATCCCTCTGCCTCTTTGGACTTGATTTCTTTTCGTTTGTGTGAGTATCTACCCCATCTATCCTTGAGTCTCAAATCCCAGTATTCAGATTTGTTTTTCTCCCCTGTGAACATCAGTGCAAAGCTAACCTTGTTTATTGGAGCATCCATAGCTATCTGTGGATGCACCTGAGCTGCCTTAGTCCTCACAGACCTCATAATCAATTCCTAAAAGATGTGAGGATGCGTATGCCGGCTTCTGCTGAGAATTGAATATTTCCCAAACTGTCTGATGCTCAACGCCAGCTGAGACCTAATACAAGTATTTTGCTTATGAGAGCCCACCAATGCGAGGTGCTTCTAACAATATGTGTCGAGCAGTGTGCAGCCGATGGTAAGCGCTGGGCTTATTCATATTGTGGTTGTCCATTTCCAGCTGCTTTTGTGGAGCCAAACTTTTTATGTTAACAGATCACATTATTATCACATTTAAGGGAGAATAATGAGATGTGGGGTGATACATCATTGGCAGCTCACAGTACCATTTGAAAAAATGCTTGTTTTTAAAGTCTGCAATAATGGGTCAAAGGGAGAGAGGCACTCTCTGGCATGCACAGAGAGA
Organism: Bramus lutescens; assembly: GCA_001685075.1. Taxonomy (NCBI): domain Eukaryota; kingdom Metazoa; phylum Chordata; class Mammalia; order Rodentia; family Cricetidae; genus Bramus; species Bramus lutescens. The sequence goes on along the minus strand of LOEQ01002267.1, from coordinate 181,739 downwards.
GAGAGGGGGGAGGGAGNGGGAGGGGGAGAGAGAGAGGGAGGGAGGGAGGGAGGGAAGGAGGGAGAGAGAGCTAGCTATAGGTCTTAACAACTAGTCCATAGAGTTATTTGTAAGCTCTTTCTTCCCAGAAGGGCCTATACAGTGGCTCAGTTATCCTAATAATCTAAATAGACAAGATTATCTCAAGGATGAGATAAACAGCCCACCCATAGGATTTGTCACATTTTTAAAGAGCAGGAACTAGATGGAGGTTGCCTTCAGGGATTTGACTAGTGTTGGGTTCTGTGAAGATTGTTTGATAGGTTGGTGTGGATTGAGAGACAGTTGAAGTAGCTCATATATGGGAGCATAAGATTCCTTTCCCTTGTTTCATAGCTCAGATTTAGAGACAAGCCCCGTAAGTGTTCTCTCTGGAACTCTTTGATACCCGTGTGATTATCCAAACTTTTCATAGTCACCATACTTTAAATAAATGCTTATAATTTCCTATGTGACCACAAATTCTATAACATCTTAGTTATACCTGAGATAGCCTATTTGCTCTAAACTTTACATCATCCTAGGCTTAGGGGATTAGGCACAGTATTGTGGGAAACAGAATAATGTATGGCAATGTATCTGGGAACTGAGAGGACATGGGGGTTTTGAGGTATATGGGGAGCAACTGATGTTGATGGCAGGCTAAGGGTAGATGGATAGAAAGGTGACATCCTTCAGAGCTTGGGGACAAGGCAAAGCACGTGAACTTTATGCTGGAATGAAACAAAGGAGAGAGAAGAAAGGCTCCATCATCTTTGGATTGAAAGATAGAATTTGTGATAAAATAACCACAGCTATATGTACCGAAGAATACTTCCAGCTGAAAATATAGTTTTCCTAATGATGTTATTAACAGAATGCTATCTTCAAGTACTTAAAATGGGGACAAAAGTAAAAGCGAATTTCTGTGTGTACAAAAGCTTCAGATGGCAGTTATCAGACAGTGTATTCACAATCATGCTACCTGTTGCCTGATTTAACTCCAGCAAGGTCATCCCCTCCTGCTTCATCCATGCCCTGGGCCAGGAAATAGAGTACTTTAAGAAAACCAACAAAATACTGAATTTCAATACAAAGAACATTTAACAGAAAATGTTAAAGTACTAATGTAGAAAGGTCACAGCATAGACCTGGCTCTAACCATGGCAAGTGAAGGTGGCCACATAGACTATTTGGCAAGGGAATGTTGGAGCTAGTCCTGAGGATAGATAGAGACAGTAGTGGCCAAGGAAATATCCCTAAACCAAGCCTCACTGCCTGCAATTCCACATTTTTATTTTTACTTAGCAAGGATACTCCTGTAGAACACAGGACAAATGCTCTTTGAAGGGGTTTTCAGAAACTTAATTTATTTAGTCCTTATGAGAACTCTGTGAAGAAGGTATTATTGCCACCTCTGGTTTCCATATAGAGAAACTGAGGCACAAAGGTTAAGAACTTGTCCAGGGTCATTTAAGTACAAAGAAACCAAAGCCTGAGTGGGAAAAAATGTATAGCTCAATAAAAGCAATAGGAACCTTCCTTCCTTCCTTCCTTCCTTCCTTCCTTCCTTCCTTCCTTCGAACCAAAGCTCATTCATGCTCTCTTCCAAGGGTCCTGAGGTTTCCCAACACTTTCTGTAGCACTGATTATCTTGTCTACCTCTGTCGTCACCCCAACCTCCATCCCCTTTGCTCTTGAGTTGTTAGAGAAAAATGGACTCTAGTAAACTAAAAGTTCAGTGAAAAATGCCAAGGCATTAACTATGAACGAATTCTCACACTATGAGTGTCTGCTAAGGATAGAGGGAAATCAGATACAAGCAGCTTTTATCTTCTTAGAGTTCTCAGCTTAGTGGGGAAAACTTGACGTCAAGCAAATATATATTTCAAGCAAATAGAAGCATCCTTAAGAAAGCAGCGAGTATTGCTATGACCTACCTAGTACTGCATGCAGAGGTTGTATAAAGCCTCCTTGACAAGGTGCCTTAAGCTTGCAAGTCTGGAGTAGACAACAATAAGCTAGGAGACAATCAGGAGTAAGGGACCAGCCATGCAAAGGCTCCAGGTTAGGAAACAGGCTCCCTAGGGAGATGGAAGGAAGCTCTGTTAGGTCCTGGGTGTAGGGAGCAGGGAGCTTGGGGTGGTTGCAGAGGAGAGAGTCGTCGGGCTGTGCAAAGCCTCACTGGCCAGATGCATTTTAGATTTAATAATGGACAATTGTAAGGAAGGAAGATGTGGCAAGCAAGCCATGGAGAAAACATAAGTACAAAAACAGAGACAGATTAGAAACTGTCCCCACAGACCACAGAGAGGGGGCAAAAACTCAGAGAACGGATGAGAACATGGTGATACCATAGACAAAAGCAAGATATACTTTTGAGCTATAATAAATAGGATTTGTTGGTAGCTGGGGATGGCAGAAAAATAATTTCACTGAGAATTCCTCGGTATGAAGTCCCAAGCAATTCCTGGGTGCCCTGAATCCCTTACTGGGATAAACAGCAGCAATCCAGGTGGAAGGCACTCCAGGTTACATTGGCTGGCAGTTCTGAGCAAATTCTCACATGATTGCTGGCACTACGAGAAAATGGTTTGCCAGTTTTTTTTCTCCAGCCTTAGCAATTTTGATTTGTGATGCTTTCCAGCCTTGGTAAATGTGTTCAGTTTCAAACTGGAAGAGAGGAAAGAGGCTGCCTCATTCCATGTTTATTTGCAGAATGTCAAGTAAGCATAGCAAATGTAATTGGATCATATAGCTGTAACTGATTTTACATATTTTTGTGTATTAAACAGGTCCAAATGTTGGCTTATATTGCCTTGAGGAACTTTATTCATTTCTTGTTAAAAAAAGCTTAAAAACAGATTCTTAATAATATGCCATTATTTTTCTGCCCATGAGATAAATCCCTGTCCAAAGATAGTTTTCCTTAGTTGGAGCATCTACCTATTATTCTGGTTACATCTCTGCCATTTCCTGTAACATACTTGTGTTTCATCAACAGCCTTTGCATGATTTCTTTGTGAAAAATATTTCTCTGTGCAGAAGTAAGTTTATCACTCAGAATGTTAAATGCAATTATATTGACATATGGTGATAATGGGATAAAACATACGGGTTAAAGGTTGTAGGAACCATGGCTTGGCAATTAGCGATGTAAATGAAACATTCATTATCCATCATGCTGAGAAGTTGATGAACTGTACAGTAAATCTGAGCCCACAGTCAGGACTGACATAAGCCATTTCAGACAATACAGTGGGGTATTTACGAGCACCAGGGACAATGCTTCCGATCCCTGTCAGGGAAATTTCTCTACCTATTAGATTATGTTGGATAAAGACATTCAGAAGTCCAAGCCACACAGTTTTCCTTGCATGAAAATAAACACAAGGTTTTTAAACTTTCTCTTCAAATGAGACCTTTGAGAGTCGACGTAGCCTGAAGTTGATAACTGGTACCATCTATAAAAGTCTGTTGTTCATGAAACAAGCAACCTAGAGCATTCTACTTGATGATTTGTCTTGTTTGGTGTATTTCAAAATGTAACCTTGGTTGGAAGGAAGCTTTAAATGTGGATATTTCAGTCATTCTCTAAAGACCCCTAACTCTTCTGGGTGAACTGTAAAAGTAGTGGTATTTTCAAATCCTCCCCAAATGACTAAGAAAACATTGAGACGGTGCTTCAAAATAACACCCCAGCTTTTCACTTTCTCCCCTGCCTGATGTTTTTGTGTTTTGTTAAACTATTTCCCATGAGAATAAGTATTACCAATCCAGAAGGTTTGAGTTTACACTGATTTCATATTTTATCCAAACTGGTTTTAAGTTCTTTATCTTAATCACACACAATGATGCCTTCAAAAGTGGGCTAAAAGTCATTGGAGAAATAATAAAAAGAAACCATGCATTTATGTGAACCTGGTAGTATGGCTGACAAATTCAAGGAGTCCTATTGGATGAAAATAATCAGTTCTGATGCTCTGCCAACATTATCCAGGGCCAGAAATTCCTTTGTTAATAACTAGATTTTTTTCTGAGGCTTCAGGGAGGGTAAATCAGTCTGCTCCAGAACTATTGAAGAACAATATTAACAGCTAAGATGTCTGAAAGATGCCTTTTCCTCTCCTAAATTCTCCATCAAATGTTAGGTAAGCCAGGCATTGCCCTGAACCCCCATAAAGTAAATCACATATTTCATTGTTCTGAGAACCCAGGTTCCTGGCGAGCGGCCTTTTCTCAGATTCACTTTTGGTTTGGGATTTTGACCCATTTAATTTAACCAAATTCCCTCCTGCCCCCTTCCTCATTTGTCTGTATCTCTTCTTTCCTTCAGACAGTACCCCCATCCTACTTTCACATGTACTTCCTTACCACCCCAACCCTTAAAATCTCTCATATCATGATCCCCTTTTCTAGTTTCTTGACCAACACACACAGACACAGACAGACACAGACACACACACACACACACTTAAATCTAGGGTCCCCATATGAGAGAAAACACACTGCATTTGTCTTTTTGAGTCCATCTTATTTCACTCAGCCCACTTCTTGTAAACGTCATGGCATCATCTTTCTTCATGGCTACATGTAATTCTACTGTTTATATCTGTCGCATTTTCTGTATCCATTGAAGTATTGGTGGACATCTATGTTGGTTCCAGTTCTTAGCTATTATGAATAATGCAGCAATGAAAATGGATGTGCCAATATCTCTGTGATATTGACTAAGAGTCCTTTGAATGTATACCCAAGAGTGGTGTAGCTAGGTCATATGGTGGCTCTCTTTGCAATTTCTTGATGAATCTCCATGCTGATTTCTGCATTGGCTGCCTAAATCTACATTACCACCAGCAGTGGAGAAGGGCTTTCTTTCCCCACATTTTTTCCAGAAATTGTTGTCATTTGTTTTCTGGGTTATGGCTATGCTGACTGAGGTGATTTAGTTAGCATTTCTTATGACTAAGTATGTTAATTAAGCAGTTCTTTAAATGTTTACTGGAAACTTGTATATTTCACTTTGAAAACTGTCTCTTCAGCCATGAGCCCATCTATTGACTAGATGACATTGGTTTTGTTTTAACATTTAGTTTCTGCAGTTCTTATATATCCAAGGAATTCATTTATGTCTGATGTGTAGTTGGCAAATATTCTTCCCACATTCCACAGGCTATCTCTACTCTGGTCGCTGCTTGTTGGCTTTACTACACTAAACATTATGATTTCACTTAATCCATCTGTCAATTCTTACATGCTCATCCACACACACAGGTGCACCAGCACATAAACATGTACACATGCAAGTATGCATGAACACAAACACATAATGGGGCAGCTGTCATCATTTGAGTCTATTGCTGAGTCCTTAATTCTATCCCATTGATCTTTTTGTCTGTTTCGTTGTTGTTGTTGGTGGTGGTGGTGCTGGTAGTGATAGTGCTGGATTTTCTTTAAGGTTTGGTAAAATTTGACAGCAAATCCATCTGGTCCTGGCCTAGATCAGGAGACTTTTTATTACTGCATCAGCCTCATTGATTGTTTTGTATATGTTTAAATTGTTTATATTGTATCAGTTTAATGTAGCTAGGAATTTATTTTCTTAATTTTCAAGTATGGGAGAATATAAAATTTAAAGTATTCCCTAATGATTATGTTTTTAGGTAGTCTTTCTGTTCTTTTGGTTAGTTTGGCTAGGAGTTTGTCAATCTTATTTTACCAAATAACCAAGTCCTTGTGTGATTTATCCTTTTGTTGTTTTTTGTTCTGATCTTTAGTTTTTCTTCCCTCCTGTGCTTTGGGGCTTTTATTATTCTTATTTTTGTGGCTGTGTGGTTTATCATTAGGCTATTTATTTGCAATATTTATGATTTTTCAATGTAAGCACTCTCCGCTATAAACTTTGCTTTTAGAGTTGCCTTAGCCATACCCCAGATTTTCTGGTATGTTGAATCTTCATTTTCATTTGACTTTAGGAATTTAAATTTTCCTCCATGATTTTTTTGATTGGCCACTTGTTAGTCAAGAGTATATTATAAAGTTTCCATGTATTTGTAAAGTTTATTTTCTTGCTATTGATTTATAGTTTATTTTACTATTGTATAATAAGATAAGATAATTTATTTTGATTCTTTTGTACTTGACAAGATTTGTGGCCTAGAATGTGACATATTTTATGTGAGATTCCAGGCTACTGAAAAAAGATATGTCCTCTGTATCTGTTGCATGGCATATTCTGTATACACCTGTTAGTCCATTTGCTTAATTGTGTACTTTAACTCAAGTTTGTTGGGTTTTAGTTTGGATAATATATTTAGAGATGAAAGTGGTTGGCTCATATATCTGAATCCTTGGCCCCCCAGTTGATGGAACTGTTTGGGAAGGATTAGAAAGCATGGCCTTGTTAGAGGAAGTGTGTCATGGAAATGGGATTTCAGGTTTCAAAAGACTCACGCCATTTCTAATATCATCCCCAGTGTGTGAGTGTGTGTGTCTCTGTGTCTTGTGGATCAAGACATAAACTCTCATCTGTTCCTGCCACCATGCCTCTGCTCTGCTATCTTGGCTTCTAATCCTCTGAAACTTTAAACCCAAATTTAACAATTTATTTTATAAGTTCCTTTGTAGTGTTGCCTTTTCAAGGCAATAGAAAAGTAACTAAGACACTAAACACAAGGACACTCAAGCCCTTTTCATTAAGTGGCAAAGTATTTTCATGTAGTCTGTGCCTACCTTTCTATATACTTTATATCATTTGTAGATTAGCTACGATAACTGACACAGTTTGGATGCTACATAAATAGTTGTTTTGCTGTATTACTTGGCAGTGACACTTAAAAACAGTTTTCTTGGGCTCATTGTAAGAACACGGTTCTTGTCCCCCACCCCCATTTCTTTTTCTTCATTTTTTGGGGGGAACATGTTTGTTCTTGAGGCAGATCCTCACTGTGTAGCCCTGGGTGGCCTTGAACTAACACAGTGATGGAATTGCAGGTGTGAACCACCACATCTGCCTCTCCTTTATGCTTTAATGTTTTGTGTCAAAAGGAGTTGACTCTAGAGAGGCCAGGTGTACTGGGTGTTGGACTGAGCAGCAAGCTGTGACCTATTGGATGCACTAGGAACATACTTACACCAGTGTGAAGATCAGCCATCCTACTTCACTTTCTCGAAGCGGTAAAATATAGGAGAGTCTGTCTTCAATGGAATAATATAAAACCAAGTTTATAATGAAACAATTTTCAATTGTTTTAGGCCAAATATAAATAATGAGTCTTGTGTACCTGAAAAGAAAAGGAAGAGTAAGAAAATGTCCTTAAACACACAAACTATGAAACAGATCTCTTACAAGAATGACACCAATATACATGCCAAATTGGATAGAAAAGAGCCTGCAAGGCCTCAAATCTACACAAAACACTATCGGTAACTGACGTAATCTGGGAATGGAATAGTATTCTTCCCAGGGAAGAGCATACCAGTTGGTTGTCCAGTGCCAAATGGTCGGCCCTGAGAGCATACCTACAAGCAACATTATATGAACTGAACAGGTTGTATCTAGGAATATAAATGTATATACATATATGCATGTAATAATAATTGGAAATAAGCCATGGGTTTGAAGAGGAGCAGGAAGGATATGCAGGTGGGTTTGGAGGGAGGAAGGGAAAATGAGAAATGTGGTAGCTACATTCTAATCTATTAAAATGCAAAAGGTCCCAGAGCAGGATGCAGTAGCACAGAGCTGCAACCCCAGCACTTGGGAGACCAAGGCAGGAGGATTGCAAGCTACATAGTGAGCTCCTGTCTCCAACACACACGTGCACACACACACAGACACCCCCCCCAAACAAACTGGCTTTCTTCTATCTTATCTTGCCCAGCTTGTCTTAGTGATAGGGTTTTCTCTTTCTTTTAGGACTTGGGCTACTGTTTTCATAGTTCACCAAATGGTTACAGTGTGTCAAGGACTTCCTGTAAAATGTCAGTCTCTTACAAGCCTTTCTGTGGCTCAGACATTAGCATGTCTTATTTCACAGATAAGGAAATGAAGACACTAGGCAGTATCATTTCATCATTGGTAGCAAATCGGAAACCCCTAAAAATGCAACCTCTTCACAGAGGGGCTGGTTCCAGCCTCTCCCTGCATCTTTAGCTTGTCTTTTTTTTTTTAAATCTCAATTTCATTATGGCTTAGAGTTTAAATTAATTTCCCTGTTGTTCCCCCAAGTTTTCAAGCAGTTAATTTCATTATTTGAAATGCTCCAATTAAATTTAAAAATACCTGTCCCTTCCTAGCCCCGTAGCCTTAAAATAGATCTGGTTTCTCCTACAACTCATGTGTTTGAGTCTCTGCCCCTCTTCCTGTTGTAAGTCCTGCTCTGTGTTTGTTATTCCAGCACTTTCCCCTCCCCCACACTGTGGGGTTATTTTTACCAAAATTAATTAACACATAGGGTCTCCTAAGTGTGTTTTCTTGTTAAATTCTTTTTACCAGTTGTTACATAGACATAGGAAAGAAACGATTCTGACATCATGACTGCACATATTTGTTTAAGTTGAATTAATTTGTTCATCATGTGACTGCAGACTAAATATATTACAATTAGCAAGGCAGATAGCATGCATAAAGAACTCAGATCTGGAAGAAATCAGTCATCTTTTTACCCATTCTTGTATTCTTCTAGGTTTATAAAAGATGTCCTTTCTATGAAAATGCTGAATGGATGGGGACTCCAACAAAGCTCTACCTCGAGCAGTGGTTCTCAACCTTCCTACTGCTGTGACCCTTAATACACTTCCTCATGTTGTGGCGACCCCCAACAATAAATTATTTTGTTGCTACTTCATAACTGTAATTTTCTACTGTTGTGGATTGTAATGTAAATTTTAATATGCAGGATATCTGAGATGTGACTCCCAAAGGGGTTGCAGCCCACACATTGAGAACTGCTGCCCTAGATGAAGAGCTACAGGCAATTAATAGTGGAGGGAAGGAGAATCTCCTCTCCAGGGAGAAGCCCCAACAGGTTATCCAGCTCCAAGCAGTCAGCCTTAAACAAATACACAAAAGCAACATTAAATAAATCCAGCAAGTTGTATTTATATAAACTTATGTGTATGTGTATGCATGCACACACACAAATTGTGTATGTATGTGTATGTAAATATACACTTGTATTTATATTATACAAGTGTATGTGTATGTAGATATATAATAATGAAAGAAGTAAAGTTTATTAATTTTATGAATTTAAAGTGAATAGGGAAGGGCACAGGGAGAGAGGGAGCAGTATAAATGATATAAATACAGTACTCAGGTATGAAATTCTTAAACAAAATTTAATTTAATTAAAAAGTCATTTTTCCTCAATGGAAAAGATCTGAGGGTAATATGAGTTGTTTATTTCATTTCTTCTTAATTGACACACAGTAATTCTAAGGGCTTCTTCTTAAACTGGATGCATTCCAACAGCAACAGCAGAAGACCACTTTGGGAAATTAAAATTAGCTTGGCAAATGTGCACAGACTTTGAGTAATAGAGAGCAGGGAGGGATGGTGGGATTGGGGTAATAAATTCCAATTAAGGAAATTCTGTTGTTTATATGATTCAATTTTTTTTAACATAAATTGTTCCTTTTCCCAATGGAAAGGTTTGAGCTATTAGGCCACTTCCTGTCAGCAGAGAGCTTCAAGTGAGCTGCTTGGACTTCTCTTCTTTCTCTGAAGCCGTGGGTTTTTCAGATCCTGTGGAACTGTCTGCCTACCAATAATTTGCATAATTGAAATCTGCACTTAGCCTTCCCTAGGGGTGTAGTCTTTTTCAGAGCTGTAAAAGTTTGTGTGTGTTGCTCCTATAAACGTTGACAAGTCCGTGGATGCAAGCAGTTCTCAAAGTCAGAGATGCCATAAGGCCTAGAACAAGTGACTGGTTGTTCATCTGAGACTTGCTGTGTTTATAGACCTTAAATTGGCTGTCACCTCTAAAATAATTAAAATAAAAATATTGTGATTGTGGTAGTTTGAATGTAATTGGCCCTCATAATCTCAAAGGGATTGGCACTATTAGTAGGTGTGGCTTTGTTGGAATGGGTGTGGCCTAGTAGGAAGTGTGTCACCATGGGAGAGGGCTTTGAGATTTCCCATGCTCAGGATACCAGCCGGTGTCTCGGTCCATTTCTTGTTGCCTACAAGAAGTAAGACTTTCAGTTACTACCTGAGCAGCATGTCTGCCTGCATGTCAGCGTGCTCCCCACCATGATGATAATGGACTGAATCCCTGAAATTGCAAGTAAGTCCCTCAATGGAATGGTTTCCTTATAAGATTTGCTGTAGCTATGGTGTCTCCTCACAGTAATAGGAACCCTAAGACAGTGATTAATAAACCGAAGTTCACCCCTGCAGAAACCTCTCCATAACACAGCTGAGAAACCATGGCCATCCTCTTCTGTCTAGAGTGGTTGATGATCGCTCAACAAGCAGCCATGTGCCATGGCAGAGTGATGAAGGACTTGTGGATTAAGAGACAGCTTGTGAATTTACGTTCTCACAGTGTTCTGAATGAATGTAGGAGTCAGCATGAGCTGCCATTAGCTGGGATGGTACAAAGGTAGATATACGTGTGCTGGGCAGGCTGTCCACAAACGAGTAGGCAGCTCATAGAGAAAAAGGTTGAGAGGGTTAAAGTTCCTCATATCAAGAGAGGGAAAGATGTAAACAGAAGAAGCTGGGAAACAGCAGAAAAAGGGTGATCTGTGAGGCTAAGGTTCTAGAGTTTATATTATTATTTATATATTGTTTCTGTTGTTGCTGCTGTTGTTTTTCAAAGAGGAGTGGTAAGGGGAACCAAAGACAAATGAGGAAAACAGTTTTGTTTGAGTAGGTGTGGTGGTTTGAATATGGTATGGCCCCATAGACTCATGTGTTTGAATGATTGGCCTACAGGGAATGGCATTATTAGGAGGTGTGACCTTGTTGGAGGAAGTATGTCACTGTGGGGGCAGGCTGGAGGTCTCATATGCTCAAGCTATGACCAGTGTGGGACCCAGTTCACATCCTGTTGCCTGCCGACTGAGTTATAGAACTCTCAATTGTTGAATGAATGTCAGTTTATTAATCACTGTCTTAGGGTTCCTATTGCTATGAAGAGACACCATGGCTACAGCAAATCCAACAAGGAAAATATTTAATTGAGGGGCTTACTTATAGTTTCAGGGGTTCAGTCCATTATCATCATGGTGGGAAGCATGGTGACATGCAGGCAGACGTGGTGCTGGAGTAGTACCTGAAAGTCCTACCCCATGTCTGCCTGCATGCTGCCTTGCTTCCCCCCATAATGATAATGAACCAAACCTCTTAAACTGTAAACCAGCCCCAATTAATTGTTTTCCTTTGTAAGTGTTGCTATGGTCATGGTGTCTCTTCACAGCAATAGAAACCCTAACTGAGGCAGTAGGTGACTGCTGACTTCAGGCAGTGAGTTCAATACAGGTGAGACTTGATGAACTCACTCAACTGGTATGTTTGAGATCCTGGGGATGCAGAATGAACAGTGGTGAAGGTTGTCCTCCTGTTTCCTCCTTGGAGCAGGTGTGGCAATAGTGAGGGGGGGAGGTAGACAATAAAGGATTCCGAATGAAAACAAAATCATTTTGGGTAGTGATGCCATGAGTGTGGCAGAGTAGGATTGGAAGGCAGCCCCTTCAGTTGGAGCAGGTGGTATGTTGAAGAAGACCTGGCTTCTGGTCTTGCAGAAGAAATAGAATATGACACGAAGAAGCCAGCTGTGAGAAAATCTGGTGATAGAATATTGGAACATGGCCAATCTCAAGGCCTTACGGCAAGAGCAAGGTTGACACAGTCAAGACACACACTTGTATTTCTAGCACTTGAGATTGGAGAGAGGTTCAGGAGTCCAAGATCATCCTTGGGTATGACCACCATGAACTACATAAGACCTGCCTCCCCTCTACCCACCCCCAAAGAAAAAGCAAGGAACAAAAAGTTTTATCCAGTCAAGGAGGGATTGGTATATGATGAAAGGAAGGGGATTCATGTAGACCAGATGACCAAAAACATTGGTCCAAAGAACAAGGTGAGCAGAATCATTGTTTATGAGTCTCATTCAATTGTTCAGGAAGCTTAATTTGTAAAATCCAAGAATGACACTGCATAGACTCTGTGCTTATGCTTGAGTTTGGATTTTCTAAAGGAAAAGTCTTCAGTAGGTAGTTATAAAGATGGGTTTTGAAGGCCATCTAGACTAATTTATTTGTTTTATATGTTTCATAGGCAAGAGAGCTGAAACTCAGAAGAATAATGAGTTTGGCTAAGTTCAGCAAGCTGAACAGTGATCTTGAGACATGATTCTGCTTTCTAACTCTTGATCCTAGAGAAGGCTGTGCCTCCTACATTTGAAAACACAGACCTGCTGGGCAGTAGTGGTGCACACCTTTAATCCTAGCATTCAGGGAGTCAGAGGCAACTGGATCTCTGTGAGTTCAAGGCCAGCCTGGTCTACAGAGAGTTCCAGGACAGCCACAGCTACACAGAGAAACCCTGTCTCAAAAAACCAACAGAAAAAAAAAAGATAGAACAGACCCAACCAATTGATGGATGGATGGATGCATTGTTTATTCAGTTATTTGTGCAAGAAACATCTAGTATTGAGCAATCGTTCATTGGACAATAGGCCTGCTTAGGTAGAGATGAAACCATCGGAGCCCTGTACTGTTTCCTGTGCCTCTCTTCTCCTTAGTCTGCCCTAGGTACACGTAGAACCCCACAACTGTATTGCAACTTCTCTTATCAAAGCCACTTGTGGATTCTATCATCAAATGTGTGGGCTATTTGTCTAGTCTTATCTTTCTTAGCAATATTCAAAACAATTGACTATTTCCTTCTGTTTTATGGTGAGTTATTTTTTCCAGACACAGTCTTGCTATGTGACCCACTTTAGCCTTGAATTAATAATTCTCCCACATCAACCTAGTGAACGCCAAGATTTCAGGCATATTCTCCAGATTTTTTTCATACCTATTTCATCTTGGCTTTTATGACATTTTTCTGGATTCCTTCTACCTTCTAGAAACTTCTGTCTCTCCCTTTCTCTTAAGTTTCACATCTCAATATTGGAGTTCCCACACACTGATTTTTCTCTAATGCTACACCTACTCATTGACTCACCAAACCTCCCTCAGTGTGCAGCTAACTGCTATTGAGCCAAAGCTTACACTCCGAACTTGCCTACTAGCATCTTTAAATGTGATCCTAGTTACTATTCTGCTGCTGTGCATGAGCACACCACCTCAGAGAAAAGGAAGCACTTAACTGGGGCTTTCTTACACTTTCAGAAGTTTAGTCCATTATTGATGTAGGAGGGTCATCTGTCTATGTGTTACTTTCATTGGTTAATAAAGAAACTGCCTTGGCCTTTTGATAGGCCAGCAGTTAGGTGGGTGGAGTAGAC
>LOEQ01002267.1:157413-168180 GCA_001685075.1 Bramus lutescens | reverse complement strand
CAGACGCCATGACTCTCCACTCCAAGGCAGACGCATGAAGCTCCGGCTGGCCCAAGATGGACGTGGGTTAGAATCTTCCCGGTTAGCCACGACCTCATGGTAATACACAGATTACTAGATATGTGTCAAGCAAGATGTGAGAGTTAGCGAAGATGAGGCTAGAATTAATGGGCCAGGCAGTGCTTAAATGAATACAATTTGTGTGTTGTTATTTCTGGGTATAAGCTATCTGTGTAGGAGCAGGGCGGGACGAAACGCAGTCCTGTGCTTCCTTATCACTACAAATGGCGCTCCAACGTGGTAATGAACTCCACGTAAAACCTGAGAGAGCTTAATTTTAAACACAGAAAAAAAATAGAGTTTAACACAGCATTTCGCTGTTTACTAAGGCGTGCTGTAGGAAGATTTCCTGGTTCAGCAAAAGCAACAGAAAAAGAAAAGCTGCATTTAAAACGTGGCTTCCTGGGCCCTGTCGCTGGTGCAAACTCCGGCTATGGCGCATTTCTGGGCCCGGATGTTTGTGTGCCCACTCGGGGTCCAGAATAAAGTAGCTGAAACCATGCCCATGGCTCAGCTCTTCCCCTGCCTGGGTAGNTAGCCGTGCGGGAGCCGGCCGGACAAAAAGCAGGCCAGGCCCGCTCCCCATTTCGCTACACATTATCTTTACAGCAGGAATGATAGCAGCATTCAGGTAGGAGTAGATGAGACTTCTACATCCAGATGTACAAGCAACTGGAGGAGAGCAATGCTAGGCCTGGCTTGGGCTTTTAAAATCTCAAAGCCCATTCCCTATGATACACTTCCTCCAACAAGGCCACACCTCCTAATCTTTCTCAAATACTGCCACTTCATGATGACCAAGCATTCAAAATATATGAGCCTGTGGGAGCCATTCTTATTGAAACCTCCACAAATGTCTAATGGGCAGTCAAATTTAACACATGCCTTAAACAGAGTACTTGCCTTTTCTCCCAAGTTTTCCCAATACCATTGTATTTTCTTGGTTGGTAGCACTTCAGTGACATCTAACACGTCCTTTGCTACTAGGTTCTATTCTAGATACTCAGGATATGATACTCATGAGTACAACAGACAAACCTAACCCCTCAATGAGTTTCATTTCAAGAGAAGAAGGATCTGCTAAGAATCCAAAGCAATTGTTCAATTCCGAAAGCTACAGCCTTGAGCAGGCCTTTTCATCTTGAGTACTCAACCAGCCTAGATGGCTTCTTTGCTTTTCCTTCTTGCAGTCCAGTCTCTACTGCGTAACCTGCACAAAACACCAAATGTAAATTGTGCATCCCTGTCCTTACTTAAAATTCTGGATTCACGTCTCATTGCCTTTGAGGTAAATCCAAATTCTTTCCCATGACCCAAAGCTTTGTGTCATGTGGTCCTACCTGCCGCACCGTCTCATCTTGATCCTCTGTTGCCGTACCAACCTTCCCCGTGTTTCAGCCTCCTGGGCTCTTTGCACAAGCTTGTTCTTCTCTCTGGATTACTTTGAGTTCGGAAGATGACAAAGCTCATTATCTCTCATTGTGCAGGAATGTAAACTGAACTCTAACCTTACTACTGTCCAGACTTCCCACGCTAACCTCCCTTCCACTTCCATCACAGTGTTTATTCTGGGTGGCACTTGTCACTTTTTGAAATCCTCTTTAAATAGATTCTTTTACTTACTATCTCTGTCAATAGCCTGCAGCTCCTTATGAGCCACAGAATGGTCTGTCTTGGGGAAAGCTAGATCACCAGTGCTGAAAACAATGTCCAGCATGCAGGAGTTAGTTAGAAGATTTGCTCTGTGCAATGATTAATAAATGATGAATTGTCCCTCCCTTGCTACCAAATAATTTTCTGAACCTAAAAACATAAAATCTTGAGATTAGCACACCATTTCTAAAAGTCTAGTAGCCTAGTCCATACCAGATTCCTACCTTGGCCCACAGCTCTCCCAACATGTGACATGGTCAATGCATAGCCCCTGTCACCTCATCCAATTTCCTTTCTTCTCCTGTAGCTTAAGTCTTGGATCCCTTTAACACAGAGAAACCTTCCTGATCCATCCTCTCATTCAGAATGTGGCAGAAACAAGGAAACTAGGTAGATGACATCCAACTGCTTTGCTGGGGCCAGGTAGGCATGAAACACCAGCTGCGCAGTCCAGTGGAAGAACTGGGCATGTAGAAAGCCAACCCACACTTCCTGATATAGGTGTGGTTCCTGAGAGACTAGAGAAGAGTCATGCCATTAAAACACAGTGGGAAATGCTCATAAAGAACCATCTAAGCTTGGCTTGGAGCTCATACTCATTGCGTACCTTCTCCACTCTTAGAGAGCGTGTGGGGTCCAGGTACTGTTCAACGTCCTTGCTCTAGTTTGCTTTTTATACCATGATAAACACTGTGACCGAAAGCAACTCAGAGTCAGGAGGTTTTATTTCAGTTCACAAGTTCGTCCATCATGAAGGGAAGTCAGGGTAGGAACTCAAGGCAGGAACCTAGAGGCAGGAACTGAAGCAAGGCTGTAAAGCAATCGTTTTCAACCTTCCTAACACTGTGACCCTTTAATACGGTCCTCATGTTTTGGTAACCCCAACTATAATATTATTTTTGGTGCTAACTCATAACTGTAATTCTGTTACTATTATGATTCGTAATGTAAATATCTTTGTTTTCTGATGGTCTTAGATGACCCACATGAAAGGGTTGTTCAACCCTCCAAAGGGAATGCAACCCACAGGTTGAGAACCACTGCAATGGAGCTGCATACTGGCTTGCTCCTCATAACTTGCTCTGCCTGTATTCCTATACAATGTAGGCCCATCTACCTGGGGGTGGCACCACCCACCGTGTCCTGGGCCCTCCCATCTCAATTATTAATCAAGAAAATGCCCTGGAAGCTTCCCTGAAGACCAATCTGATAGAGGCATTTCTCTCTAACTTGTGTCAAGTTGACAAAAAAACTGACCTTCCCAGTCCTGGACTCTGGCGCTAGTAGTCATGGGAGAAGAAATAGAAACTACTTAACATGCTTAGGCTCTGGTGCCCATGAATGATGTGATTGAGCTTCATACTAAGGCAGCCCTCACCCTCGCTCCTTGTCATAAGTGGACGAAGACTCCAGGTATCAAATGGCTTAACATCAGGCTGGAAGAAAAGGTGAAAGCTTATTAGATGGAGATAGACGGGAAAATTACATCTCAGGAAGAATGTGGTTGTGTGTCAGGACATGGCAATAGGCATCATTTAATATAAAAGTATTAAAATGTATCCCAGATGTTAGAGGCGCAAAGACTGTTAATAGAAATTCGTGGAGATTTTGGTAATCTCTGATTAATGTTCTCAAGTAAAAACTTTTTAATTTTTTGGCAAAAGGAAATGCAATGTGTATCAGTATTTTTTTTTATTTTGTGTGCATTGGTGTTTTGCCATGGGAATCGGGTCCTCTGGAACTGGAGTTACAGACAGTTTTGAGCTGCCGTGTGGGTGCTGGAACTTGAACTTGGGTGCCCTGGAAGAGAAGTCAATGTTCTTAGCTGGTGAGCCATCTCTCCAGCCCTGTCAGTATTTCTTAAGGTCTTATTTTTCAATGGAAATTCAGAGCCACCTAGTGACCGAAAAGTATTTCAAATACAAAACAGTAAAAGAAAAAGCAACCCTTATCCCTAGACTTTGGTGCCCAGAGATAATTCAGGTGTACGAGCTGAGACCTACAGCACAGTAAGGAAAATATACCTCTTGCTCCTTTGAGGGCTAGAGACCCCTAATGTAGATTTGAGATAGTATGTATAGTTAAGCTTTGCAGTGCTCTAATACATGACATTTACCAAATGGCACGTGTGTGTCCAACACAGCTATAAGCAACCTTTACTCACAAGTGTGCCCGTTTCCTGGGAGTCTGCTACCATGAAGGGGCCTATGTGCTTTGTGTCCTGAGAACAGGGACAGTAAGGTAGAAGCTGTACTGGAGGTAAGTCTCCGGTGACAGAAAGAAAGGCACGAGGCAGTCCTAGGCTTCCCAGATGAGGCTCCTGCTTTCTATTTTTGAGCAGGAAGATTTAAACAGGTATACTCAGTTTGGTTTATCAACTTTTTGCAAAACTCTGCTAAATCTTGAAAGATCCGTGTTTCTTGCTGGGCATGGGTGCAACAGTTTCAAGTGTATTGATGGAGCCAGGCCCTTTTTACCTTGGTTGCAGTAAGTCCCTCGGCTAGAAGGATACACATACACTAGGGGATGAAGGGGGACAGATAAGATGTGGCCATGATGTAGAATATTGTCGATGCTTGTGTAGTACTTTAGGGGGACTTTCTGCCAAATTATGATGAGTTTAGAGATAAATCCAGGTACAGCTCGTGGGGGCAGGGGTAGTAATATGGTAAGCAGATTGAGGAAAAATGGCTCTGCTGGGTTTGGATAGAAATTATCATGTGGTGATGTAGAATTACTAAAGAAAGAAGGGGAATGATGGGTCAGACAATAATGGTTGTGAATGAATGAATGGAGGGAATGTGATCTGTAGATTAAACACACAAGAGTCCTCGTACAAAGCATCAAAATGGTCCATGAAATGCATTACAGATAGCCTCAGAGGTGCCCAAATGTGTTGGTGCTTCACTGAGGAAAGAAAGTTCAGTACTTCCTGGATTACTTTGACCAAGAGCAAGCCCAAGATGAATTTCCCACTTCTCTCCCTATATCTTCTACCTGTAATTTGTGTTTTGGGGCTTGTCTGTAGTCAGTGTGTATTTGATCTGTCTCTACTGCCTGTGTCTGCGTCTTATGCCTGTGACAGCCTGACGTCTAGCTGTGAGTCGGAGTATGTCTAACAAAAGGCTTTGTCCTGTATTTTTGAACAACAGAGAAAGCGTGACATGGGGGAGGAGTTGGGGTACACATTACAGACATCTTTAACAGAGTTTTAGAAGGGATTAAGCTATATGCTCCTGCTGATCCCTACTGACCCCTGTAAGCATGTCCTTATTAAGTGATCTCCATATATTGCTTTCAACTCTATGGTGGGTATTTGATGTATAAAGTTGTTTTTCACCTTATCTGCTGGTTTTAGCAAATGACTAACACATACATACACACATGCAGTGCTCTCTGGGTCCAGGCCATTGAAGATTACATAATTTAATATTAAAGCTATGCATTATACTAGTTTGTAAAGACTGATTACTTGGAAAATCCAAGGCAAATAAGGTTGTTCTCTTAAAAGCAGATTACACAAACTGGCTGAGTACACAGATGGACAGCCCTCTAAAGTCTTAAGTGTCCTCCAGGTAGATTATTAATTGGCTTTGAGGTCTAGCAAATGTTCCAGTCTCTTAGAATTTCGGACATATTTCTGTAATAATGTATTGCCCCAGTATGAGAACAGTGAGTCCAAGTACCTGTCCTAAGATGTTATGATTGACATGGTATTAGTAATGGAAATAAGGATACCATGAAAGTAGCTAGTATGTGATGGGAAGTTTGAGATTGATGCACACACGCACACACACACTCACCCANCACCCACACACACATACGTACACACACACGCACGCACCCATGCACACACACACTCATTCATTCAAGCAGGTAGAGTGCTCCTGCCGGGTGATGGATGCTGAGGCTGCAGTATCATCTGTAGACTGCAGTCGGCCAGCCAAAGCACACAGAAAGAGTGAGAGAGGACACCGGGATTCTAATGTCCCCTTCAAAGGCATGATCCTAATGGCCTACTCTTCCTCTAGGTCCCATCTCCTGAAGGCTCCATCACCTCCTAGTAATCCCACAGGGTGATGATGGAGCCTTTAACACATGAGCCTCTGAGGTACTTCAGATAAAAACAGCGTACATGTAACTATGGCAAAGTGTAACTTACAAACTAGGCACAATATAAAAATAATTGTAATGACTTAGAGTAAATCCTAGTAACCTGAGACTGTTTCCTTTCCCTGCTAAATTAAAAACTTTCACCTTTTCACTTAAAGGAAGCCTTGGGCAAATTCCTTGGTGGCTACAAATTGCTACCATCACCGTTAAGTAAAATAAGGGTTACTTGAACACCAGAATGCAGTGATGTAATAACTTATGTAGGTGTAACAACTTAGGTGGATGCTGGGTGGCTGCAGCCGGGGTGAATCGTGGGAGGGGAGGGATGAGGCACAGTGAGCAATGAGAGACAGGCTGGTGTGCAACCGTTTGCTTTTGAATTTCTTCATTTAATGTTTTCAGGTGGCTAAGAAAAATGAACTGGAGTTGTTTTTTTTTCTGTACTGTTATTTCTAAAGGAAGCCACTGTTAGCCCAAGAGATGCTATGATGTATTTTCCAGTCACACAAGATTGCAGGTTGGCAGGCTGGCCGTGAGCATCTCCATTACACCTCCCTGGTTGTCTCCAACACAAGAAGGGGAGCAGCAGACAGACCCTGTGCTAGAACACCACCGCAGGGCTGGCATAGCCTCCAGCTATAGGAGTATGTTTTCTATAGCCAGTCTGTTTCTCCAGCAAACACCTGCTCTACCAAAACATGACAGCCTCCCGGTTCTTATCCTTTCTGCCCCTGACTGCCTCTCCAAGGCTGCATTGCCCTGTCTTCTGTCTGGCCAATATTTTACATGGAAATGTAGGACCAGCTTTGGCCTTTCAGTCTGCAGCAGTTGCTATCTATATGTGTTGTTTTGTGATGTACCAGGTAGAGGAATGCCCCGGGGTGATGGCCTTCTCATCTATACAGTATGAGAAGTACTACCGACCACCCAAGTTGTGGAGAGGTTTAAGTGAGGTGATGAAATATGATGTCCACGTTACATGGCCAACTGAGCTATTGGGTATAAAAAGCCTTCATCCTTTGTAAGCTGGATGCAGCCAAGCTGTCCCGTCCCCTTGTTCCCACTCTGCTGACTCTGCAACAGCTAGCCAAGGTCCCCAGCAGCTCCTGGGAGGCAGACACAAAGAGTCCATATAGAGACCACTAGAAGCAAACCCGCCTTGGTCAGATGGGTGGGAGATCCTATTCCTGCTTCTTCATTTCACCCAGGTAGAATTTATTTAAGTTCTACACACTTGGTCTCAAAAGTTCACTGAGGTTTTATACAGTAATGGATGCAGAAGTATAAATACCACAAATTTTCAAAAGCCTGCATCTAGAAATATTCTTGTTTGTACTTCCTTTACACTTATTTAGATTCTTTAAAAACTAAATTTATTTACTTCTTTTGCTCTTATTTTATTTTTTAAGTAAGTTTTGATGAAAAATATCAAAACTTACTTAAAAGGTAAAATAAAAAATATTAATTTTTTTCTGAACTCACAAAACTCAATAGACATAAAAGACATAAAAATAAATGTTCAAATGATACGCTAGGTAGGCTTTCAGTGCATACTTTTAGAGTCATTAAAGCTTAATATTGCACCAAGATTTTTGGTGCAGTCTATGAACTAAAGCCATTTTCCCTGAATTTTCTCAATATGTGGTCCTCAGCAGGCTAGCATTGGATCCTCTGGAGCA
Source organism: Bramus lutescens (assembly GCA_001685075.1). NCBI lineage: Eukaryota > Metazoa > Chordata > Mammalia > Rodentia > Cricetidae > Bramus > Bramus lutescens. Next base: position 160,675 of record LOEQ01002267.1, on the reverse strand, counting down.
ATAGTTAAAATATGAATTCCTGGACTGCTCCTCCTATCTCTGGCCAAGGGGCCCAGGCAGCTGCATTTTTAGTTTGTTTCTTAGGTGAGACTTTGTGAGCTCACACTCTGGTATTTATTCTCAAAGCGGTGACCTTGGCTATGCTATAGGAAGTAAAGCTTTCATCACCCAGGTAGTCTCCCTAACGACTGTACCAGGAACAGCATCCTGCCCCTCACTCTGGCTGGGTTACTGCCACTCTCTCAACATCTAAAGTAGAAAAACAGGAGCGTTTACAGTGTCTTAGCTTTCAGAAACTTCTAGATGAATCTTAATTTGGGCCCATTACTAATTTACAAAGGAATACAAGCAGTTTGCAACAACCGTCGCAGCTCAGAATGCAGCCAAGTAATCAATTCATAAGTCTTCTCTTCAAGTTTGCCTGTTTGTGGTCTTTCTTATTCTGGCAGTAGTGCGTCTAAATATTAACTAATTAATCTAGCTTGTAATATTCGCAGTTGGTCTCATTGAACGAGGTGGGAGTGGGTCAGATCTGTGGATCATCCAAATGCAAATAAGCAGCATTTGTTTGTAGGTGAAACCAAATGATTATAAATGAGTGGTGGCTGTCTCCTGGGCTTGGACATAAAGGTCTTGTAAACGAAGAACTGTATCAACAAACAGCTGTTGGGAAAATACTATTATGTAGTAATAGCTGCTATTAAAATCCATTAGCAATCTTGATGGCCTGTTTGAATTTGATGCATCATTTGCTCTGAATAGCATTTCTTCCTAAAGTTTTGCCATAGAATTTATGCAGATTGATAGGTGGTCTTGGTGACATTGTAGGAGATTAATACGGATTAGACACTTTGCTACTAATCCAGCCTGAAGAACTGCTGTAAATATGGCATTTAAATATGACAGGAGAAAATATCCAGCCCAGAATCCCCACCCCACAGTCTCTTACTGCGAAATAGCCTTTAGGTTTCCATGACAAACGATCACAAACTTTAAATGAGTCCTTCGTTTTCCACTTCTTAATATCCTGGTTTTCCCTCATCCTATTACCTTTTAGAGAGGTCAGAGAGCCCTCTAGGGAGGCCACAGTGCCCTCTGGACACAGCTTGGCAGAAAACACTCAATGCCTAATGAGATTTTTGTAAAATGCTTGAGTTGACAAAGAGAGTACAGCTGTTGGAAAGGTGGGGGAAGCTCGGCCACCGAGCCCCACACATGCCCCTAGGTGCTCCGACCGCACCCCAGGGCAGGGGAGACCCCAGGATCCAGCACCATCTGGCCAGTAAGCACCAGAGGGATGCTAAGGTTGTTAATCCAAGACGACAGCAGTCGGGGCCAGTTCTGCAGGCTAACGGGATCCAAGGATCTGTTGTTTACACAGATTGGAAGGCACGTTAGGATACAGCATGTCCTGCTTTGCAGCTAGATAAGCCGGCCATCTCCTCTTGTCCTTCTTCTGCTATAGTCCTCTTTGCCTGCACATCCTTGGACAGCTGGACATCTTGTGTGCTAAATGAATTAAGACTACCAATCTTTGGGAGGGGGTGGAGGTGGGAAGGCAGCCTATGGTGCTTGTATCCCAGAGTCCAGTGCCTGTTATCCACTCAAATCTCTGATCTGCCATCCATCTCTGCATATACTCCCCCCCCCTTAGTTATCCATTCAGTAAGTATCTATTAGCATCTGCCATGGAGCAGCCAGGGCTTTGATAGCAAGGGTACAGTAAGGATATGACAAAGGTCATCATCACAGACCTGACATTCTGTGGAGTACAGGGTAGATGGCTAATAAAATAATAAACAGATATGCACTATGATTTCAAGATTTGAAAATGCTTGAAGAGAAAGAAATTGGGGCCAGAGAGTACACAGGGACTGTGAGAACTGTCTAATACATAGCAGGCGACTTAAAGAGATCAATAAGCAGTGAAGTGGAAAAGAGAGGCAGGATAGGAAGCTTTAAAAGATTTCAAAAGAGAGGTGACAGATTCGTGATAGTTCTCTATAATTGTCCAGTGAAAATCAAGTACATAAATCGCCAAGATAGCCTTGCACCGAAGAGCAGAAGACAGGAAGGGAGGAGCCTATAAAGTCCACCAAGAAGCTGAATTAGTGTCTGAAACCCCCCAAGAGTCTTAAAAAATAAAATTAAATAAATTAAAGGACTTCTTGCCAGGACTGGTGAGAAGGCTCACTGTGTAGTGGTATTTCCTTTGTATTTTAATAAATACAGCTTACCTGAAGTTCAGAGAGTAAAATAGCTTCACTGGTCAGCCTTACAGACTTATCAGTGTGGACACACACCTTCAATCCTAGTAGTCTCACTAGTTTGCCGTAGAAACCAGGCGGTGCCAGCACTAGAGAGGAGACAGCTGTCACTCTTAGTCTCATTCTGAGATTCCTGGAGGCAGGATTGCCATTTTGAACCGAGTTCGAGGTAAGAGCCAGTGGCTGGCTGATTTTGCTTTTCTGGCCTTCAAGTTGAACCCCAATTTCTGTCTCTGGGTTTTATTAATAATGCTACATCATGGAGTATTTGGTACGCAAGCACAGGGACAGTAGTTTGGATCCCTATAACCCAGTTAAAAAGTCTGGCAGGGGTCAGTCACCTGTAACCCCAGTGCTGAGGAATGGGGTGGAGAAGAGACATGGGCTCATTGCCCACATCTCGCTTAAGGGGGAACTCTAGAACCTGTCTCAAAAGCATAAAGTGGAGAGCAAGAGAAAAAAACACACCTGATATTGACCTCTGGCCTACACAGTTGCACTCAGGAGTCAGCATACATGGATACATACCACACATAATAAAGAACAAACAAGCAAATAAATAATCTTTATATTAAAGTGAGAGAGAAGTTCACTAGTTGATGACTCATTGGATGAATGAATGCCTAACAGAATGTTTCCATGGGATACTTCTTGGCTGACAGTTTAAATGACCAGGATCAAACATTAGAAAACTTGAAAGTTGCCTAAATTGGGGTTGGAGGAATGACTCATAGCCTAGGAACAATTGTCACTTTTTCAGAGGAATAGAGTTCAGTTCCCAGCACCCACACTGGGCGGCTCACAACCACCTGTAACTCCAGCTCTAGGATATCTGACACCCTCTTCTGCCACATGGGCAGCCACACTCGTGTGTATGCACACACAGAGAAGCATACATATTAATAAAAATAAAACAAGTTTTAAAGCAGTGGTGGCACATTCCTTTAATCCCAGCACTCGGGAGGCAAAGACAGGTGGATCTCTGTGAGTTCGAG
>LOEQ01002267.1:124825-135304 GCA_001685075.1 Bramus lutescens | reverse complement strand
CCTTGAACTCACAGAGATCCTCCTGTCTCTGCCTCCTGAGCGCTGGGATTAAAGATGTGCACCCCCCCGCCCAGCTGGATGATACCGCATATTTTTAATTAAGTAGACTTTCATTTTCTTAATATTCTTGTAAGTTTGCTTTGTCACCCACCCCCTTTATAATTTCTGTTTTGATGGAGTGTGATAGCCCATGACAACAAAGCAACTAAGTCACCTCACCTAACTTCCATTCCTGAACATTACTGTGCTCTCCCTGTGGCTCAGCCCCTTGGCTGGAGGTTAAAAGGAAATGTGAAGTATGCCTAAGTTTGGGGAGGGCATTGCCTCCGGAAACTTGAGTCTCAATCAGAAACCTCTAAGGGATGCCTTTTCTGTGGGTGGTCCTCTTCCCAGTACCCCACGGATGTGGTATCCAATCCAAAACGGAGCAGAGTTACTTCACCAGGATTTTCACACTCATGACCAAGAGGGAACAGTCTAAGGTGCAAGAACTGCACTAGCCTGCTGGAGCTACCAGTTTTCCACCGCACGAAGGATGCCAGTTGGCCCTGGAGATGCAGAGCGGCTCCCACACTCCTGGACATCCTTTCCTTTCTTGCCATCAGTGGTTCCAGGACTCCATTTCTAATGCTCCTCAAACCCTTTATCCCTTTACTTAAGCCAATCATACTTATGTTCTTGTGACTTGAGGCCAAGAGAGCCACAAGACTGGGAGTGAACTCCTAAAGAAGATCTCTTCCGGTCATCCCCCACCCTGCCCCACCCCCATACACACATCTCCATGGGAAAGTACAACCACAAAGCCCAGAGTGGGCCTGTTTTCTGGAGGGGGTTGCTGGTAATTAGCTTAGATTGCAACAAATGGCACACACAGACTGTTGCCTCTGCATGTGTGCTCCAAGATTGGTGTTTACCCTATTATTTTCCAATTTAGAGATGGCACCAAGTTTATCAGGGAGCAAATGGAATCCAGCAAAAGCATATCGAAGTGTGGTAAGAGGTGTGTGTCTTGATGGGTAGATTTTTTAGACTTCAAAAATAATTAATTACTTTCACTGGGTTGTGAGCAAAGGGGACATAGCATATTCCCCCCTTACACTTGGCGATGCTTGGATATTTTTAGCAAATGAGTTGTCAGCAGAAAGGCTTCATTAGACCCATCAGGATTTCTGCCCATGAAGAACAAATCCCAAACTGTACTAACAGTTTCCTTGAGCCCAGATGATGAAGCACCTCTGACAAGAGCCATATTGCGCTCCCCATGTGAGGAGCAAGAGGAACAAAAGAGACAGTTTGATCTTCATTTGGTCAGGTTAATATTGACACAGCTCAGATGCATTGGGAGTGTGTGTGCACGGCACATGTATGGAAGCTCTCTGGAGATCATGTGGGGACTTCAGGAAGGCAGAACAAGGAACCTACAAGAAGAATGAATGGTCTGCTTTACTGAAATGATCTTCCAAGTCATTCATTGTTTTTACAAAGAAAAAAAAAGGCAGTAAACTTAGGGTTTATGACTCAGAAGCAACCAACAGGGAATGTTGTTACATCTATAACATAGCTATGGAAATAATGAATTACTATTAATCTTATTTAGGAATTCAACTATTGTGGTTCTATGATTTCAAAAAGCAAAGCGTGCCTAGTGAGTAGTTTTGTTGTATTTCGTTGGTTGGTTTGTTTGTTTTCTTTGTTGAGACAGGGTTTCTCTGTGTAACCCTTGCTGACCTAGAATTTGATCTTTTAACCAGGCTGGCCTCAATTCAGAGATCCTCCTGCCTCCGCCTCCCGGGTGCTGAAATTAAAAACATTCTCTATCACTCCCAGTGGCAAATTACATATATTTCTTGAATGATCTATTCCTTCATAAGCATGCATGGACAAGAAAGGGTCCTGAAGAAAAACCACATAGTCCTTCTTCGGTGTCTTTAAATGGTATGCAGAAAGTTTGGGTGTTCATTAATGGACTCCTTAAAGAAACTGTAAATTAGCTTGATGTAGTGGTGTATGCCTGTATTCCTAGGATTTGGGAGAGAGAAAGATAGGGTGATCCAGAGTTTACTATCATCGTCAACTGGAGAGACTATGAGGACAGACTAGGTTCTGTAAGACCTTGCTTTAGTAACAAAGGAACGGATGGCTTTTCGGTGGTGGTCGTCTTTCCAGGTCACCATTGTTTGGCCCCATGGATGAGGTATCTAATCCAAAGTGGAACAGAGTCATTCACCAGGATTTTCACACTCAAGACTAAGATGAAAGAGGTGCTTTTTATGTATGCAAAGAGTTGCTAGCCTGCTGGAGGGAGAGAGAGAGAAGCAAGGAAAAGATAAAGGAAGGAGGAAAGGAAGGAGGGAGGAAGAGAGAATGCAAATTAGCTGGTTAATGACTAGCTTGACTGTGCTGTCTTCAACAGATTGTGACTTTCCCTTCTCCAAGTCTTCAGTCTCCTCCTGGACCCTTGTCTGGGTCAGCAGAGGAACCGCTTTCGGTGTACTTTGTTCAAGCTCCTGCTTCCAGGTCACCTCTCCCTGGGCACCGTCCGCCCTCTGTATGCTAGAGACAGTGAAGATGAAGCAGAGCCTCAACGCACTTCAGAGTCTGCCAGAATCCAGTTCAATCCCTCTTATAAAACTCTGAATTTGTACCTGAGCTTTGAGGTGAATTACCTCCCAGCCAATTCCTGTCCCCTCCCTGCTCCCCCTTCCTCTTCTTCCTCCTTCTCTTCTCCCTCTCTCTCTCCTTCCCTCCCTCCCAGTCCCTGCCCTTGTCTTTTATGTCTGATAACATGAAAACAGGTTTTCAGGTTTCAGGGAATATGCAATCTCCGTCTTTCTTGAATTTGTCATTCTGAGTGCGGACCTTACGAGAGTTACCGCAGGAAAGACAATAACCTTTCCCTTCAGTTTTCCACATGCCTGACCTGAATCAAAGCATTGGCCATCTGATGACATTAGTAGATGTCTTGGGAGTTGTGCCTTAACAAGAGGATGCTGCTTTTATAGACCTCTCGTGTTAAGATGCCCACTTAGTCAAAGAGGAAAAAGACAAAAGCAAAAGGCAGTCCTGTTTAGTCTCCTGTGTCCTCCACAAATCCCAATTCCTTGTTTCTCATGGGTGTTTGAGCAGATAAGAAGCAGCGTTAGGAGTATGTTTAGGTATGAGGCATTTATATTACAATAAATGAGGAAGTGGGATTAGCTGTTGGAGGAAGAAAATCTTCATGAGAATAATTCGGAACAAGTAGTGATTATGCCAGATCCACTGCCCTGCTCCCCCACCCCCTGCCTCCGAAAGCACACATTGCAGGGCTGCGCATAGATGTAGCTCACTCCTTTGGTAATACTTAGTTAATACACGTGATACTAGCACCACAGACGCCAGGTGTGATGGCACATCGCTGTCTTCATGGCATGAAAGTAGAAGCAGGAGGTTCAGAGGCTTATGATAATCCTCCACTAGAGGCCAGCCGGAGCTACATGAAACCAGAGGAGCGAGGAGAGAAAACACATGTCTCTGCCAGAACATCTCGACATTCTTCTTTATAGAAGTTTCTTTGGGTTTCCAATTTTAGGCTCTTACATATAATTAATAGTCCATAATTAACTTAATCCCACATTTATATTTAGTGGATGAGAAACTGGAAGTTTATCGTGGAGCGTGGTGAAATAAGCCACGCTTCATAATCGAGGTTGTCAAAGTCAAGGACATGGCCAACTTGTGTAGAGTGGCACGGAGGTAAAGCCGGTAGAAAAACTACCTTTTATTAAACTAAAAGCTGAATTTCTCAGTAATGGCTTCCATGAGGAAGAATCTCATCTAGGGATAAAGCAGGAGTTAATATAAAGCTTTTGAATGTAGACTATTGAGAAAAGAAATCCCATCTGTCATGGATTCCAGCTCTCCTCAAGCCTCCTGATCCAAATACAAAACAGACGTTGTTACTGACCACACAGAGCACCAGGAAGCTCACAGAAGGTGATGAGACATAGCTAACCAGGTGCTTAATGCAATGCTGTTAGGTCATACTCGGAAATTAGTATTGACTTAAATCAATATAGCTAATCAATCAACCAATAAAGCACATTAATATGTATATATGCTATACATTAATTTGTATTGCTGCATATTCAAATCTCTCAAAAGTTTTTCCAAAAGATTTTTTTGTTATAAAGAATGTAAATAGATTTTCTCTCTCTGACTCTATTTTCAAAATCTTATATCCAAGTTTAGTTTTAATAGGCTCAAGAAAGTATTTTAACTACACTAAGATGCCTGGGTTGCCTTTTAAAAAGAAGAAACAAGAACAATAGTGTATAAAAAAAGTGTCTAGTCAAAGTATGTAAAATTTTTTGTTTACCAATTAAAGAATGTATGAAAAACAGAATAAATAAAAATTTTAATTTATGCATTTTGTGTTCTCATAAATCATTTTCCTGTCAAGATTTTCAGACTTTATTATTACTGAATACTTTAAACATCATCATAGAAATTTGGTAGCATAAATTATGAACCTTTCATTTGGAACATTTGTATCCACACCTCAGCATTTTTCTTAGATCTTGAATACACAGGAAAATGACCCTCAGTCGAGAAATAAATCCATGCAGAGTCTAAATGTCAAACGAGACTCTTAGATTTCAGTAACTCAGCAATCCGGGCCATCCACCGTGCTTGCAGGAGTTCAGACAGTCGGACTCTGCTTTGAGGACTCTACTTTGAAGATCTTCTTACTGGCTTTTACCTACAAGTGTTCTACCTACACCTGGTAGTCACTCACTTGATGTTTCTATTTCCTGCCAGAAGAAAATAATACAGATGCAGCAAGTCTGAGAACACCTTGTCAGTGACATTACAGCGCTCCAGTGAGTACCAGCCTTAGCAGAGCTAGTTCATGTCTGTGGGTAAGGGAGGCAACTGCTTTGGATTAGGTGTGTAGTCCAGAATGCTGGGCCTCCGTGGAACAATTAGCATCAGAAGTAAAGCTCGCTAAAGGCCATTAGGTACTGGTGAGGGAATGATAGAAATATGAAGGAGACTCTATCGACCAAAGGAATGAAAAGTTACTTCCTGTTTCTCTTTGTGCAGAGTGGCTCAGTAGCTCTACCAGGAGCTAAGGACAGAGTCCATCACTGAGATAAATGCCGCCTTAGCTAGGGGTTTAACATATTATATTATGATTTTCTAAAGCATGCTTTGCTCAGACTTGACTTTGCATTTCCTCCATCATCTGACAGAAGATTTTCTGTGTATGTCATTTAGGTGACTTAGAGACTAGCGTGATCAACATTAGAAAGCTCAAGTGTTATGAGGGATATAAAGGAAAGACTCATTCTACAAACAAGGAATCTCCACATACACAATTTCACAAAATGCTTCCTGTGGTTGTATGGAGTCTCAAAACCCTGAGAGGAGAGTGGCCTCTTGAAAGTTTAATGACCAAGGAAAGAAAAGGAACCTATTGCCTGATGCTGTGTCTAAGGCCCAGGCTAGCCCTTGTATATCATTTCGGTTCTCACATTACTTTTTGGTGGTAGGGGCTGATAGTTGGGGAAATTGAGGCTCAGAGGTAGTGGGAGACTCACTTAGGTAGAAAGTGCCACAGTCAAGATAATCTAAATGATGCCAAAGGCGTAACTAGAAAGCTTTAGCGGGCATGCTTTAAAATAGAGGAATACAAAGATCAGCAGTTTGGCTGCTAGTGACAGTTTAATTCAGAGTGTCTTAATATCTCTACAATGAGAATTTTTAATTAATATTTTAAACTTCTATTGATGGGGAGCAGGGAAGTATGCCATGGGATACTTATGAAGGTCAACGGACAACATGCATGAGCCAGTTCTTTCCTTCCATCATGTGGGCCCCAGGGATCAAACTCAAGGCGTAAGAAATGCCTTAGCCCACTGAGACATTTCACTGGCCTCACAGATGAGATTTTATGACAAAGAAATACCAAATTTTAGAACAAAATATCTTTCAATTTTATACCAGAGAGATTAGATTGCACCTAACTGTTATAAACATTTTCTTGTGTTCTTAACAACTCATTTTTAATAGTAGTATAATAATAATTATAGTACTATAATAGTAGTATAATAATTTTATTTGCATGACCATTGCCTAATTTATTGACAGTCTCTCAGTTGTTGACCATACAGGTTTTCCTTCTGAGTACTAACTAGTTATTAAGGTAATAAGTCCATGAATATCTTTGTCCACAAACATTGCATGCATATCAATTCTTTCTTTATGCTCTATTGCTGAAATCTTGTGGGTAACCATTTGGAAATATTTACCAATGACAAAAAAGGGGTGAAGATTTTATTATTAAAAATTCCTCAGATTAATGAGTTCAAATATTTATTAGTTATTTGTATTTCAGTTATAAATTGTTTTCTATGCTTTCCAAATGTTTTTCTACTTGAATATCTAATTCTAATTGATTTAGTTAAACCCTTATACTCAAGGATACTAAATGTTTTGCCTCTCAATTAAGGAAGATAAAATGATGGCAAGTAGCAATTATTGTATTGGGAAAAGTGGGTTTGAAATAGCACGAAATAGCAAAGTGCTATTATCTTATTTACATTTTTAAATTGTTATTTATTTACTTACGTATTGTGCACATGCTTTTGTGTGTGTGTGTGTGTGTGTGTGTGTGTGTGTGTGCATGTGCACCCCTATAGAGGACAAGTTGTCTCTTCTTTCCTACCCCGACATAAAACTCAAGTTGGCAAATTCCTTTGTATACTGACCTATCTTTCGGGGTCTGATTTACATTATTAAAAGTCAAGGGTGGTGCTGTGTGAATGGACCAGAAGGAGAAGAAAGAGCCTGGGATACTAGTTGGAATGTTGTCACCAGTGTTTGGGCAAGAAATGATGGTAGCTGGGGCTGGAGAGATGATTTGGTGCTTAAGAGCACATACTATTCTTCCAGAGGATCGGAGTCAGAACCCCAGCACCCACACCAGCTGACTCACAGCCACCTGGAACTCTAGCTTCAGGAGATCCAGCACCTCTGGCCTCTGTGGCACCCACACTCATGTTTATATACATTCACACAGACAGACACACACACAGACATGCATGCATGCACGTACAGAGAGAATTAAAAATAAAAAAAAATAGAGACCAGAAAGATGATGTGGTGACTGTGTCTAAGACAGTCATGGAAATGGAGAAAAGGTGTTTAACCCGATGTATGTTTTAAGGTGATTTGGTGATGGAATATGTGAGACGTGAATGGGGGAGGGAAAAGTGCAGGATAATTCCTAGCTGTTTGACTTGAGTAACTGTGGATGGTGGGGTCATTTAATAATACTGAAGGAAGTGGGCAGGACTCACTCAGGTCATCTTGTATTTGTGAGACAGTCAGATATTCCCACGCATGGAGACCACGTGGGTGTACCTATTCATTACCTATTCATTGGAAAGTAGGAGTTTTAAAGCCATGTGTCTCTGAATGGAATTGCCAAGGAGAATGGGTACCAAGGAGGTAGTGGAGTTGGGGGACACAGGGTATCTAGGGCAGCGAGCACTTAGCAGAGAAATAAGGAAGTACAATCAGCCAAGATGACCAGGGAGTGTCCAGTGAGTGGGAAGAGACTCACGAGGAGGGCATGATGTTAGGAAAGTGACGTGCTCAGGAAGGGAGGAGGGTCAGCTTTGTTGGAGCTGCGGGTAAAGCCCAGTGGGGTAAGAACAGGAACATGCTTGATTGGTCAACATGGAGTGATTGGCAGTTTGGAGAAGAGCAGTTGGAGCAGAAAGATGGGTCTCAGCACAAACAAGGCAGCCTAGATGACATTTGAAGATGGGGGTAGTGCTGTTTCTCTCCCGGGAAAGGCCCCCGTTTGAACTACTCAGATGTCCCTAAGACATTACTTAGACTGAGTTTGCTTCGTGCGATCCATGGCGCTGCCAGCATTTAGCTTCATCACTGAATTTTGTTTTAGAAAAGTTTGGTGCCATCTCCAGCCACTCCCTTTCTCTCTGTGTGGGGGTTGTTGGCTTTATTGTTACTTAAATTTTTTATGTTGAATTTATTCATTGTATTTTAGGTATGAGTGGTTTTTGCCTGCATTTACAGCTGTGTACCAGATGCAAGCTTGATACCCGAGAAGGTCAGAAGAGGGCATCAGGTTCTCTGGCTCTGAAATTGTGAGCCACAACATGGGTGCTGAAACTGAACCCACGTTTTCTGCAAGAGCAACAAGTGCTCTTAACCCCTGAGCCATGTCTCCAGTCCACAATACTGACTTTTTGAAGTAATGCAGCATGACGTAAAATGGTAGTTTAGAACAATGGTATTTCCCACTGCATCTGACTGTATTTCCAGCAACAAGTACATTAAATCTACCAGGCTCTCGCAATCTCAGGTCTCATATTAGATCAAGTGGAGTCAAATCATTTCTGCTTCTCCACCCTGGGTTGTCATCATTGTCACCATCTACACTATCAGCAAGTTGTTGTCGGATTCTGCAGATCTCTACATTAGCTTTTGACTGGGAAATAAGAGCACTTTTTTGGTCCCTACCTTTCTAGATTTTTCTAATTCCAGAGCTTGGGATTATTCAGGCAAACAGATTCACAACCTTCTAAATGTTTGATGATTGAATCTTTGGGACCTGGGCTCTGCTCTGATGGGAAACAATTGCCATTTTTCCTGATCTGGCTGACCAGTTCCCAGTTGCAAAGATAAGTAAAATTCTTAAATTGCGGTGAGGTTCAGAAATGTAGAGGGTGTCTGTGCCTGGGGTTGCATGGTAAATTGTAGAGAGAATATCCCTTTGTTTTCTAACTAAGTTGGAAATGCATATGTGTGTGTATAATTTAACTGCAAGTGGAGGAAGCATTTCACAGACATCAGAGCAGGTTAACAAATCGTATTTGTATACATGTAACTAAAACAGTAATTTATCAGGTAGAGGCAGATGGGGGAAGTAAAATGCCAACCTGTGTCTACAGTAGGGCTGAGCTGATGATGAAGAGCTGTTTACTCAGGGCCAGCGTTGCTCGTCAGCAGCGTAAGAGCCACTGCAGCACATGACTCCCTGCATAGCTAGAAGACAAGAATAAATTATATGCTATGCAAACAGCACCAGCGTAAAAGCAGAACAAACAGACTGTGCCTCCCAGAGTCCTAAAGATTCTCACTCATTCCCTTGTTTGACTGTTTTAAATACGAAACTCTTGACACTACCTTGAGGCCAGTAGGATAGGATCTGGCTTGGACAAACTCATCAGAGTACATGGGGCATCAATGCTCATCTTTGTTTGGGGTTACTGTAAGATGTATCAGTTTTGATAATATGCCAAAATGGCTCATGATTTTTTTTTATCTGTACTTCTTTTGAATCCATGGAATTTGGTTTGGGATCACCCATGGGAGAGTTGGCCAATCTTACCCAGAAGACCTAGACTGCAAGAATTACTTAAGGGACATGATGAAAACACACATTCTTAGACTTGATCTCTAAATTGCTAAATAACACTCCCCAGCAAAGTTCTAAACAGAACACACAGCCCAGGGCATTTTCGTGATGAGATCAGTATAAGGAACTAGGGGGTGAGGGTGTTATTCATCTAAGTCTCAGGAGAGCATTGAGAGTGTCAAGGGCTGCTTACAGGAAAATGTATGGACAACTCCCTTGCTAATGCAGAGCTTTGTAGGTGGGATACAGGGACAGATGCAGCTTCAGTAAGTCCGGGGTATGGGTGGAGACTGTACCAGTGCTACTGGACAAGATGCTAGAAACAAAGAAGAATCAAAACAGCTTCTGATGTAGCCAGCGTTCTTGAATAACAGAATGCCCACAAGTACAGCTTTGAATAATGCTTCTGAATCGGCATCTACTCATGTAAAGTCAAATTCCTGTATAAGGAATGCAAGGGGAGTGGTCACCAATGTGTGTAACGGTGTCTTCAGATGGTGTGCCTTCCTTGTAGGGGTTTATGAATGTGTTAGGGGGTTCATATCCTGTAAAACATTTGGAGAGGAAAATTGTAAGGCTTTTTAGAAAGTCTTAAGTTATTAATGATAAGCTGTAGTTATGTATCTTTCCTGTTTGCTTTCAGGATCAGCTCTGCTTTCTATCCCTAGAGGCACACAACCCAACATCCAGGTTCTTGATGCTCTGCAGTGTTTTATCTAGTAAATGCTTATTACACATAAGGGATAGTCCGATCCAAAGAAAGCAGACTCTAAACTCCCGCAGGTGAATGCGTTCTCTAATATCTGCTCAGTGGCTGCTGCAGTGGCCTTCAGACACAGATTAAAAATATGGGTGCTGGCAATGTGCTTTCTGGGTCTCATGCTTCCAAGGTTCTTGTATGTGAACATCACAAACTTCACTACCAAATCAGACCAATATATCCTTTGTATCCATCAAGAATACATCCTGAAGCTGGCCGGTGGTGGCGCACGCATTTAATCCCAGCACTCGGGAGGCAGAGGCAGGTGGATCTCTGTGAGTTTGAG
>LOEQ01002267.1:105982-122442 GCA_001685075.1 Bramus lutescens | reverse complement strand
CACACACACACAAAAAAAAAATCAGTATTATAGGATAGGAGTATGTCAGAATACATCATGTATGAAGATCAGGAAACAGAAGATGGACTTCACTATACTTCTTGAAGGAAGGGAGGGAGACAATCACGCAGACCCCTGGTATATGATGCTTCTTGCTTTTCTAGTGACAGGCTGAGATTAGAGCCAACAGAAATCTTATATGGGTATCATAAAAGATGAGATGTGCTTTTCAAATACTTGATAAATATTTCATTAAAATGTACTCCTTGTCTAAAGGGTTGATAATAATGGCAGAGACAGCTTCCGTCCTTGGTTTGGGAAAACAAATCAGTCAAGTGTATTTTAAGCCAGAACGTGGATGTTTCCGAAGTTTCTCAAAGCATTTACTTCACTTGCCTCTGGTGATAACCATCTGTTCTAATGCATCACAGGCCTGAATTGATGTGTGGCCACTGTCTGAAGCAGGTAGTTTGAAACTGATGTCACACGCCTGTCGTTTCAGGACTGTCTGTTTCATAGCAACATCACCAGTGACTTGAAAGCCTTCACAGACAAGTTTGGTTTTGATGTCCTCATCCTGATTGCGAGCTATACCTTGGAGGAGCAGCAGAGACAGCAAATCGCGGTGTACTCCCAGAACCTGGAACTGTGCAGCCAGGTGAGCCTTCCTCGGTCTGTCCCACTGTTGGTGGACTTCTGGAATTAAGGACATGTGCTAAGAAGTAATAACGGACCAGTGTCTCCAAAGAAATAGGCCCAAGATAGAGTCCTGAGACTGGACTTATAGGGAAATTGGGGCATATCGTGCAGTGTTTCATTTTAGAAAGGCTGCTAGTCCATTTCGTGTTGCTGACAAAATGCCAGAGGCCAGGTACTTTTTAAAGAAGAGACATTTATTGGCTCACAGTTCTAGAGATTCTAGAGCAGGGCACGGACTTTGTGCCCTGATGCAGCGTGGCCTTTCTGAAGGACAGCATCACATAGAGAACCTGGAAGCAAATGTCTAGACTTGCTTTGTAACAACCCATTCCCGTGACAATTGATACAGTCCCTTGAAGCTTTCATTAATTCTTGACGTCTAACAACCTTCTGATAGCCCCACTTCTTAAAGATTCCACCCCATCAATACTGTCACCACCGTGTAGGGAGCCAAGCTTTGAGTGCACAGACCTTTGCACAGTGACACAAAACCATATAGCACAACCTCACAATTGTTCCCCTTCTAGACTGAACCCATAAAGAAAACTATCAGCTCTTTCTCACCCAAATGAAGGTGAGTCTGCCTTTTCTATGCTGTTTTCTTTCAAGACCATTCCCTGTTGGTAACCAATCTAGCCACTGTCTCAATACCCATGTGGTGCCCGGTGCTTAGAACAAGAGATCCGATGCCTTAGCAAGCACATTATGAAGGTGCTCGGGTAAGCAGCTGGATCTTGTAGGGTAAGAGATCTTTTAACACAAAACCTAGAAAATAAAAAGAAGAAGAGGAGAGGGGGAGGGAAGAGAAGGAGGAAGAGGAGGAGGAGGAGGAGGAGAAGAAAGTTAATCACAACAGGTCCTGGATGTATGAGTCCAATTAGTTATTATACTTAATAACTAACATCGAGATTGATATGGATATAATGACTGGTTAGCATGAGCCTCACTAGTGAGTCAGAGTCCTTGGCTACCACGGGTGGCGAGAGGCAAAGTCTCCACTTTCTTTTTCAACAATCTCCCTCTGTCCTCTAAAGCTCCATTTGGTGCCTTCATGTGAACATGACCGTATCTACTCTCTCTGCTTTCTTGAGCTCAGATAAGAACATGATGCCCATGCTGTGGTGCACTTTGTGTCCCCTGCACTGACCCACGTACCTGTGTGTGTCAAATCGCCACTGTGGCTTTCTCAGGGCTAAGGCACTATGCGTTTGGAGCCAAGGGTACACTATTACCTTTCTTGTCACTGTGACAGAATCCTTGGCCAAAGCAAATGAATGAGAGAGAGATTTCCTCTGGCTCATATTTCAGAGATTCTGTCCATTATGGCAGAGAAGGCATGGCAGTTGACATCTGTGACAAGTGGGAGCTTGGGACGTGGCTTCTTATCACTCCGCCATAAGAAGCAGGGCTTCCCTGCAACCTCCAAGGCCGACCCTACAGGCCTGTGTCCACCAGCTAGGAACTGTGTCTAAAGAGCTCCATAGCGTCCCCATAACACCAGCAGCTGGGGAGCAGGGATTCAAGTGCATGAGCCCATGGGGGGACATTTTACTGCCAAACCATAACAAAGGGTAGATTTTACCCTTTTTGCTCATAACTTTCTAGAGAGAAGATATAAGTTGTCCACATGTCTGCTATCTTAGTTTTCAAAGCACTTTTGGCAGAAGACCCCTTTTTCAAGTCATTTTGAAAGTAAACTTCTTTAAACAAAGGAAGTGGTCAAAACCCTAGAGCTGGCACTTCCTCTTCTCTCCTCACCTTACTGACGGTTTCAAAGGCAGCTCCTCTAAATTCCTAGCAACCCAGAGGGGACAGGCTCTGCACCACGGGGTCCTTCTTTATTTTGTGGTCACATGGTGAAGAGTCCACCTCTGTGGTTCAGTCACAGAGTTCAAAATTCAGGTCCTATCCCACCAGCAGAGAATTGTTGATTGATTCATCAATCCTTCCCTAGTTTTTGATACAAAATAAACAGCCACATGGTATCACTGTGAGAAGAAAAGAAACTTTGGGAGTGACACACTTAAAACTGTGCTGTGTTACACTCAGTGAACACTGCTCGCTGTGATTACCATCAAGGCCATTTCCATCGCTCTGTGGCTGTGACACACAACTGTGCTGGTATGGATAAGCACTTGGTGAAAGCCTCTGTTTTATCAAGGCCATTTCCATGGCTTCTGTGGCTGTTCTCTCCACCATCATTTTTAACCCCGGTTAATCCTGTAGGGCTTTTTCTTTCTTTTTTTTTTCTAACAATAACTTGTTTAATTTTATGTGCATTGGCATCAGATCCCCTGAAACTTGAGTTACAGACAGTTATAAGCTACTATGCGGGTACTGAGCCATCTCTCCAGCCCCGTGTAGGGCTTTTTCAAAAGCTCAGCATGGCAAAACAGTCCTGGTGTTCCCTAAACATCCTAGTGCTGCAGCCTGGGCCTGGCCTGGAGCTGGCTGTCTGGCTCAGTGTCCCTCTGCCTCCCAGGTGCCCTTTGTCTGCTCAGATTTCCATGTCGGTGCTCCCCAGGGGAAGAAGGAAAAGAAGGGGCCAGAGTGCCATGGAGAGGCTCAACCTGTGGCCCTTTCCCTCGCTCCCCTTTTCCTTTGCCTTAACACTCCGTCAGGGCCAGGCCGGAGCTGGCTTCCTCTCCATTTCAAATGCTTGGTCAGCATCCAGGGATTCTGCAGACTCAAATTTCACAGCTGTTGGAAGATGGTGCTATATTACACTTAGGAAAGGCTTTGGGTGATTTTAAAGACAGTTACTGGTGACTCCCAGAAACCAGCGAAATGGAGAAGCTGACTAATCTAAATGTTAAGTTGAATGGGGTTGGAGAAAGAGCTGGTGCCAGGCTAAGCTGGGTACAGTGGTACCTGGGTCTCAGTTGCTGGTGACCTTCTCTGTAGACAAATGGACAGTTTAACTTTTGTGGGCTGCAGATCCAGCCCAGTCAGTAGACAGCTTGCCCAGCATGTACAAAGCCCTGAGGGCAGTCATGTGCACCAGGCTGCCTGGCACAGTAGCCCACACTTATTGGAGACTGGGGAGTTGACTCTGTTGGGAAATTCCTTGCCTCACAAAAAGCTGGACATGGTGGCACAGGCTTATCATTCCTAGCCCTGGGGAAAGAGAGATGAAGATCCCTGAGGCTTGCTGGCTGGCCAGTCTCACCAAATTGGTAGGCTCTGGGCCAGTGAGAGATCCTGTCTCAAAAGGGTGGATGGCATTTCTGAGAATGACCCTGGAGTTGTCCTCTGGCCTCCAAAAGAAAGCATACACATGGGCATGTGCACACACACACAGGCACACATGGACACATACACACATATGCACACACGCACACATGCACAAACACACACATATATAAACAAAATATTTTAAGGCCACCATTCTCAACCCCCAGGTCCCATTTGCATGTTTTATATGCCATGTCAACCTGATCAGCATTTCTGACGTCAGCCTAGCCATGCATGCCACATCCACCCTCCAGGCCTTCCCGACAGTGCTCACATACTGTGCCCAGATGCAGTCTGCTAATGGTGGCTCTCACCCCTCATCCAAAAAACTTCTTTTTGTAATAGGCGGAGATCATTATAGAAAGCACAACTGGTCAAAATCCATAGACCAACTGACTGTGCGGTACCCATCAGCAATTGATACACTACAAAACAACCCCTACACCTAAGGCTCAGGGAATGTTGTGGAATGGTGGGTGCATGTGTGCATGTGTGTGCGTGCGTGTGTGTATGTGTGTGGGAAAAGACTGCAGGACCAGAGGACCAGAATGTCTGCTGTGAGCTTTTCTCCCGTGTATGACAAGGAAGCTCCACCCACACATTCTCAGCAATGTGGCTGCCTAAATAAGACCCAAACCATGACACCGCCAGTTGAAATGCTAACGTGCATGGTGGAAAGCTCACAAGATCCCAGCTCCAGAAGAAGAGATGGAGGCAATTTATGATTGATGAGAGAGAGAGAATCAGTAACTTAGGGTTTCTACTTCTGCGATGAAACACCATGACCAAAAAGCAAGTTGGGGAGGAAAGGGTTCATTTGGCTTGCACTTCCCCATCACTGTTCATCACTGAAGGAAGTCAGGACAGGAACTCAAATGGGGTAGGAACCCAGAGGCAGGAGCTTATGTAGAAACCATGGGAGGGTGCTGCTTACTGCCTTGCTCTCATGGATTGCTTAATCTTCTCTCTTATAGAACCCAGGACCACCACCCCAGGGGTAGCACCACTCGCAATGCTGGGCCCTCCCCATCAATCACTAATTAAGAAAATGCCTTACAGCTAGAACTTATGGAGACATTTTCTCAATTAAGGTTCCCTCCTTTTGGGTAACTCTAGCTTGTGTCAAATTGATATAAAACTGGCTAGGACAATCAATCTTCCCCAGAAATGAGCCCCCCTGATTAGTTATATAACACCGAGTTGTCATCTCTAAAAAAATACATATAAGAGAAACATTAAATGGACTCAGCAAGTTATAGTTATATATTTACTCATATATAGTGTATGGGTCATGGCAAAAAATAGAGAAGGAAGGCAATGGATTTGAGAAGGAATGGAGGAATGAAAGGAGTTGGAGGGAGGAAAAGAAGGTGAGGAATGGCGTTGTTATAGTAAACATATGTGAAAATGCACAAATTTTTAGTGAAAAGCTGAGAAAGACAAAATGCCAGGGATATCTGCACGCTCACACACACCCTTGTGCCTCCCCGTAGATTTGCTGTGAATTGGAAGAAAGTCAGAACCCTTGCCTGGAACTGGAGCCATTTGAATGTGGCTGTGACGAGATCCTGGTATATCAGCAGGAGAAGCCTTCTGTGACCTGTGACCAGGTGGTTTTTCTTCTCAAGGAAGTCATCAGCAGGAGGTGTGCAGAGACGGTCTCCAACAGCCGGACATCCTCCACGGAAGCTGTGGCAGGCAGTGCACCCCTGTCCCAGGGCTCCTCCGGGATTATGGAACTGTATGGTTCTGACCTAGAGCCACAGCCCAGCTGTGTGAATTTCATAGAAAATCCTCCAGAGCTCAACGAGTCTAACCAGGGTCAGGCAGATGTCAACATAGACCTTGTTAGTCCCGACAGCGGCTTGGCCACCATCAGGAGCAGTCGTTCATCCAAGGAGAGCTCAGTGTTTCTCAGTGATGACAGCCCTGTGGGAGAGGGTGCTGGGCCTCACCACAGCCTTCTCCCAGGATTTGACTCCTACAGCCCCATCCCCGAAGGGATAGTTGCGGAGGAACACAGCGAACACTTTGACCTCTTCAACTTTGACCCAGCACCCATGGCTTCTGAGCAATCCCAGCCATCTTCCCATTCTGCAGACTACTCACCAGAAGATGGCTTCCCCAACAGTGATTCATCAGAAGGAAACCTCTCCGCGGGGCCGAAAGGACTTGGTGAGATGGGGGTCAACAAGTCTAATTACTCCTCCAGCTCACTTTTGTCGGAGACTGGGAAAGACAGCCTTGTGGAATTTGATGAAGAGTTTGTCCAGGGACAAGAAAGTTCAGGAGATAACTCTGAAAGAAATTTAAGCCTGGCATGTTTTGTGGGAGATGGACCTTCTTCCCCGCAATGGCTGAAGAATGTTGCAAAGAGGATCCCACCAACACCTGTGAATAGCTTTGCAGAACTCTCACCGTCAACTGAAGCGCCAGCCCCACTCTATCCTGAAGATATGATCCAAAATGCCATAGACACAGCCCACCTGGGGCCGCCTCAGACCCGCACACGCTGCAGCAGCTGGTGGGGTGGCTTAGAAATTGACTCGAAGAATATTGTGGATGCGTGGAGCCCCGGTGAGCAAGAGCCTGTCTTCCAGAGCCCTGAATCCTGGAAAGAGCATAAGAACGGCCCTGTTGAGGGGAGAACCTCGGATTCCGTCTTCCAACCACAAAGTCTCGGATTCCCAAAGTCAGATCCCTGGGAATCTGAATTTGGTCAGCCTGAACTGGGCAGCAAAGATACCCACGACCAGGAGGAGGAGAGCTTGCAATGTCAGCACCCACCCACAGAGATGCCGCATTTGACAGATGCCTCTCCTCAAGGGACAAACCACCTCATAGAAGACTTTGCTGCTTTATGGCATTCAGGCCACTCACCGACAATGATGCCCGAGCCCTGGGGAAATCCCTCAGATTCTGTTGACACTGCAGTCTCGGTGCCATTCCCGGCCTGGGGTGCATTTGATAAGAAAAATAACACCGAGACTCTAAACAGCACTTGGAATCTTCATCCTACTAACAACGAGATGCCGTCTGTGCAGGACCCGAATGAGTGGGCTATGGCCAAAAGCGGGTTTTCTTTCCCTGCATCAGACCTACTGGACAATTCCCTTGTTGAGGTCAATGGAGATGCTGCTCCAGAAATCTGGGGCAATACAAGCAGCGGCCCCAAAGATAATATTCTTACATCTGGAAGCCCCATTTCTGATCTGGGTCAAACGTGGAATACTTCTAAGCTGCCAGGGGAAAACCAGAATGGTTTGGTGGATCCGACAGCCAGGATGGTATATGGGAAGGAAGGTTCCTGGAGCCTCTTTGAGGAGAGTGTTAAGAAAAGAGGGTCAGATGTATCAGCTCCTTGGGAAGACTCTTTCTTGTCATACAAATGCTCTGATTACAGCGCATCCAACCTAGGGGAAGATTCAGTCCCATCCCCGCTGGACACCAACTACTCCACTTCTGACTCTTACACATCGCCAACATACGCTGGAGATGAAAAGGAAACGGAAGACAAGCCATTTGCTCAAGAGAATGGTTTTGAGGCCAAAGACACTAACTGTCTTGCAGAGGGGGTTGAGGCTCTCTCAACGTCACCACAGCAGTCCCAGAGAAATCGAATTGGTTCCGGTCCTGGGCACTTAGACATGTGGGCATCACCTCCTGCAGGCGATATGCCTGAAAGAAGTGACGCACATCCTCCAGATAAAGACTTACTCAAGATAGAGCGTGCAGAAGACGAGCATGCTTCCAGGGAGGAGGATGGAGGGGAGAGCAGCCCATCCAGTTACGATGACCCCAGCATGACGCAACTCTATAACGAGGCAAACCGGCAACTTACCCTTCTCCACGGCAACACCAACTCACGCCAGGCAGCCCCCGACAGCCTTGAAACATGGAACCGAGTGATTCTGGAGGACACACAGTCCACCGCAACAATCTCAGACATGGATAACGAATTGGATTGGGATGACTGCAGTGGGGGTGTGGCGATCAGTGGCGATGGTCAAGCAGGAGGTTACATAGCTGCAAACACTGAACCTGAAACCCGGTTCTCAGTGAAGCAGCTGGAACCCTGGGGCACAGAGCATCAGGAAGCAAACCAGGTAGACTGGGACCTCTCTGCCTCTGCCGAGCCCACTGGGGACACTGGTCCCAATGAATACCATATCCTGAATGAGAAGAGTGGGCAGTTAATTGCAAACAGTATTTGGGATTCTGTCATGAGAGATAAAAATATGCCAACCTTCAGATTACCAAGCCCACCCAATACTACAGATATGGGACAAAGCACTTGGCCTCCTGAAATTCCCGAGCACTCAGTAAATGGTAAAGACAGTCCCGTGTTAGAAGCCTCTGGATTCAGTGAGTCAGCAGCACTTACATCTCTACCTGATGACCAGGACATGTGGACAGAGTCCCAAGGTGACACAGCATCCTTGGTGACCAGGCTGGAGAGTCCAGAACGTGTCACACAGTCAGATCCATGGACAGGGCGTACTTTCGGACAGACTGAAAGTGAGATTGAAGGCCTGGGAGCCTCTAGCAGTGGGCATCTCAACAAGGAGCCAGCAGTAGGCTCTGGGGTGCAGGGAGCCTCGTGGGTTTCTGGACAAGAGCCCAGTGACCAGGCAGTGTCTTTTTCAGCTGCATTTAAACACCAAGAAATCTGCAGTGCATCAGGCAAAACCAACTCTCTTCCAGTCACTTCCGGTCCTCAAACGGAGGGATCAGAGGAAGCCTTAGAAGTCGAGAAGGAGCCTTATACTCTAGACTCCTTTGCTATGCAAACAGAGACACCCACAAGTGATTTGCAGACAAAAGAGTCCCATGAGGAATCTCTTGTGGAGCACAGAAATTCAGGTGAAACCGGCACAACTTCTGGTAGGATTCATCTAATAGAAAATATGCATTTATCTGAAATGGAACTTGAGAAAACTGAAGCCCGTAATCCTCTGGAGTCAGAAAGAGCAGATGAAAAGCTGCTTTATGAGTCTCCTCAAACCTTGGACGATTGGGACGGTGCTGTAGATAGTGATGTGTGGGACAGTCGCGTAAGTTATGCGAATCCTGCAGGCCATGGCCCTGAGAACGACTTCCCAGAAGCCGTTTCCCCAGGAAATGATGACAGAGACAGCCTCTCCAGTGAATGTACTCATTCAACTATGTCGAGTCCTGGTGCAAATGATTCTCCAGTGGCTTTGCCCTGGACCCATGGACCCAGTACTGAACTTCAGAAAGCCGATCAAGACGACAGGAGCAAACCGATTCACCAAGAACCGGAACCATTTGCCACCGAAACCCAAGCAGAAGTGATTACTGAAATGAGGGACTTTGAAGAAAACAGAAAGGATGGGTTGGGAAAGATGTCTGATCACAAGGATCCTAAATTTCCTGAGATTCCAAGTGAGTCCATCAATGGTGACTTCTCATCCTCTTCATCCAGCCTTGGAACGGATAAATATCCAGAATATTCTTATGCATATCAGGGAGGAAATGTAACGATCGGCCATCAAGAGAAAAATGAACTTGACTTTCTGGAAACTGCGCAGCCAGAGGACACTAGGAGCATATCCACAAGCTCAGGTTCTGACGATGATGGGGGAGGTGACGGACAGTTAGTGGAGACGGAGCTCCATTTGTCTACATGCCACGTTTCTCAGAGTGAATCTGGGGCTTGTGACTCACTGCATGAACCCAAGTTTGTGACCACAGAGGATCCCAAGTCTGAGTTTTCTATCTTCGTGGGTGGTTCAGAGCCAAGAGAGAAAGAGAGCAAGCCAAACCCCTTCTGTGACAGTCAACAAAGCAGCTCTGGTCAGTGGATCTTGTCACCACTCATGCAGACTGGCACACAGGACACATCTGTGGAGGTCAAAGCTGCAGAAACGGAGAGGATGGGAGACAATATGTGGCAGGTATCTCCCAAGCCTGAGCCCCGGGATGGAGACCCTGCTCAATTGGAAATGCTTGGCTTCTCAACTGACAGCAGTGAGTGGTGGAACAGCCCTCTACAGGAAGGGAGACCAAACGTCAGCACATCTGCAGAGCCATTGTCTGACTCAGAGGGGGAGTCTAACTTAGAGGCGACTTCTCCAGTATTCCAGAATTCAGGTCCCTGGGGCGTACCTATCCAGAGTGGTAGTGAACCTGTGGACACAGACAATATTAATCCCTTCAGTGGTAAACTGAAGTCACCCTTTCTGTATAGCAATGGGGACAAGTCACATGAGAAACTTTGGAACATTCAACCAAAGCAGCTTGACTCAGATGCCGACCAGTTCAGTCAGCTTGTAATATTGAACCAAGTTAAAGACGAAGATGCAGCCCAGCAAACAGCCGTGTCCTCTATTACTGATGACCTTCCTGTGGAAACTCACACCCAAGAGCAGCGTCAGGAATCTGTGCTCTCTGTCTGGGACCATGCGGACCCAACATTTGCTAACAAAGATGAGAACGGATGCATCAGCCCTGGGGTTTCTCCCACTGAGTGCCAACAAGAGAGCTGGTGGGGACAAGAAAAATCCTATCCCGGCCAAGTGACACTTTCAAGCACGGTCACAGAAAATCTCCCTGCAGTCAGTACTCCCTCACAGCTGATGGAGAAGTCGGGTTCTGAATGGGATAGCCCCAGCCCTGGCGAGCCCCAACGTAACTTTGTTCCAGATATTTTACATGACAACTTCCAGGAGGGTGGACAACTGGCCTCGGCTTCCCCGGATTTGTGGGTGAATGTCAAAGAGGCTTTTGCCTTCAGAGCAGATGCTGAGAATCCTGATATACTGACTCACTGCGACCATGACAGCGAATCTCAGGCCTCCAGCAGCCCTGATGTGTGCCATGATTCTGAAGGAAAGCAAGAGATGGAGACATGCACAGGTGTTTCCCCGGGACCCGAAGTGGAGCCCAGTGAACTTTACCTCCCTGAGCCAAAGATGAATGATGAACCTACTCAGGGACCCAGGAAGGCATCTCTCCCACATAATTCAGAACTCCATTCTGAACACGCGATGCCACTGCCTCCAATCAACAATGGCTCATCTAAGCCTGCCTCCCCCAAAAGTTCCCCAGAACCTTCTGATACGCATGGAGACAACAATACAAGCCTAACGGTGTTAGAGGAAGATGCCAACTCGGAGGTGGAGGTGGACAGGGTGATCCCAGGCACTGGAAATGGAGATGCGGACACTCCCATGACTCATCAGGAGGTCAGTATAGAAGGCAACGGCTCTTGGGTGTCAGAAGACCTTTGTCCTGACAGTCAGACAGGCACGGGAGCCTTGCTTGACTGTGAGCAACCTTTTGCTTCTGAGAACCCTGCTGTACTGACTGACATCTTGCTAGCCATAGATACCGGCCTGGATGTAAGCGAAGTTGCCTTTGAGCACAGTTTCAGTGAAGCCTCAGGCCTCAACACTTCCACGGGCACTATAGACGATATGAGTAAATTAACGCTATCAGAAGGCCATCCTGAAACACCAGTTGATGGGGATGCAGGGAAGCAAGATATCTGCTCATCTGAAGCTTCCTGGGGTGATTTCGAATACGATGTCATGAGCCAGAATATTGATGAAGATCTGATGAAAGAGCCCGAACATTTCCGCTATGGGGGTGATCTTCCATTGGAAGATGGAACGCTGAAGCAATCGCTGGCACCATACACACCCCCCTTTGATCTGTCCTGCCTCACAGAACCTACTGATGATGCTCAAACAGCCCAGGAAGCTGGGTCTCCAGATGTTGCGTCTCTGGGGAGTGACGCAGCAGAGATGTTACTTTCTGCTCTTCCTGATCAAAGGGAGGAAAACCACACTGAGACCAACGGCAGGCAGCCTAGATACCAGATGACTGTGTTGCATATCCATGAAGACCCTGAGGCTCTTTCTTCACCTGTAGGAGGAACGGGTTCCAACAGAGAGTCATCACCGTCAAACATTGACTGGGAAATAGAAACCGATAATTCAGATTCACCAGCAGGTGGCGCCATGGGACCACCAAACGGTAAGCAGCACGCTCCCCGCCCTCCTATGCTCATGAACACATACACAAACAGATCTCCATCTTCAAGGATTCAACATTAAATAAATTAGTGCATTTGTTAAAGCATTGCTACCAGTGCAAGCAGAGAAATTACTGTATGTCCAATCCATTGTCTAACCATCTTCAGCGTATGTAAATGTAAATGACTATATTAACCCTCTTCAGTATATGTAAATGTAATAACTATGCTATGAAACTTGCCTATGCTTGAGAAAATTGAACAAGTTCACAAAAGGGAAACCATGTAGCAGCTTGTCTCTTAAGTGGTCGTTTGTGAAGATCACAGATAACATAGTATGTTAATTAAGCCTGTTCTATCCATATTGCTTTCATATTCTAGGTGTCAGCAAGGAGATAGTAGAGTTAGAAGAGAACGTAATTCTCACAAAAGGGCCCGAGCAGACAAAATTAGAGTCTGATGAAGATAAATGGGCCGAGAAAAGCGAAGACTCCCATGCAGTAGCTGTGGATTACATACTCATAAGCCATGTAAAAGATTCTCCATTGAAACTGGAGGCCTGGGAAGCAAGAGAAAACTTACCCGAATTAGAAAAGTTATCTATAGGTTCTGGAGAAACAGGCACATACCAGCCTGAGTCTTTAAATGAAGTCAAGGTTGGCTTTGCAGAGAGGATGTCTTTGGACCACAATAAGAGGGCATCTCCTGAAAGCCCTGCACAAGAGCAGAATTGGATGATCTTGGGCCACAATGAGGTTGCTGATCTATCCCCAGAAACAAGGAACTCCCGGTCTGGGTCTCCTGGCAAAACTATGGAGCCGTTCTTGAGTCTCAGCCCCCAGTCTCAGGATCTGGGAGGAAATAAGCCTCTAGACTCTTTAGCACTAGAGGAAGTCACTGGTTTGAGCGGCCAATCAAGGAAGAGCAAGAGACAAGGTCAAGCTGGTCTAGATGCGGTTCCGACACAGGCTGCCACCCAGGACAATGAATGGGAAATGCTTTCGCCACAGCTCTCCCAGAAAAAGAGAATCTCTCCACAGGAAATGGAGGAAGAGACAGAGTTCCTTGAGCCTAGACTCAGAAAGCCAAGACCAAATGGGTAAGCAAAACAGTCGATTTAATTTTTATGAAAATGATTTTATTTAGAAACCAGAGAAATAGTGAGTGTTTCTGAATCATAAGGGTGCCAGGCCAGGAAATAGTGAGTGTTTCTGAATCGTAAGGGTGCCAGGCCAGGAAATAGTGAAGTGGTTCTGAATCGTGAGGGTGCCAGGGTGAGATATCTTTTCTGACATTTGATATAAGATGAAGCATCAGCAGAAGCAATTGCTAGACAACTCTCAGCAAAAGGATGATGTGCATCCAGTCAGTTCCCACCCTGCTGACGTCAACACCTGTGTGACTCTGAAACAGGAGAGAGGCACCGGAACAGCTGGTGTCGGCAGCATCTCTGCAGGACCTACTATGTGCAGACAGCTTGCACTCATCAGACCAATGACATTTACATGCTGGGGATGAGGAGAGAACAATGACTTGGGAGAAGGAACTCGGGCTCAGGGCATTTCTGTAATTGCCCTAGATTCATCATAAATGAACAGAGGGGATGCTCTGGGCTTCCAAGCTTCCTGAAGCAGAAGCCCCTGCCTTTCTTCCTAGCACACTGACTTTTGTACAGAAAAACCATTCTGTGGCTTCATATAAACACCTGGCTTTCAGGAGGGACAATCTGGAGACTCCAGAGCAGGCTCAAAAGCAGCATGCAACCCTCCTGCTCTGATTGGCTGGGAGTTGTCAAAAGGAAATTAAAGCAGTCATGGCAGCCTTGGTTCACCCAGCCTATAGGGTTGGTTGGTTGGTCGGTTGGTATTTTGAGACAGGGTTTCTCTGTAGCTTTGGATCCTGTCCTGGAACTCGTTCTTGAAGACCAAGCTGGCTGCAAACTCACAGAGATCTATCTGCATGCCTCTGCCTCCTGAGTGCTGGGATTAAAGGCATGCGCCACCACCATCTGGCTCAGTGTAGGGCTTTTAAGAAGTTTTTTCTATGGCCCATTTATGGGAAGCCAAAGAGCAAGCAGCAAAAAACAGAATGTCAGGCTGGAGAGATGGTTCAATGGGGAAGAGCATCAGCTGCTCTTCCAGAGGACCTGGGTTCAATTTCCAGCACCCACATGACAGCTAACAACTGTCTATAACTCCAGGATCTGACAGCCTCACACAGACATACATGCAGGCAAAACACCAATGCACATAAAATAAAAAATAAATAAACAATATAAAAATAAATGTTCATTAAAAAGAAGCAGAATGTCACTGCTGCTTTCAAGATTTGGGGTGTGCTGATAATATTTAAGATTTTTCTTTCTTTCATTTGCCCTTAAAAATAGTGAGAAATAAGGTAAGCTGAAGAGACGATAGCTTTTTTGCTTTAAAATGTAGTGTGATGTGCGCTGTGGCATGTATTTATGTGCCCCCCACGAATTAGTTAATGTGTTTAATATGTAACCGGCATGGGGAAGACACCTCCCGCCCCCTGATCAATTTAAGACCATAAAGAACAATCTATAGCAAAGGCTCTGTGCCTCAAGGAATTTGGAACTCGGCCTCACTCGCCCCTGACCACTTACATATTTAAAGAGTTAAGTTGCGATTCTATAGAAATCAGTGGGCGAGGCTGGATGATTTCAAGCCTTCCTTCTACAGAATTAAATTTGGTGAACTTAATTTGTATGGGACCAGAGTGTGTGTCCAAACAGCTCCCACGCTCACAAAAGGCATTTCTTGTTCAAAGTAACAGAGGAAGTAAAGACGGAGAGGAGGATGTTGGAGGTTTTCAGAAAACCGCAAGGAGTTTTAAAATCGAGGCATTTCGGTTGACTTAATCTTTCTTTTTCCTGTCAAGCTGCTTTCTTCTAGAGAGAGCCCAGATGGGTTAATAGACAAGAACGGCTAAATGATTCTGCTCCTTCCCTCCAGGGCGTGACCCTTCCCACTCAGCTTCTGTAGGGAGGAGATATGATCTAGTCCTATGTATTTGAAATGTCCTCTCTGCTGGTTTGAGCACACATAGGTGTCTATGACAGGATAGTAAGAACAGCTTGGTGGCTGAGCCCTGTTTCACACGCCTGAGATCCTGGGTTCAATCCCTAATACCACAAAAAAGCCCAAGACAAAGCTAAAGGCCTTCGGTCTAGAGGGGAGCCTAGGACGGGAGCCTTTGGAGGGTCAGGTATGGGGGATGAGGCCTCACCCCCAGCTGCCTTCAGAGTTTCTCCCCTGAAATTTAGATCCTGACTTAAGCTTGAGAACTGTTGTTCGAAGTCACGGTCTTAGAGGTGAAGATGCCTGAACTCTAAAGAGTGAGACATAGCAAGTGTGCAAATACTAGTGACCAGCATTAGTTCGTGTGCACAGGTGCCACTGCATGCATTTGCTGCCCCCAGGCTCCTCGGCACTGTGTGCATGGCTTCAGTGCCACCTGGATACAAGCTAGAATCATTTTGTAAGACAGAACCTGAAGTGAGCAAATACCCCACTAGACTGGCCTGTGTGCAAGCCCGTGATGGGATCTCCTCCAGCCAATGACCTTTGAGAGACTGGACCAGGTTGAGGCATAACTTTGGGGTACCAAAAAGCCACGGTCCCGCCCACTCGTCCCTTTCTTCCTGTGCTGCACACCTGGCTGTTGGACCCCCGTTCCTGTTCTGTGAGTTTTCCCTTATAATAAAGGAAAACCTTAGACTACCCTGTTTGGAGCTAATGTGGGATGATTTGTGTCCCCCCACCTGACGTGTTCTGGCACATTCTACTTCATCTGGTGCCCAGCATATCAGGACCCCNCACACACACACACCCCTGTGGTACTCCCGGTTTGCCAGCCCAGGCACGTTTCTCACCGGCCCATCTGCCACATGTTGGAGTGACATCTGTTGGGGTCCAGCCTTGACTAAGTTCGCACTTCCCAGGGTAGGAGTGTGAGAATTAGAATTAGTAAGCAAAAGGAGCAGAGGTATGAGAGAAATGGAAGAGAGAAACACAGAACAGCACTGGGAGGGAAATTTAATGAATACTGAACCTACTGTGTTTATTTTCCACAAGCTTGTATTATATGCTTCACTCCAAAAGGGGAGGGGGGGACAACAGACCTCATTAACATGTTATAAGGAATAGACTTGAATTCTCTGACCTTTAGTTGGGGTGGAGCGGGTCCTCCTCTCTACCCAAAATACTAATTAACCACACCCTAGATCAGGATCTCTTGTTTGTAGCCACACCTGTTGTCAACAACTTTGAAAGAGCGAAAATAAGTTCAAACTCTGTGACCTTTAGTCAAGGTGGAACAGACTCATTGCATTGGTTCTCTTTACTCATGTGGGTGTCAAAAGTAAGAAGCAAGACTCTTTCTCTTGGTGTTGGATAGGGCGGGCACAGAAGAGCCTATTTGGTAGTAATAATTAAGCATCCTCTAAATTGTAATTTTCTTCCCTCCTTCCTCTCCCTCATTGGTCCTCTCCCACCCCCATCTTGGA